>NSJW01000109.1:720000-1082406 GCA_019955255.1 Castanospermum australe
AGATATGAAATGCTTCTACTTAATTACATTTTAATTTAATACCTACTTTCTTTATTAAGTATTAAAAGAATTATTAGGACAGTTATTTGGAAGGATTTAGTATTACATGAGTTCAAAATATAGGAATTGATTGTAAAGCAAATCAATTATATTTTTCAATGATTCAAAATTGTTAAATCCTCCTAAACAATAACCTCATTAATAAATTAAGAAAGTATTAAATTTTTTAATTCTCAAATATTAAATGTTTATAATTTTTATTTAATATTTTTTTATTAGGTATTAGGAAGATTATTAAATTGATTTTTTTGGGTGGATTAAATTTAAGTTAATTTTTTAAGATGATTTAGTATCTTTCCATTTTTTTTTGATACTAGCATTATTCTTTGAATACGTTGAGTATATATTTATTCTACCTATCAATTATTTGTTTTTGGGTACATATTCTACCTATCAATTATTGTTCAAGTGAAGTTGTTTCTTTCAATTCATGTTGATTACAGTTCACTGTTTATATTTTAAGATTTACGTTCATTAATTTGTTTATCATCTTGCTTATTCTCTTAAATTGCAATAAAGCTCCTGAAAAAGTTCTATGAATCCTTTATGAACATGATAATTTGGACACTTTAATTATCTTTATTAGCAAATCAATTAATTAGTTGATTTCAAAAGAACTTTTAAGGAATAAATTCTCTTTCTATATTTAAAAACTAAATCATTTGTCTTTGTTTACATTTTTACATCATAAACAGAATGTCAGAAACGAAGGAATAAATAATGAATTTGTGATGAAGCAAAAGTTAGGTACTGACAGATAAATGAAACAATAGTCTTGTAAATGACTTGTGAATTGAACACATTATATTACGCAGTACTACTCGCTGGTGAAATAAAATATGGTATATCTTTAATTTTCTTAGAAGATCTTGTAGTGCTGTTGCTCCCTAGTTTGGGCACACCTTTCTTCCTTCATAACGGGCTGGCTGGCAGTATTTGAGCCCACTTTCTGGAGCCCTATCTGTTTAAGCCTTCTTTGGGCCACATTTTTGGTTTCTTGCATTCAAAAGAATAAGTAATCTGCGGTGAGGCCCGTTGTTCAATTGGAAAAGGCTGCCATGCAGCCTTGATGTTTTCGCACCAGAGTTCGATTCTGAATGGGGACCTTCTCAACCCCCCACTCCCAAAAAAAAAAAAAAAAGAATAAGCAATCGTAGGTTATACATGTATGCTATGACCCTTTTTCTTACGACATTTCTCTTGTTTTTTTTTTTTTTTTACATTTCTTTGGGCATTTCTGCTTCAAGATTATTTGAAGTTTTCCTTTTGGGCCAGAAGTAATCCTTTAGACTACATTATTGTTTTGACAAATAAGAGAAAAAAAAAAAAGAAAAACCCTATTTGTAGGTTCATAATCATATGCTTCTACTCCATGCCTTGCAAAATTAACAAGTTTAAAAATATCAAGAAGCAATATTTAAATTGACACGATCCTAAATTTGATGTTTTCGCTGAAGATTTGCTCACTCAAATTCTCAAGTTTTCGCATCAAACTAAAGATACCTTAGTAATATAGTTTTCTTAGGTGCATTACTGATATAACACTTGGTAAATAAACAGCTGTAAACTAAACCAATAATTCCATAGAGGGCTGTAATTCAAAGTGAAGAAAGAGCCAAAGAGGACAAAAGAAGATAAATTATGTCAAAAGAATGAAGAATGGCGATCATACAAAGTATAGCGAGTGTAATTTGATGAAGGCTACAAGTATATGCCCCATCAAATCCTATATGTAACTGTATCATTCACATGTCTGTGCAAAACTGGGTAGAAAACCTGTTCTACAAAATGAATTGTGAAAATCCAATGAATAAGAGGGAGAGTAGGCCCCACGTGGACCCCACTACAGCGTGGCGCACACCACCGTGGCTGGAGTCCCTCTGCTGCGACGTGGTGGTGGGACCAGTGTAGTTGGGGTTGCTGCCGTACAGCTGCTGAATCCCCTGCACGTCATCCTCCGTCAGCTCCACCTTCCTCGTCCGCGACATTATCGTCGGGTACATGATCGCCTCCTGCACCGACGAGTGCCCCAGCCCCAGCAGGTGCCCAATCTCGTGCACCGCCACCGACTCCAGGTCCACCGCCGTCGACAGCGACGACTGCGTCACGTCACCCGTCGCCACCCAATCCTCGGCGGCGTCCAGGTGAAACCTCCCGTTGGTCGGCGAGAACGAGTGGGCCAGCGTCCCCAGAACCCCATCGAACGGCTCCCCGTCCCCGTGGTCCCCGCTGAAGAACCCAATCTTGATGTTGGCGGCGTCGTACGACGCCGTCTCCCGGAACGTCAGCGTCGTCACCTCCGACCACCGGTCGAACGCGGTGGCGAACACGCCCTTGAAGACGTCGTCCAGTTTGTCCTTCGGGTCGAACGCGTAGGTCAGCTCCTGGGTTCCCTCCGGCCAGCGCGGCTGTCCCGGGAAGTAGGTGAAGTGAGAGACCGTGTGGAAGCGCAGCGTGCTGTTGTTGCCGCCGGACGACGACGAGTTCTCCTTCCCGGCGTTCATGGTGCTCGTGCCGTTGATGATATCGGCGACGCCGCATCGGGGGCGAACAATCTGCTGGACAGTCTGTTCATCGATCTCGCCGGTGACGTTGAGATTGAAGTTTTTCTGGTAGGCTCGAATGGCGGACTCGAGGGCATCGTCGAAGTCGTCGGTGAAGTTGAGCGGCGGCGCGTTGGGGATGTAGCCGAAGTGGTGGAAGTAGTTTTTGAGAGTGGACAAGCCGTCGTACTTTTGGCCGGGGCGGCAGCCTGTGAAGTTGTGGAAGGATTCCCACGCGCCGTGGGGAGCGTTTTTGGCATTCCAGGAGGGGATGGAGGACACGTTGGGGAACAACCGAGCTGAAGCTGGAGGGAATGAGGTGTGGAGAAAGAGAGTAACTGCGAAGACGAAGAAGAGATGGTGGTGGAGATTCATGTTTGGTTGGTGAGAAAATGCAATGGGAGTCCAAGAAAGTGGAGAAGTGATTGTGAAGAGGAAGGGGTATATAAGAAGGAACCATGGGAGCTTTGAACTTTGACCTTTGAAGTCTACGTCACCAAAATTATTTGCTGCTGCGCTGCCTGCAGTGCCGATTTGACGAGAAGTTGCGCGTTGAAAAGTTCTGGCTCCGTCTTCTCGTTTCGAATGATCCGCGGTAGGTGCCAGGAACATGCGACCTAGGAAAAGTCGACGTTTTATCCTGCTGCGTGTGTACCTTGAGGACAATGTTGAGGATTAAAACAAGGACAAAATGGCATAATATAGAAATACAAAGGACAAACTCAAACATGCTGTCTAAATTGAATGACGAAAAAAACGAGCAAAACATTGTCTGACTTTGATACTTTCCCTTCCGTTGGCTGGATGCTACTTTTTTTCTTTAATTAAAATGTTTGAAAAAGAAAATTGATGAATTGAAGATTAGGTTAATGATATATAATATGATTTTTTATATAAAACTGTTAAAGAAAAAGAATCAAGACTGAGTATAGTGGTACGCACGGTTCCTTTTTGGGGGCCAATATTAGCATAATGGAATGTAGTTCATCCAAATACGCCTAATTCGAATTACAAGGCTACGACACAATTAACCAAAACAAACAAAATGTTGAATTAAACCGTATAACGGATGTTTGGTTTAACTTATGGAAAACTCAAAATTATAATTTGAATAAAAATTTATTTCTTATAATTTTTACTTAAATTATAATTTTAAGATTTTAAAAGCTAAACTAAACATACTATGATCACCCATATTGTTGTACTTGCTGTTTTATTAATTTTCTACTTATTTATTAAAAGGTTAGTGCTCGTTTCGTTTGCAAAAGATCTTAGCCCCTCCAACAGTAAATTTGATCGCAAAGATGCCTGGGAGTTTGGGTTCATGTGTTCGGTTACTTTTAGCCAAACTCTGTTGTTTGCTGTGTAATAACGATAAATTTAATATTATCGATTGACTTGTAACCATGTCATAATTTACTCATAAGAGGTTAATAAAGTTTAGTCCTTACACATTATTGTAAACTCATATTAAAATTTGTAATATATTTTAATTTTAAAATAAAGCAGGTTGTTAAAAGAAAAAATCATAATTCATAATAAGTTAGTGTATGTTTGGATTATAATTTATAAATTTAATTTTAAATAAATAATTATAGAGAGATACCAAATTTTTTTTAGCTCCAACGAACGATCTGAAATGTTTCCGTCACGTTGTAATCTCAAACTTTTCCAAATCCAATAGTTTAAACTTTAAATTCAGGAAAAAGGCACATCATGACATCATGAACTAGTGCCGTAGTGCCGGGGTCTTTGTTTTTTTTTTTTTTGGGTAGACGTACAGGGGTCCTTTTCACCTATGAAGTTTAGAACTTTTGTATTAAAAAGCCAATATAACCCTTCTCTTAGTCAAAAAACAACCATTTATTTCATTAAATTAAGAATTTTACATTGAAAAAGTGATATTTATATATACACACGCATACTTCAAATCATATAAAATAATTTAAATGAAATTTAAAATATTCTTTAACGACGTATGTGAATGTAAATGTTGAATGTTTAAGTATATAGAGTGGTCACCTCCTAAAGATGTGGCTTGCACCCCGGTTTCCATATCTACAATTAATGAAGTGATCAAGAATTTCAAAGTTTTTGTTCTTTACGGTTTTGGCTACAAGCATCACGTCTTACGTTAGGATTCGGAATGTTCGATGGCAATACATTTTGGTATTGCCAAATGGTCAAACTAGGATGGGTGCAATTGAAAATTTGCGATGTTAAGTACCTTGAGGGTCTTTTTCCAAAGAAGAACATAGAAAAGAAAGAAGCATTACTTTTCTTCTTGCTGAACATTAAACCAGAACGCTGTCATAAGAAGATAATTTTCTCACTTCTAGATAAACATAAGAAAGAAAGTAAACGAAAAACACAAATATTATTTCTTGGCAGAAGCTTCTTATCAACCACATTCAACAAAATGGTCATTTTGATTACAAAAGCTCTTCCAACAAGAAAGGGTCCAGGTGGAACTCACTTGTTAAATGTGAGTCAAAGAAGAACTATATGCTCCACACCAGATATGAAAAGATGAAATAGTTAAGGGATTTTCTTCCCAAAACGTTATTGGGTGCCCTGCTTGATTTTAGAGTGGAGGCTGCCAAGCAGCTTCAAGGCTGAATTGTGATTATCAATGACCAGCTACGAGTGCTTATCTCTGAGTTTGTCTATAATAAAACCCTCGATCATCATCAGTATATGTGAGTTTTTTGTTTTCTCTTTTTGTAAATTGGCTCTGATGTGATTGTCTGCATGTGCTGATGAGCTCAACTTCTCTTTTCACTTGAGAAGTATGGAGGATATGCATTAAGACTAAGCAACAAACAGAGTCAGATGACAGAACATCCATTCCACGCTATGCAACAGACATGTATCAAGGAATTGCAAAGACAACAAATTCCAGTGCATCTCTGCGCAGCAGAGAGTGATTATCTATGACTTTGTTCCCAATAGAACTCTACACTATGATTTGCAATTGCATGATCATGTTAGTTTCTCATTTCTCCTTTGTGAATTGAATTTTCATGCTTCGCATAGTGATAGGAAGAGGATGCCAATGCTCGATGAGGCCAAAAGACTCAACATTACCATATTTACAGCTGCAAAGGATTTGGCATACCTACATGAAGATTAAGCCCTGAAGATTGATTATCAATCTTGTACATTTTGCTATTTTGTTTATATTTCATGACACTATTTTCTTTTCCCACAATTTTGAACTTCAATAAATAGCTATTTTATATTTTTTAACCTACTTCCAGACAACTCATCAAAACATAGTCCCAAAACACTTGATCATCATTAATTTGGTGCTACTGGTTCCTTAATATATCTTTATGATGAGTTATAATGCTTGTATGTACCGAGGCAGGGGAATGCCAGTGCTGGATTCATTGGACCAAAAGAGGTAAGAATGTCATTGCCTTTGTCACTACTAGCATAGCAGTAGGAAATGGATTATTTACCTTATCGATAAAAATTCATATTCTCTTTCATCATTGGTGCTGAGTTAGACATACAGAACTGCAAACTTATATGGAAAAGCAAAAGAGCTAAGGTGATTGAATCCATAAATTGGAAAAGAAGGGATATCTTCAGTTTGATCTCATTTGGTCTAAAAGGTTCAAGGCCCTTTAAATAAGATTCTTCTTTTCTTCATTTGCATTTTTGAACTCTGATATAGTTTATATACCACTTGATTCGTTTGTAGTAGTTTGTTGCGTCTTAGCAAGGTTTGCTAGTCATAGTAAAGAAGTTAATCTTAAGAAATTATATACTCAACTCCAATTAAGAACTCAGAGTTCAAGCCGTAATGGTTATAAGGACCTTCACTGACATGTTTCCAGACACAAGGAGATAGTATAACATATTAGGGTTCATCACGAAGCATAGGTAATTATCGTCCTACAATTGATTATTGAAGTTACAATATCACACCAATTTAAATTCTTATATACATATACAGTGCTCAAAGTCAACTTTTTTTAAAAAAAAAGAAGGAAGAAGAAGTTGAAGATACTCATTGCAATCTGTCTAGAGGTTTATGGCAATTGCAGAATAGCAGACTAACATATGCATGAAAGTTACAGCTAACAGGCAAATCATCAAAATAAAAGAAAAGACATTGACGGAGAAGAGATGAATCTAACATTGCCAGGGCCTATCGTAAGTTGGAGGAAGGGAAGGACAGTGCTCGTTCATGTTGGCATATGGCTCCAAGGTGTTATAGCCAGGCAATTCCATCTTATATTCACCAAGAATCTGGCAGAATGGAAGTCGGTCATTCTCATTGTTGCACCAACTTGGTAGGCGTGTTTGGTTATCCTCAAAAATCCTAAGCATGTAAGCATCACGAATCTGCAAAGGGAAGAAAAAGAAAAACATAAGAGAAAGCAATTATAACGACCGAAGGCTCATCCCATCACTAAGGCAGCATGGCTTACAGTGAATTCAGTAACTTGAATGGAGCTAGAAATGGGACCAAAAATTCCAGCCCCTTTATACATTGAAAGAATAAAGGCAACACATGTAGTTGATTTCCCATCGCTGTATACCCATTCATCTTGTTCTGGAATGGTAAGTAATTGATCAAAATCTATCCCACGCTTCTCGGTCTCAACTAGAATGTCATGCAAATCCAAACCCTGAAAGCACACACAAATGAGATCCCATTAACCCTGAAAGCTTCTCAATGGAATTTGCCCACGAGGAACTACTTAAATATTTGATGCTCTCAGTGAGAGCAATACAAAAACATTCAATAAATTTATATAAACCTGCATGTTGTATACAATCATGGATGTACAACTCACAAAACTCCAAATATAAAAAGCCTAACAAACTTGAAAAAATTTCACATTAGACCAAGGCTCTTCCACATTGAAACAAAGTCAAGCTTTTCATGATTCATATTTTTATTATTATATATTATTTTGATTATGACATTTATGATAATATTATTTTGTTTATTATATATTCTTTCTATATTATATACTTTCCATTAATAAGAATTTTTCTATTAATAGTATTATTAAATAGAATATATAATATTTATAGAATATTCTAATATATGCATACTTATATATCCATATATGTAAATTATGGAACATCCAAATTGATTTCCAAAATATATTGATGAGTACTCTTCACCACGCCAATTTAAAACAGCATCGCAACATACCTCAGTCCCTAACCGCTTATTCAACGCTTCATTCCACATATTTGCAGCACAAGCTGGCTGCATTCTAGTCCACATAGACATGACAGAAATTACCTGCACAGAGAACATGTCACATAGAAACAGACTTCTATTGCTCTTGGAGCCATAACCTACAATCTTAATTATTAAAAACTATGAAGTAGATGTTTCTTGTGTATTTGAGATTAATAGGGCTAGAGGAAGGGTAGAGTTTAGTTGCTTCATGCACTACTAGGTTCAGCATTGCACAAATATAGGGAAGAACACACAAACCTTTTTCCTTGTAACTGAAAAAGAAAAAATAAATATATCACCACCAAAGCAGCAAGAATTACATTACCCAAGTCCAAATATTCCTCCCATCCCATTGTTGTCTTTCAATTCTTTGTATCTAACAATAAGTTGCTTTCAAATAGCCCTAACTAAATATTTCTTCCCTAGATAGTAAATCCAGTTAAGATTCATATTTGCTTCTTAGCAATCAGCACTTAATTACTTAGTAAACTAATTCATCTGCCTCCTGGTAATACAGCATGTACTTCACACAAATGCTGGTTCAATTGCATACTTATGTTACACTTAAACCAATAGGGGAAAAGATTAATACCAAGTGAGCATCAAGAGGTGGAGGATAGTTGTCAGCTACTGTGTCAATCCAACTGAATATCATATTGTGATAACCATATGGCTTGCCAGACATGCTCCGAGCATACTCCCATGCTGCAGTGGAGTTGAATTTTGCACGCAACTCTGGATGCAGGGGAAGCAATGCTATCTGAGGATTGGAATTATCTTTAAGAGCAGATGCCCACCATTCATGCCATGGAATTACCACTATTATTTCTTCACCCTGCCCAGAGACAGACCATCCAGATAAGATAACCCTGTTTTATGGTACTATGATCAATAAAAATAGAATGGAGGTCAGTCACTACCCTCAAAAACTATGAAACAATTAAAAAATTTGTTTTCACCAGGTACTGCATGATGGCATGAATATTTTTAGAAAAACAAATTTGATAGGAACTCTCTAACATGTATAAATATGTGTGTGTGTGTTAGAGTGATCCACATATCTAAAATCTTCCACATTTTATACCTTTTCATTCTCATGCCCTGATTCACCAACCCATAAATTGCCCATTTCATCCTTCAAGCAAACTGCTGTATGACCAGCAAATGCACCAGTTACCCACTTTTCTAGTGTCTCAAAACCTCCCCACCTACCACGGATCTTTGAAACAGCTAAGAAATCTCCAGAATGAACATCTGCAGGATCAATAAAAGCAGGCCAGGGCTGATGGCGTTTCTCAAATGTAGCTCCCATGTGTTTCTTTAGGAAATCTAAGTTGGCATTCTGACCCCATGCAGTGTTAGAGAATAGAGGCAAAACATCAATTAGAGAAAGCAGCGTTCCCAGCATCCCAGATGGCATGAGAAACACAGACACCCCATGCTGCTTCACCTGTTCAATTCAGTGAAAATATTATCTTTCGGTAATTGGGATTCAACGATAAAAGTATTCAAACAGAACAGAGAACTATAAAAATACATATTCCAACTCTGCAGTCTCTTCCCATGAGTCAAACTTCAAGGCATGTTCTCGTGCAGAGAAGTAGTAGTCCCATGTAATCCTGTAGGGTGTTGCAAAAACATATAGATCCATGCAGGTCCAGCTGTGTGCAGCCGCTGTCTGTAAAAGGAAATTTATGACCCATATTATAAGGGGGAAGGGACGCAACAGAAGACAGCTACTTAAATTTCTAATTAACCAATCCAACCTACAACATCCATCCAATACCTGGTAATATTGTCCTATCAACTAAACTAAGAGAGAGAGAGAGAAGAAAATGTGTGTTTGCACTGAATTTACAGAAAGGGTATGTAGTTACCAGTGACTACACCCATGACAGTGGTTCATCACAATGTTATATATAGCAGTTCACTTGAGATATCTCAACTACTATCCAAAATAGATCATACTGTCAGTGAGTTGACCATGAACTGTGAAGAAAACAAAATACTTTTCCAGTAAAAAGAACATTAATCTTGATCCAGGAATGAACTTGCTATAATATTTCCCAAAATGGCACATTTATAGATGCACAAACATGTCATGCAGAATGATGAAATGACAGTCTCAATTCATAAACAAAATAAATTTTAACACGACTAATAGAGACTTCACAAGTTCAATCATCATCTGTAATTATGATCGATAATGATCAAAGAGAGAAATAAAAAAAAAAAAGACAAACCTTGAGATGGAGAACGCCGCCCCCCAATCCCGGTTGATCCCTGTCACCGGCGGTGAACTCAAGCTTGGCTTCATTATCATAGAAGCAAGCACCTTTCCACTCAATTGACCCATTGTAGGGAGTCACCGACCCAACAAAATAAGGGAGCAAATCTACGGCACTGTGGAAATTATTCAGAACAGGCCATGATATCCCGTGGGGCAGAACGGGAAGCACATCGTTTACTCTGACGGGAACCTTGAGAGCGTGAGCAAACCTTGAAGCAGACCCTAACCCTAGAATCCACAGCAGAAGAAAACACAGCGGAGGAGAAAAGGAAGACATGAATTTGAATAGGGATCTAGAAATTTGCGGTCCAAGCTGAGGAATCAGAGTGGTAGGGAGTGTGATTCGAAGAATTTAGGGGATTTGAACCATTAGGGCCTTTTTGGGTTCGGAATCGGAGGAATGAGGGCGGGAGGGAGAAGACGCCGGAGAGTCGTGGTGGTTGGGGAATTGTTCTGTGTAGAAACGCGCAGGCGGAACACATCAAAGATACGTGGCATGCAGGGAATGATGGAGATGTCCATTGGGAAAGTCCAAAACCGTTTCTAGTTCTATGCTTCTACTTTGTAGTTGTAGCGGAAAACAATGTAATTCCAGGGGGGAATGCAGCCACTGTTACCGTTTTTTCCTTTCCTCTTTTGTCGTTGAAAGTGAAACGATAGTTCCCACAAGTTTTTACAATTACGAGTTACTACCATAAAAGTTTAGTGGCAATAAAAATGAAAGAAAGCCTCCTGTACAATTGCTTCTAGTTCTAAGTGGCATAAGAGTTGTGTAAATTAATGTGAATTTTGTAAAAATTGTATTTAGTTTCACATTTGAAAATGAAGACGTGGATTAGTCTCCTCGTCAAAATGGGTTAGTGTTCCTAAATAGATGCAGGCTATAGTTGTAACTAATTGACATTTCTTACATGTCATAGTGCAAACAAGCATGATTGAATGTTTGAGCATGGCTTTTAATTTATATGAAATTATAATTGATTGTATAAATTTATTTAAAATACTTAAAAGTTTAGGCATTTAGTGTGTATGGATGCGAGCTTTTAACATTTTTATAATGACATGATTGAGTTTTGATCTTCAGAATTCATAAGACGAGTTGAATGTTATTTTGAAAGGATGTGGGACGAAATCAAATTGGAATATACCCCACCCTGTTGTGTCAAGCATAGTAAAAAATATGAAATATACATATATATATATATATATATATATATATATATATATATATATATATTATGATAAAGAGTATAACAAGTAGCTGCCAATCGCCTTACCATTTAAGGTTATCTTGATTCTATTATATTTTTAATTATATAAAAAAAATGATTTGACTTATTTGAGAAAGAAAGATCGCTTAACGTAAATTCATAATAATCAATTCATACATTACAAGTGCAAATATGAGACCACCACTTTTTTGAAAAGAATGCTTTGGAAGTCACATGTCATGTAACAACATACTCCTGGAAAGCAGCATTTTGGTATTTTATACAAGAGAAATTCTTTATGTAATCTTAAAATACGTTATTACACATGTAAAAACATAATACATGGCACAAAATACAAATACGTGTTATTAGATTGAATGTAATACTCTGAAAATAATTTTTTCTTTTGTATTAGTTAATTAGCAAATCACAATTTGAATCAGTATATATAAAAAAATTAAAAAGTTAAATAGTCTCCAGATTTTGAAGTTTTTATTGATTGTTCATAGAAAATATGAGAATCACAATATCATCCCTAGTGTTATTGTAGGGAGATGTGCCATAGATGTGTACGGTATATCTTTCTTACTTTCTTTGGTCAAAGCGTAGGGCATTTCTAGTATTATATTAAGAGAAAAAGCTTCCTAGTCCAGTAGAATATGCTCTTCCTTGTAAAGCTTGTGATGGTTTGCAAATGGCCCAATACCATTTTTATTCGATTTTCATACAAATGATTGTTTGCTTTTGACACAATAGCTTCGTTTCTAACATCTCAGCTCTTTCAAGAAATGGACTAAACTCTATCTTGGTTTCGATCAGGTGGTAAGAGCCTTGGATAATGGAGAGGAACTATCTTATGGTGTGAAATATAATCAAGCACTGTTCATGGTTACGGCCAATACAATAAAAAATGAAATCCAAGAGGATGATCATTGGCAGCTGTCGCAGTTCCAAAATTGCTGCCACCATTTACACCTAATATTGTTATTATCAGTGCACAGCAGTGGCTCAAGCAAAATTCAGAGCATCACTCTTTTTACATCCCAAAAAGAAAGCAATTGGAGTAGCAAGGAAGCAACAGCACGCTGTCTTCCACAGTAATAGGCTGCCTGAAAGGATTTAACTGAACCTGCATAGCAGTGCAATGAATCATCAAAAGCTCAGATAAATGATCAAAATAATTACATTTTTCGAGATAAGAGACAGCAAAAAACTAACAAGAAGCTTACAGGCAGACTAAGAGAGCGTCCAGTTACAGTCTTGATACAACATGCTGCAAGATGACAAGCTTCCTCACAATAATCTGTGAAAACAGCTGGGACATGAATCTTTTCAATCAACTCCTGAAATTTTAATCAAACAAACAAAGAAAATGAAGTAAGCTCGCTGGCAATGTGACCTCTCTCTCTCTCTCTCTCTCTCTCTCTCTCTTATTGTTTTTAAATTACAAAAAGGCAGTATAAGAAGCGCAAGGTGGGAGACGTACAATACTTGGCAACCAACTGGAATAAGCAGCAATGCCACCATTTGGAGCTATCACTAGATGAGGTAAGGCACCCTGTAAGTGGAACATTAATTATTAACAGAAACTGTTGATTTTCGAGAATCAGACAGACAATTAATTTAAAGCAGAAAACAATACCTGACAGCAACATGCGAAGAACAAGTATTTTTTAACATTTGAATTTCTATATTGATTCTTTTATGGTGTTGCAATGAGATACCTTAACTATATCTCTATATCGGTCATGATAGAATCCTTGCCAAAGTTGCAATGTCACTGCCGAAGTGATACCAGTTCGTGTTCCTAAGATCACATTTTCACTCGCTAACTTGCATGCACACTCATCTTCATTGCAACAAGCATACTTAGAAATGCTGATCCTCTCACCATCCCTGTTTACTGGGAGGCAGGTGGATATATATTTAGACCAAGTGGTGACCAGTATCAGATGACAGAAAGTTCATTATGATCTATGAGCAATGAATGCATCAGACCTGTGTGGAGGAATTGCAGGTCCAACAAGTTCTATATGAATATGTACACCAGGGAAGAGCGCCTGTAACTCTCCAAACACAGCAAGTTGTAGCAGCTCTTTCTCAGGTCCTTCCAGATCGAATTTCATTAAGCCCAAGTTAAATGCCAAGAGTTCATATAAACAAAGCATTTATGAAAAGTAAACATTTTATTTATAATCATTAAAATGTAATGACAGATAAATACGAGAGAAAACCAAAATTTCACAACTAATCTTAAGTAACTTGAGGAATTTTAAATATAAACTTTTAATAGTACATAGACAAACCTGAAAAACACCATTTTAATTTTAACAAAAAACAAAAGTAACAGGAAAGGCTTATCAAAGCCAGGATTTTCAGGTTGGTAGATTGATCAATTATTACTCCATTTTTATCATTTTAATGGAAAAATAAATCATGCATGCATTATTTCTACTTGAGAAGTAAAAGCAGAATATATAGTCATAATAAAATATAAGACAACAGTTGAATTAATGTAGCAGCATCCTGAAATATGGGTATATATAATTCCATGGAAAACATAACGCACAAAGTCACCAATAAAAATATTAGCATTATACCTACACACACTACATGGCAAAAAAATAAGATAGTTCTAACTTTCAATAAACCATGTAAACATGGCCCTTTGTCCAGTGGAAGTACAATCAACTCAACTTAAAGCAAATGCAAGCTTCAAGGCAAGGCCAGTCAACTCCTAACACTTTCTAATTTGAGCAATTTTCTTTAAGGTAAAGCAACCATTTCTTTTTTTATTTTTTTGGTAATAAAATAAAAAAAAAGCAACCATGTTCCTTGTTATAATTGACTAATAACCTCCCTTGGTAGCATATTTTCTGAGTAGCCTCTTCAAAAGTTTAACTAAATATAAATGTCCCTCAGTCCTACTATACATTCATATAACTAACATGCTTAGAAAAAACCTTAGAGACTAATTACACAATTCAGGTCCCATCCCTAATATATAGAATAAAAGAGAACTATTGAAAGAATATGTCATATTTGAAATTAAATTGCTTTGATAGAATTTGTAGGTGATGATTTACCAAGGTAATGTATGTACAACTTATCACTAACTTCAGGATTCAAGGCTGTGATTCCAACAAGTTGAGCAGCATGATATATTGTAAGTGGCTGAAATAGAGAAGATTAGATAATTAAAAAAATAGTTATCATAGCAATACCATTTACATCATGTGTATGTTTGTAAGATGTACCAGAGGCAGAAGATTTAATGGAGGTTTCTTTTCTATCTAAGTAATTAATGGGAAAATAAATTTATTCCCCTAGTTCCAAATGTAATTTGCAAGGTGGAAATAGATTTTTTGTTTTGGCAAAGTCTGAGGACAAAAACTTAAGCCCCCACCCCCTCCTTGTACTTTAATTAGGACAAAAACTTAAGCCTCACCCCCCTCCTTGTACTTTAACTGCAAACAAACTAAAAGAGCCTACTGCACACATCATCACTATTGGATACAAGCAAAATGAGATAAAATATTAAGGAATGTTCATAAACACTGATGAAAACATGAAATGAAAATAAAAATATGGAAACTAAAAGCTAATTGCAAGAACAAATTAAACAATCATACCCAGTGAAGAAGCAAGGCGAACAGGTGAGTCTAGAGGGATACGCCTCCACTTATAGTAGTCTCTCCAACTATGCAACTGCTCTGATATTGGAGATTCAGGCCCTGACCATTTATATGTTGAATTTTATTCTAAATCAAATAAAGAGGAGGGGGAGTAGGAGGAAGAGGAATAATAAGAAGCTTGAAGCATAAAGTTACCAGAACACGGACACAAAATACTTGGGAGATCCCAACCATTGTTTAACCTGCAAAAGATTAAATTTCTAAAGCTGAAAATTTTTTTCTAAACTAAAAAAATAAATGAAAAGGTTTAACTTTATAATTATTAGATGTATAGCTTATTTTACCTGGCTTATTATTTATCTCAAACTGGAACTTATCACTCATATAAACAGAAATTTGATTAATATAAGTTTCAGAATATGAAGGAAATAAGAGGAAACCCTAAACAATCAAAGGAAGCACATGATGCCCCACAATGACATTCATGCATCCACATTCCCACTTGATGAAGGCTCCTCTTTCTCAAGAATGAACACCTAGTCTCCTGCTTTACACAAACCTGTTGGAATTACAGGAGCAGCAATTAAACAAAATACATTGATTGTTTCTTTATGGGGGAACAAAAAGCACTATTAATTACCAAGCAGATCACTGATCACCTGAATGTATGTAGCTTCGTGAGAGAATGTGAAAGGATAATCATTCAGGACATCCACAGTCTTCATCTGTTGTTCTAACCTATCACACTCCTGTTTATGATGACTCCAGTGTGCAATCTAGGGATAAAATGAGAAGCAATGAAGCTATATGGATATATAATGCAAACTATTGACATTTACCTAAATAACAACTGAAAGCAACATACAATACAAATAAACTGTGTGGATCAGAAGAGGTCCCTGTTGCCGCAAGTGTAATTAGATATTTTGATCCAATTGAACTTGTACGGAAGAGGACAGGCCCCACGCTAGTTTTCCAGATTAATGCATGGTGAGTATAATATGAAGATTATTAAGAACCATTGATCAAATCATCTGATTGAGGAACTTGATCTTAAATAACACTATCTTATAAAATGAAGGCTATCATATTGTAATTCTTGTAATCATTTTTATTGCATGGCCCATATAAACTCACGTTAACTTTCAACACATGCAGCCCAGACCTAGAAATATTATGCCTGCACTGTAACATACAAAAACTCAAAAAACCATAGTTTGGAAGACATAATGATACAGATAATGGAGGAGAAGGGGATAAGTAAGGATTGATTAGGGGTTCGTCTCAAAATTAAGCATAATTTTGTTTGTAATGGGTCCTTCAAACTCCAAGTAAAGAACATTGTATATAAAACTCATTGTTCTTCATAGATAAACCGCAATAAAATTACCCTAAGCAAAAACTAGGGCCAAATATCAGCTTAAGCTGATTGAGACATGACCAACAAAGAGGACATTAGTAAACTCTAAAAGGGTCTGCTTGGTAGGGAAGGTGGAAAATGGAGAGATAGAAAATAGGAAGGGAGGTGAAAATGAATTCGTATAAAAGGGTTTTGATTTTCTCTCCTTGGCGGTTGTTAGAGGGCAGCGGAAAATCATTTCAGATAACTTTGATGCCGTGGGAAGAGATGCCACAAATTATGGACCTTGAGGAGTGAATACGAGTTGCAGTCCACTTTCTTCATTTCAACATTTTTCTTGCACCAAACAAGTTCCTATTTTCAACTCAACCAAGAACACCCAAGTGACCGAAACAGTTCATGCCGACAGAACAAAAGGTGAATTCACAAACCCAATTTGCATAACACCCTAAATAAAAACATGGGTAAGGCGATTAAGGACTAAACAGTTTGTAGCCCACAAAATGGTAGTTCAAATTCAAAAAGTGCGTTAGAAGCACAATCAAAATGGAAAGGAAGAGTTTTGAAAGAACAGAAGAGTTTGCAGAGCAGGGGAACCTGGTGAGAGACAGAGCAATAAGCAACGGCTCCGCAGCGAGCACAGGGTCTTGTGGCGGGGCCGATGCACCGAGTTCCCCTCCCCTTCGCTGCGCACTCCATCGCTGCGTCCAGTGGAGACAGCAGGGCCTAGTATTCAGTATTCTCTTACATTTAATTTAATTGAATTTCTATTTCTTCGATTTTGTGCATGAATATTCGTGAGACAAATCCTTCAAATCAAGGGTAGTAATTAAGTAAACCATCTCAAAATGACGATAAAATTCGTCTGTAATTACGTCCACTATTTCTTAGATCTGAAGAGTAAAGGATTGGATGATTTTTTTTATTAATAAAAAATTGAAGATCATTGTAAGGCTGGAATAATTTTCTTCCTTTACTTTTTTTTTCCTTTAATGTAACCCAACAAAATTGAAAATTATTTGAACTAATAATGGTCATCAGTCACTACAGACTAATATATGGCTGTAGGCATTATTATGCTGATGAGCAGTAGAAACTATTAAAAAATTAAAAAGGTAAGAAAGTAGTAAGAAAGTATATCAAGATGTGTCTATCAGATGAAACTCTTACATAGTTGATGTTGGAGAGCAACATTATGCTTCGACCTATTTTTTATCGTTTAATCCTGATTGACGCAGACTTTAATATTCAGAAGAAGAGTGAAATATGGATTGAAAGGATTGGAAATCACCACGCCTTTTTTCTAGGTACTCAATATGGAATAACAAAGTTACATTTTCAGGGTGTGTGGAGAATTCAGTAAGGAATTTTAGAAGAGATAAATGAGCCTGATGTGGGAGAGATGATTTGATAGTGTGTATGGCAAAGAAAATGAAGCTGAAAATTTTCAAATACTGGGATTGTTATAAATTGCAACTTGTTGAATATTGTCTTCATAAGATATATCTGATATATGGCTCTAATTGGAAAAATATAGAAGTTGCCTCTTACTAGAAAATGTAGAGACAATCTTGTGCTCTCAAGATTGGATATCTGTTGCACCAGATCAATCTAGCTTTGCAGTTGCTCTACTCACCAATATTTGTATGCATCTGCTTCATTTTTTTTTTTATATATGTAATTATCTGTTTGTAGTTCTAAACAAAGTTGAGGAGGAGGATTTTGTCAAGGATTTTGAACACCTTCCAATTTCTAATGATATATAGGTATAGGACTGTGGTATTTTTCTGTTTTTACCTTCACTAGTAATCGCTACATTGCACATACAGATGTCTCCATTTGCTGTTCTAACCTTGTTTTTCATTTTTACTGCACTTATAAGATTGTTGATTCATGTTTACTGCACGAAGTGTTCGGAAAGCTTGCTGCCAATTTATCTCAGGTCAGCATCCCCATCCCAAGTCCATGAAACAAATTTTTCGAGAGAGACATAACCTGCCCCTTTGACAACTTAAACTTTGAAACATGAGAGACATAGCTTAAAATGGTGTATCAAAAGTTAAAAACTTAATCATAGCAGCCAACCATGGAAACTGAATGTGTGCAGCAAAAGATCCGCCATTAAACCTTGTCACAACCGGTGCACAAAAATGGCACTAAAATTGCATATTATGCGGCACCTAAGTTGCTTAAAGAAATGTGTTACAAACAAGAGAGCTTTTGCCATGGAAAACTGAATCAAAAGTAGCACCATGATTCGGATAATCTCAGCTTATTCACTTTTGAAACAACTGACAGCATTGATTTCTTTTAAGTCTAAAACAACATTACATAGTGTCATGGCTCCTCTCAAACAGATCGAGAAATAAATCTGCATATTAAAGCCCTTAAAACTTGATCAAAATGCCCTTATACTGTTAACCCAAGGAAAATCAACAGCCAACCATTAGAAGCATGCAATAACCTCTTTTTTTGTTTTTTGGTTAAGGCCTCAACCCTGTTTCATTATTGGATTATCGTATGATTATCATGTTCACTGATTCTAACTCAGAGCCACCAGCCCAGCCCACAGATGAAAGAGGTTACGGCATTTTTATTAGTCTTTTCATAGCCAACAGGGTCAGGTTTATGTGAGTAGGTTGACCCAATTTGTTATTTGGGCTATTCCAGGTTGGGGGTGAATGAGCTTGGCTTTTGAATTGTACTGGATAAAGACAGGTGGCTCCAAAAATATTGAAAAGACACGTAGGCTTAAGAATCTTTTGGGTCAAAATACTTGGGCCTTTAGTTTTTTTTCAGAAAGTTGGGTAAATATTTTTCTCTGATTTTCTTTAAAATGAAATTAGAAGTTGAAAACACTTTTTTTTAAACTCCCTTCATTATTGATTATCAAAAAAAAAAATCCCTTCATTATTATTTTTCGTTTATTCTTTCTTTCTTTTTTTTTTTTTAGAAAGTTGGGTCTTTTCTTTCTGATTTTCTTTGAATGAAATTGCGAATGGAATGAAACACTTCTTTTTCTTCTCCTTTCATTATTTATGTTCATTCCCTCTTTTCTCGTCTTTTATTCTTGTTTGTTTGCAGTGTTTCTTATTTCTCTTATTTTTCTCATTTATAAAAAAAGTTATTAAAACAGAACACTTGGACACTTGAATATTACCTAAAAAGGGAAAGTATTAATGCATTTTTCATTCTTTTTAAAATATGAAATTAATGAAAAAAAGGAATAATTTATTAAATGATTTTCTCTCTCTCTCTTCCTAACTTTTCTTCTCTTTGTAATTTTTTTGAGTTTTTAACAATTTTTGGAAAGCAGCCAAATAAAATACGGTGTTTCCACATTATAACCAAAAATAAAAAAACAAAATATTATATTAACAATGAGTGCTGAGTATATTTATTGTGGACAATATTAAAAATGAATAAAGATATTCTTGACCTTTCATTTTTCGCTTTAAGTTTATCTCTTTTACCGAAAAATGGTTTAACCCTTTTCCTTAATCAAAGGAGAATATATATATATATATATATATATATATAAAAGAGAAATAAATCTAATCCTAACTATTTATATATGATTTAATAATTAAGATTTATTACTTTTCACCTCTCATAATAAATAATGCTATCAATTAATACATTTTCTACATGTGAATTTTAAATAAAATTTAATAATAACTATCATAATTATTTATATATAGTTTAATGGTTATAATTTACTTTTTTTCACCTTTTATTATAATGTGTGTGTATATATATAAACGTTGGTATTCATTCCCGTAATATTATAGCATATCCTCGAATTCTACCTCCTCCAGTGTCCCCGTATCTCTTTTAAGTGTTTGAAAAGATGAAGGATGCTACCAACTCTTTTCTTTTCTTATTCTGCTTGACTTACCCAAGAAAATGATTTGATTACCTGTTTGGTGAAGCGAGATCCAAAGTCCCTGTGATATTGCCATAGTACAAGCAAATACAAAAGATACCCCAAATCACGCTCTATTTTGGAAAAGGAGATGCCAAATCTTTAGCGAGCAAATAAAATACCAACCATTCGGTGGATTCCTTTTTTCCTTTCCTTTCCTCTTTAAACCCTTTACAAAAGGTAGCTGCTAATTGTTATTATATAGTCGCAAGAGTCCATGATTCTATTGAATATTTGAACCTCGAATTATTGATCGTATCTAATCCATACAGTTAGTTCGGTTGGTCGGGTATAGTATGCATCCAATGTAGTGAATGAACACATACGCAACTGAGCTATGACATTGGCCAATTAACTCCCAGCTTCAGCACTCAGCTACATCCTCTCACGAAAATTAGGTTCCCAAGAGGCAAAAGCAGATCAACTTAACCAATACAACCGTGTACAGTTGCAGGCCCACGACTAATCCATGTATGGATGGATGGGATAAGAGGGGGCATATATATTTTTGTGGGGTCTGAAACCAAAAAGAAAATTTGAGATTCTGTTTGACTAATGTGGGAGTGGAACCAACTTAATTGAAATTAGCTTGTGTATCTGTGTAAATCTTGTGTGGAAAGATCAGCCATAGGTGGCTACTGGCTAGCTAGGATTTGGAGGGTTAAAGGGTTAAAGAAAACAGAGTTAGGTTTGTACTAATTGCATCGTTTCAAATTTCTACCATAGAAGAGCTCTTCGTCCAGTGAATTTAGCTAGTATTTTAAAGTTTTGGACAGAACTTTTGTTTATGATAATTGTATGATTTGAGTTTAAATTTTAAAATTTTAGTTAAAAAATAATACATGTAATTTTATTATAAAATTTTATTAAAATTTGTGGTTTATTCTAATTTAGAATAGAATATTTTCTTACGCTCAACTTCCTTCGGCAAAAAGTAGCTAGTATTTAAAGTTTTGGATGTGAGGTTAGATGAAAGTTGAGATTGATAAGTCTGGAGCACCCATATATACTATATGGCCAGTGATAGCCCATGGTAGTCACTAATAGTCCTGAATTGAGGGCTGACTTCATCTTTTGCCCGGGAAGAGGGGAGCATAAAGGAAGGGGTTGATTTGTCAAACTTATAAATTTGTTTATATTTAGTTTGTATTTGAATTAGTTTATTTTTTAATTAAAATAGTTTATAGTTAAAATTTTATTAAAAGAATTTTTTAAAAAATAATTTTTTTAAAAATTTAATCTATTACCCAAACATGCTCTTAAACTTGTTACATTATAATAAGCAGGGTTCTTGTTGAGTAAATTATGAATTAAACAAAATTTTTGTTTTCTGAGAGGGGAAAAAAGCATAGTAAAAAGAAAAGATAAACATAAAATTATCACACGACTAGAAATGACAGATAAAATTAACTCATTAGTTATCCCTTTTTTTTTCTTCCATTATTTCGTCGTCTTAATTGTATTTTACTAGTGAATTTGGTGACTGATTTTTATCTTAATTATCGTAAATTCATTTTTTTAATAAAATTTAGTTTCCTTATTAAAAAATTGAAAGCTAAAGTGAAGTCATATCATATATGATGTTTCCTGATTTGAAAAAAAAAACTTTCAAAGTAACTTCAACAGTGTGGCAAACAAGAAAGCCACCTTCGATAGGAAATAGGAGAGTCATTCAGGTGTGGACCCAAATGTGATGTTTCTTGATTTGGATAAAACTTCAAAAATCTCTTGCTTCCAGGCACTGGTGATGGACAAGTCATGGGTGAAAGCAGTAAATTATTAGCCACGACTGTGCCATAGATTACATCAAGAGTAAATCATTGACTGTAACAATAGGAACACCTAGTGATGCAGTTGCAGCCACAGTGATAGTAGAGAAAAAGATAGTGTTGTTAAGTTTAACTCCACCAATTCCATTTATCTCCGCTGCTCTATGCTTCAAACTTCAAAGTTGGAACTTGGAATGTCAATCGCAATCTCAGGTCCTCACTGTTTGTTTGCCTTGGAATTGAACCGTGGATTCGCAACAGTGCTTCTGAATTGTGATCTGACTACGAGATATTAATATAGTATGGTTATAATCAATCTTGGGAAGACAACTCCAGAGGAAAAAAAACAATCCCTGATTTGATCTGCCACTGTCTCAATATCTCGAGGCTTTGAATTTCCACATGCAAAAGTCCAAAAGCATTCGAATTTAAAAAAGTTTAAAAATGAAAAAAAAAAAAGAGAATTGGAAATTTCCTTGTTTGGTCCCACCCACCTCAAGATTTGTTTGGGATCGACTACCATATCCCCTCTAAAGTATTCCCTCCCTTTCTTCGAAATAAATTGCACTGATTTTTACCCAAAAAAAAAAATATTGCGCCGATTAATAATTTGACTTTTACATTCTATATAGCAGTATTATGGGATCATGCTTGTCTTTGTCTATGATCAGTCAGCGTGCATGTCTCTCTCCTTCCTTAGTCCCTCCCATTTGAATGGTTCCCATATAACCTGAGCCAAGAGTTGAAGTGGGAGACATGAAGGAGAAAAGTGAGAATGGATCAAGATGAAGAAATCGAATTGGAGAAAGCCTTTCAATAAAAGTTATGGTGAGTTTAACATTTTTCATTCAAAATTTAAAATAAACAAGAAGAACACTATGCCCTTGTTCATATTTTATGGGGAGATTGTCACATCACATTAGATCACCTGTTAGTGTTACAATTTGCGGCCTGTACAATAGGAAAAAAATGAAAATTCCCCCTCTCCCCTTGATATGATGTATTTTATCAACATTTAATTATGTTTTTCTTTTCTTCAAAAAATCAACTAATATTTTATTTGTTTCTTTTGATTTTCAAACTGCAAATCTGAACGTTGCAATTTGAAATTTGTAGTTTAGTACGACGCAAAGAACTCGTTATCGTCCCCTAAAAGAGTCAATAATCTTACAGTGTGACAATTAATGCAACATTTTAATGTATATCGATTTAGTTTATTTTATCCAGTACTTAATTGAATATTATACTATATATCAATACTGGCATATTGAAAGAAACAATTTATAAAGATAATAATTAGTTGGATTGGAACATATAAAAAAAAATAGTTGGAGTGGAAAATTAAATTAGAGAATTCATCCTTTTTAAGATAGAGTGCCTAATTGTGCCTGTAGGCTTGTGTGAACGTACACCTTTTTCTTTTTCGTGATTGATATCTAAATATCTTTATGATGTCTATGCATGCAATTCCTCCCACGACATGTTGAGTGCCGAATGGCTAACTTTTTTTTCAACCATTAGTATGTGCATCTCAAATATCTTATTATCCAAGTAATATAAACTCTACTTTTGGGAAATGATCTTTTAAAAGCGACAAATTGGCCTTTAAGTGGAATGTTAGTTTAGGCAGCATTCAAGTTGACGTGGAGTGTGTTGTCTTTTAACTATTTGGTACTCTTAATGCCAATGCCAACTCCAAGAATAATTAAGATCAATATAATGCATATCTAAAGTTGATATGAAGGACGTGGATGGAGATTGGCCTTTCTGTCGCGGGGAACATAAATTGGCTTGTTAAAGTACGGCATGGTATATGTACAAGTTTATGTTCTTTACTTCTTTATTGAAAAGTTAGTTTTTTTCTTTTTCTTTTTTTTGTTTGAAAATGGTTAAAACTCCTTTTTCTAATAAAACAGGTATATCTACTAAACATGTATAAGACTGACAAGTTTAAACTATAATTTTAGTATTGAATTTTTAGTAATAAAAAGATTAAATACTCAACTTGCAATATTTTAAAATATTTATTTCAAGTATTGAAAATATATTAAAAAATTACTAATGTAATGAATCTAGCTGGTTATATTAAATAAAGTTATTTTTATTTAATAATTTAAATAAGAAAGTAGTTTCTACTGAATGCATTCGGTGACCTTTCATATGTTAAATGTTTTCAGTACTTTTTTTTTTTTTACTTAAACTTTATTATTTCTGACATATATTAAATAAACACCACTAGATCAATTTCAGTACTTAATCTTTTCATTTTCTTCAACACTTTTGAGTTTTTAAACATGCCCAATGGTTTATAACAATCTACACACAAAGAAGACAAATAATTATATAGATTAGGGTGTGTTTGATAGAACTGAACATTTTAGCACCGAAAATTTAGCATTGAAATGTTTAGTGATGAAAAAATAGGTACTGATTTACAATGTTTGAAAATGTTTTTCACTTTAAGCGTTGAATATGCATTGAAGGTATAAATATTGGTATTTAATGACATAAATAAGGTGACATTAAATGATTAAATTAAAAGAAATAACTGTCATTTTAGAGAGTAATATAAATAAGAAAATTGATAGTGCTGACTACTTTTAATGATCTTTCACGTGTTTAATTAATGTTTTCAACATACTTTCACTTAATTTCAGTTTTGATATATATTATACAAACACAACATTTAATTAATTTTAATGCTATTTTTCATTTTTGATCGAATTGAGCTTTAAAAAGGTTGTAATTAATTGCTCAACAAGTGACAGTATTTGTCTTCATCGATCATTGTAATTTTTCCTTTGCCAATAAAATCATGACAATTTTGTAAGTACGTTACTTCAATTTAATTTATTTATTATATACTATAACTGACAAATAACATTGATATTCAACTTGGATTAATTAATTACTATCAACTCGTAATTTTATTACAATATTTATTATTACAGTTAGGTAGTGTCTGAATTGCCTTATGGCACCTCAAGTACTTTATCACTCTATTCATTATTGGCATATGTATCAGCTGTAATAATATATTCAAATTTCCAACAAAAAAGCAACCAACAAAAATTTCAACAAAAAATGTCGTCGAAAATATTTTAAAATCTTTTTTTAGTTATATATATAAAATCTTATACGTAGCTTTATATTTTGGTATAAGATATCAGACAAATACCAAATATTGTAAGATCTTATCAATATCTATTTGATAGGAAATAATTAATTTTTAATTAGATAAATATAAATAAAATCTAAAATACTATTCCAAAGTATCATATCAGCATTGGGGCTAGGAAATGTTTCTATTTTCAACTGGCATGTTCCCCAAAATTCAAAATATGGCTTATCGTAAAACTGAAGCCAATTTGATTTCCCATTTGACGTGACAAATATGTTATTGTTCGCATATACAAGTTGGGATTAATTAAGTTAATTTAGCAAAAGTTGGGATTTGCGTTATCTTAAATAGTTTTTGAGATTCCGTATGTCCTCCAGCCGTACAATTCACTAATCTTTCTATGTTATGAATTTGAATTAGCCATACATATGCTATTTTCTTTTCGCATAAAATGAATTATTGACATATATGCATAAAATACAGATTTTTTTTACATTAGAAAAAGAAACCTTTGCTAAAAAATAACAATATAAAAGAAAAACAAAAGAGATTAAAAAGAAAAATAAAAAAAATCTGCCTATGAATTTGATATATAATAATATCAAAAATTTGATGTTGTAACAAAAAGACAACTTATTAATAATCTTTTTTTCATATTTAAATGTTTATATTTATCAACATGTATTGATTTAAGTAAAAGTGATTTGAAATTTTTTAAATATTATGTTAAAATTTTAATCTTTTAATAAATATAAATAAAATATATGTTATTAATGAATTTTTCTTTCGTGAGTGACACAATCACAAATCAAAAATATTAATTTTTTATTTTTTAAATAAAAAAATATTATAGGTATATAAAAAAATATTTACACTTTAACATCTCCAAAAACAAATGTTTGCACTTTAAATATGTATTTAGAAAAAATGACAAAATCCCAAGGTGGAAAAGCACACGAGGCAGCACGTGTATGATATCGCTTCCAACAAGATTAGCATAGATACTCTGCTCCCATGATCTTTTACTATAACCCCACAAAACGACACAACACACACACTCTCTCTCTCTTACCCTTACCTCTCGCTTTTCACGAATTACCAAACAAGGGAATAGTGAAAAAAAGGTCACCGGGAAAAAGCGGTTCTTTTCGATTTCACCGGTTCAGGGAGCAGTAAGCACCGGTCGCTTCCCCAAGTAGGGATTTGACGGCGCGGTCCAGCATTGACCTCCGGTCAACCCTCCCCACTCCCCCGACCAATCACTGTGCGACCTCGTTCGCAAATCCCAAAGATTGACCAAAATCTCGTGAATCACCCGCGAGATATCGTGTTTGAGTGTGGTGGGGATCACAAAAGTCTTTTGATACGGAGGAGAGAGAGAGAGAGAGAGAGAGTGAGAGTGAGAGGGGGATCACATCGTCACACACCGAAGTGGATTTCGGAATCTCAGCGCCATTTCTAACATCTTCAGAAAAATAAAAATAAAAATATATATATATATATATATAAATGAAGAGTGAAGATTTTGAGATTTTTTAGTGAGAGAAAGATTTGATTTTGCAAAAAAGAGACTTTATATCAGAGAGAGGAAAGAGGGTGGTGACATGGCCTGACAGATGGATAGAAGAACAACAGCATAACATTTAAGATTTGGGCGCCCACGTTAAGGAATCCTCTTTCTCTTTTCCCTCTCTCTCCTTCTCTGTTTCTTTTGCCTCTCGTTTCAAGCAAGTGATGGACACGGACGGTGTCGTTTCTCGGACCAGGATGCCGGAGAACATGGACGCCTTTGATCTCTCGCCGGCGGACTCCGAAGAGGTTCATGTTTTGGCCGTCGATGACAGCCTCGTTGATCGGAAGGTCATTGAGCGCTTGCTCAAAATTTCAGCTTGTAAAGGTGAGTGCTTTGAAAAACAAACCAATAAAAATGAGGATCAATTTTCAGTGTTTGTTTTTTCTGTGCTTGGAATTTGTTGGGGTTGAGGATTTTTTGTTCGCTTGGGAAAATTGCAGTTACTGCTGTGGATAGTGGAATGAGAGCCCTGCAGTTTCTGGGGCTGGACGAGCAGAGAACGACCTCTGAATCTGATTTTGTCGTACGTAGTATAATTTCTTTATCGAATGAATTTTCCCGGAAAATTTTTGTTTTCCTCTGAAAGAGAGCTTAATTTTCTGCTTTGTGTTTTTTTCCTAGCAGGGTTTGAAGGTGGATCTAATCATCACAGATTACTGCATGCCTGGAATGACTGGTTATGAATTGCTCAAGAAAATCAAGGTTAGAATTGGCAACAAAATCCTTCGTTTGTCCACATTATATGTAATTTTGAAATTCTGAGCTGAAAACTGGTTGAAAATGTTATTCTGGAGCAGGAATCGTCCACTTTCAGAGAAATTCCTGTGGTGATTATGTCCTCTGAAAACATTTTGCCGCGCATAGACAGGTATTATTTTTTTTTCTGATTAATTTTTCTCGTACATTTAAGATGTCATGTTAATGAACGGAGATTTAAAATTTTCACTTAAAAAATGTTTTAATTTTTTTTATTGAATTAAAAAAAAAGTTGAAAAGAATTGGGATTTTGAAAATTTGTAGATGCTTGGAGGAAGGTGCAGAGGATTTTATAGTGAAGCCAGTGAAGTTATCTGACGTGAAACGGTTGAAGGATTACATGACGACGAGGGACGTTAGGGTGGGAAGCCAAGACAGAGGACGTGGCGGCGGTGGTGGTGGCGACGGTGACGGCGACCGCGGTGGTGATGGTGATGGTGATGGTGTGGGGATCAACAAAAGGAAGCTGCCAGACACCTCTGATCTGTCATCATCACCGCCGTCCATTTGCTTATCGATACTTTCATCATCACCGTCGCCTTCTTCACCATCACCTTCATCGTCCCCTTCATCTTCACCCACCGTGCTTGACTCTCCAATCAGACGGCTTAAAATGACCAGCACCGATTGACTTTGCATCACCCACTGCTGCAGTTCCTTTATTTCTTGTTTTTTTTTCCCCTTAATTTTTTTTTTGATTTATTGTTTTCCTCTTTTGGGGTTCAAACTGCAATTACCCGTCGTTTGTAACGGTTTTTGTTGCATTGCCCTGTTCTTATCTTTCGTTAATTTGTTCTGTTTGTTCATAGGAATATGCAAATTGTCACGAAATGATTTTTACAAAAAAATATGTGGGTTAAAGTTATTGAAAATTATTAAGCCCTTACAATACTGTTTTCTTTTTTTAATAATAAAAAGCAACGATAAAGAAAAAGATTATGGCCTTTTACAAGTGTTGGCTAATCAAAATTAACTGAGAAAAAAAATGAAAAAGAAAGGGAAAAGGAAATAAAATAATATGGGTTAGAAGAGGCGCGCAGAGAAGGGGATCATTGATAAATGAATTTGGGTGTGGAAATGATGTGAAAACAGATGGAATACAAGTTTGCAAGATCTTATCTGCTATAAAGAATAACGAGAGAATAGCGATGTGAATTGGACATGTTGGAAGTGTCCCCCAAATGAAGAGGTTGGGAAGGAGCCGTGGGGTCTTGGAACTGCTGTATTTGTCTAATTGTCCCTGATGGGGGAGGGTACCCTGCCATAAACCCTCTGCAGTATCAGAAAACCTTGCCTATGTGTGGAACCAGAATATTTGGTCGTTGCTGCTGGACCAGAGTGATCTAAAGAGAGTGGGGGACACACACCCTGTTGTAGGTTTGGTTCTTTTCATCTTCTTTTCTATCTCTTTTTTTAACTTCTCTCCCCTTTTTGGCATAACTTTGACCAACATAGTCCCCGTTCATTTTATGTGGTTAAAGAGGCAACAATAGAAATCAAAACTGTAAAAATTCGAACATTTGCACACGAAGCATTCTGGCCCGAAGAGTTACTGAACCAAATTTGGTACATGTGGACAGTTGTTGGTGTTACTAGCTGGCTCAACGACTAGTGTTTTCTCTCTCTTCTCTCCTAACTCCTGCATTAGATTTTGTGTCTTTTTCTGTCTTTTCCTTTTGTGTTGTATGGCACAACTCGAAGCAAGCCATAACCGCAAAGTCAAGCTTCCTATAATCACCGAGTGCTCTCATGACTCTGTTGAAGCTTGGTCATGATGATTCCTATCACAAATCTTCAACATCTAATTAATGTTGCCGAAATCCCATCTTATAATTGAAGTGGTTGCGAAGTTTTTGCTTAATTTAGATTTGTCACAAACGGGATAGATGAAATGTTTTTACCTTTAATATTGTAAGCACAATTGAACAGATAAATAAGAGTAAGACTCTAAAAAAATGAAGATAGAGGGAGGAACATATATAGGAATAGGAGGTGAGAATACTAAATAGTCCATTTATTGGGTTGGGCCTGTGCAATAAACCATGAAATTTGCACGGTTTTGAATGGGACCCATGAAACCCAAATTGCAGGGCATAATAGAAGAAAGAAGAAGACAGCCTTTCTGCCGGCCATGAATGTGGAATCTGGTGGCAGGCCCCATAATCCAGTGGCCTTGAAATTGTGATGGTGCAATGCAAACAGTTTGATTTTAATCATTGTCCCTCATGGTTGGCAAAATTATGTTACGTGAAATCTGCTATGTTTTGTTTGATTCTGCTACCATGGGATATCTGGGTCTTATAAGACTTGTTGTTATCATTGTAGACGAAAGTTCATTATATTATAGATGGCATTGGCATATAGGGCATATCATATACACTCTCTCATCGCTTTCATTTCTAAAAGGCATTTCTTGTTGCCTAATCGGGCTAACTTTTGATGCTAAAACGGCAATCATCATGACCTACTTGCCTAATAAAGAAATTCCATCATATGTACTCGGCATTCACCATGTACTCTGCATGAGGAATGGTTATTTTCTGGTGGAGCTATGTTAGAGAAAAAAATAAATAAAAATTAGTGAAATATATGTTTTCCTCATCTGATGACACAGTAATATTTAACTTTGAAATTGAGATATAATATACTATTATCACTTACGATTTGAGGAGATTAAGTCTATAAAATAAATCAAATAAGTTAAATCTTTTGGAGATATTTTTAATTCACATGCAAAAAAAAAAGATATATAGCAATGCGATGATACTTATTATTTAAGTTATTTTTCAACAGTAAAATATGATGCTGATAATTATTGATAAAAATTTAACAATTTAAATTATGAATAAAATATAAATATATAAATAACAAATTATAAACTTATTAAAAAAGTTTTTTCTTAATTTTTTATTAATAATTATCACTTCCACTTTACGTTCTTAAAACATATCATATATTTTTAAAAAATATGAATATATTTAATAGACTACATATACTTACGTGGTTAAACCCTTATAGCTACATTTTCTCTTATCTTTTAGATGCTGTAAATGATTAGCAGACTTCGCAGACCAAATAATAAGATGTAGAATGATACTTTTAGCTGCCATTTTAATTTAAGAAACCGTAAGCTAGGCTCTGAATATAAATGTAACAAAAAATACATTAGGATTTTGTATATTATACATAGAGTCAGTAGCAGAAAATGTTTTTGTTAAGGATCAACCACCATAAAAAAAAAAATAATCTGAAAGATTCAGGTCAAAGAATAGTTTATATCTTTAACATATACTTTCACACGAGTATTTTATGTTTGAAGTATATATGATGAATAACATATATATAAATCAACTTTACATTGCACTAGAATCTAATTTAATTATAAAGAAAGAGACAACAAAAGTTGATCTTCTAAATAGCTAGTCATGAAAGGTTTGACATCAATTCACATAAAAATTGAAGTTATCAAGTGAACGAACACAAATAATTTTATATTTTTAATAGTTTATCAATAATCATAAGGAAGTCCTAAACAATGACAATATGTGGTTAGCACTAGCAGATTTAAGGCCAACTCTTCGATGAGGTCCTCAAAAATTAAAATTTCCTAAATTATAAAAATGTTTTTCCATTGGATATAAGTCATAAAAATTCACATTCTTTGAGATTTATTCTTCAAATCCAAACTAAGATTAAGAGTCCAAGATAACTTCTATGGCCGTGGGTAATGGGTTTCCTACTGAAATCTCGGTGAGCCTGGGTTTGAAATTGGCCAACAGCAAAAGCTAGGACCAATTAGAGATATAATCTGTGCTTTATAGATACTTCTTGTTATTGTTGTCAGAACCACTTAAGTTCATTACCATGCATGACCGTGGATGGGGATAGAGGTGCACAACTGAGTTAGAAAGGTTCGGGTGCTATATTTTGTGTGTGTGGTTTCCCTTGAATAGTTGTATTGGTCTCTCCATCTTTCCTCAGGGGTGGCCTCTCTTGTGCCCCTTTGAGCTTCGACCTTGTGCCTTTGTATCTTAACACGTGCCCAAAGAAAACTTCCTATACCGCATTCTTGTTGCCTAACTAGAGCCCTTTATTACATGCTTTAAACAGGAACCATCGCGAGGTAGTTTCCCCAAAAATGAAATCCCACTCTTTTTCGTTGTATATTAAGAAAAAAAAAAGTAATATAATTCAGTTGTAATTTTTTGTTATGCCCATAAATTGTTAGTGGCTACTTTGTGCTCGCGTGTGTTAGGAGTGACACGGTGAAAGGAATACACTAAAAAGATTTATTGATTCAGTTTAAGGGGGAGAATAACTGCAGGTAAAGGGATTTTGTGACAGAATTCACATTCTAACCGTCAAACCAACACCATCAACTCAATTAATTTTGAAAGAAAATTCAAGTATGAATGGTAATAGACTGCATTAATTCATTTAATTGGTTGACTGGGAAGATGCTGGCTGAGGTTGGTGGGGTGGTGGCTAGCAGAGAGGCAAAATTGACCCAAGTTTTGAGAACTTCTTGATATGTATATGAAATTATCTGAGCCACCGACCAATAATAATGGAACAAATGGTACTGCCAAATACCAATGTCCAAATTACCATGCAGTTTTCCCCATACCTTCTCTCCCTTTTAGCTTCAAGTATAGAATAGAATTCAAATGAAATCAAACTTCATTTGAATTCTGAACTAAGTTAGCACAATTGGACAATAACTAATTATGATTTCAGAATGCTAAATTACCAAACCCATTTTCTGACCGCAGGAGATTTAGTTAGGCGTAAGAGAACTTCCTTATTGTTTTAAGTCCAAATTTTAGGTTGCATCCCAAACCATGGCCATAGATAATTAATGAGTGAAGTTTTTTCTGCTTTCATCATTGTGGGTTTCCATTCTCGGTGTCTGAATTTGAATTTGTCTAACTTGGAATTTGTATCGCCCTTTCACACCACCGCTCAATTTGCAGAAAAATATTAATGATTCGTTGTAAATAGTGATAACCAAGGCAAAACTAGAAGAGTGGTTGAGGGAAGACCATTGACATATTCCCTTTTCTCTTTCTTCAGGTGGTTCGAGGTCGTCATCTTGAATAACGTTACGTCAAAAAAAAAAATGCGTCCTGTTTCGTACACGAGTCATATGATACAAGTTGCTAAAGCTTATGATATGGATGAAAATGAAAAATTATGAAATAAATATTCTTAGACCAGTTGAGAATTCCAATAGAACTTGTGTTTTAACTTTTAACCTTGAAATTTACTTTATATATATATAAATATGTATGATGTTATCCAATGAAGAATTGGGATCAGTTATAAATAATATATATTTTAATATGATTACTTTTTCATTATATTATTTTATATATATACTTTTATATAAACAATTCAAATTTAAATTTTTTGTGTAAAGTGTTAAATTTTTGTTCTCAGAAGATTGCGAATAAAATAAATATGGACATGGTGGTTAAAAAGAGCATGTGGAACGCAAACCAACGAGCGTGAGAGAGCTTGACGCCTTGATGGTACTGAAACATTAGATTAATAAATTTTCACCTATCTAATGCTCAAGTCATTCAAGCAAGGAAAAAAACAGAATTTAAGGGAAACTAATCTAACTATCTAACACATTTTGAATTTTTTATTTGTTTAACCACCAAATTCTCCAATGCTAGATAGTGTAATATTTTTCTTCTTCTTCTTTTTTATTTTTTGGGTAAACTTCGAATTTATTTGATACTAAAAAAGAACACAATAGTAGTTTTAATTAGAGTTTATAAATTTGTGACATTTTCAATAAAAGAGACTATTTGCACGAATTGAAAGTTTGTGTAGTTTAATTGTTAAAGTTGAAATGGACCTACAAGAAATTTTTTTTTTTGGGATACGCATGGTATATTTGTTAGACATATAATCCATTTGTTTTAGCATGCATTTAGACCCTGTTTGGATAAATTTTTGAAAAAATTATTTTTTATATATCTATTTTTAGTAAAAAAAATTTTAAAAAAAATAATTTTATATTTAGATACAATATTTAAAAAGTACTTTCAAATAATAAAAGGACTTTTAAGTTTATTTAGATAAAAAAGAATAAAAGTATTTTATTTATATCAAAATTACTGAAAAAGACATTCAAATGTAAGATATGATGAGTTATGATATATAAGATATGATTAAATTGAATAGCATAATAGTAACAATATAGTTTTTAAATATGTCATGGTAATAGTGTCATAGAAAACAAAACGTGAGGCAATTAAAACATATCTAATTATGTATCGAAAGGCTTAATAACATATTGTTAATGTTGTTCTATTTTATTTTTTTAAAATGGTATGGTCATTAAGGTTAGAATTCGGTTTAAGGTATTAGGGCACAATGATTGAAAGTTACATTATTTAAAATGTAATTCATAGAACTACCTAGAGAGAGAATATGAAATATAATTTTTTATAAATGGTAAATTATATTTTTGTCATAAAATTATATTAAAATCACTTTTCCTTTCACTTTTTTAGAATTTAGATATCACTAGCTTCTAAAAAAAGTGATAAATGAGCTTTTTTTTAACTTCTCTTTTTTTAAAAGTTATATCTAAATATACTTAAAAATGTATATAAATACTTTTTTAAAATAAAAATACTTTTTTTAAAAAATAAATGTATCCAAACGCACTTCTAATAAGATATACTTCAGTAAAGTTGGATCCTTATAGCACCTAAAAAAAAAAGTTGATCCTTATTGCCCTATTCTTCATATTTGAATTCTACACAAAATTTGAGTTAAATTATGCATTGCCCGCGCATGCTCTAAGACCAAAGGACTTAATTTCATGTGATCAGTTGTGTTAGAAATACAAACTATAATTAAACATGCACTTCATAATTAAGTGTTTAAGAGACTTAATTCTTAACAATACCACTAAAATTATACACCAGACCAGTAATAGATTTTGATTTGATATTTTTAGATTTGAATGTTATAATAAAGTATTTGTCAATCTATTTGTTTGTTCTCTTTTTTTTGGTACACAGATATTTGTTTGTTTCTATTTATTTTATACACAACTAAGTATTTCACTATATGTATATAAGAATATCTTAACTTACATAACCGTATACTTGTATGTACTCTAAAATTTAGTGCAACTGTCAAATAAAATGTAACAAAAATTGTGAATTGAAATTTCCCCAAAAAGCACGCGCGGGGATAGCCCATACTATGCAGCTAGTAATAAAAAAAGAGAAGGGACCATGAACTCGAAGAGGATACCATCATATTTACATTTTCCAACCACTACACCAAAGTTAGGGCCAATGCATTATCCAAACAAAAAGCAAATTTGGCGAGCCACTCTCTTAATTCTGAATATTGAATCCTTGGGATTGACCCCATCAGGACCATTAAGTCACAACCAAATCCTTCAGGGAAAAGTTCCACAGTGGAATTGGTTCCCATTCTTCTTTTTTTTAAACCTTAAAAATTATTAGTTTAAGAGGGGGCAGCTAGTTTTTCATAATTGTAGACAAAAGCAAAGTCAGAACTCAGAACTTGGGTAACTGTAGGACAAGTTTATGGCATTTGAAAAAGCCCTTGAATCATGATGGTACCACTTCAGACCTGTTCCTTGATTTTGTTTTTGACTTGGTAGTAGTGTACCAGCCCCTTTCGACCCAGCCGCATGCCCACTTGTGTTTTTTCAAAGCAAGACCAAATCTTTCCGTGAAAGTACTCAATCATCCCTCAACTGCATGGTTTTCTCAGTTCTAGTAGAAGGGTCGTGTTGGTCATTGCATGGGCGTAGACCAGGGATCAGGGAAGGGTAACGATACTTAACCGCTTGCTTCTTTTGAAACTGTCCGAGAAGAAAACCAATAGCACAAGACAAAGGAGGACAAGACTTGCAATGACCAATGATCAGAAATTTTACAATAGCGAATTCCGGTTTCAGAAACCTCATTTTTTATCGAAACCTTTGCTCTTCGACTTTCATGGCTTCGAATGTGATGCTTGTTTTGAGCCTTCTTTTTGTTTTACACAGTTTTGTCATACCAACCTGCCATTGCCAGACCAGTTCTCCTCAGAATATTGAGACTTTCTATCCAATTGAAACTCCAGCCCCAGCCCCAGCCCCAACCCCCGCAACAAAACCGCCTGAGCCACCGCCAAAGCCACCAGGCCCTCCACCATCACCAGAGTTGCTGGCCCCAGGACCCGTGGCAGCATCCAGAAGTTCTTCATCAAACAGGAAGATAGCAGCTGCTGTAGCTGCAACTGCAGCAAGTACTCTTGTTGTTTCTGGTTTAATTTTCCTTTTAGTTCAAAGGTGCTTCAGAGCAAGGAGAAAGGAGATAACGAGCACAGCTTCTGCCGGAGATAGGCGCGTTGTGCCTCAGGGAAATGTGTTTGAGCGAATGGATGGAAACGTCAGGGGACTGATTGTTGATGAGGATGGTTTGGATGTGATTTATTGGAGAAAGCTTGAAGGTAACAAGGATCTCCACAAGGAGGTCTTGAGTAGACCCAAAAACAAAGATGAAGATGAGCATGAAGGAAATCAAGGGAAAATATATGAGCCCATTCAAGAAATTCCTCTCCTTCGAGGGAAATCGTCAACTTCCCACATGAATATATTTCCAGTAGAGTCATATACAATTATGAGAATTCTGCCTCCTGCTCCTCCCCCAACTTTTCCGGCATCATTTGGGGCTGCCATCAAGGATGTTCAGAAACCAGACTCTCCAACTCATCCATCCACTCCATCCCCTCCTCCCTCTTCACCACCACCAACACCACCCTCCACTTCTTTATCATCAATTCCAAAAATGACAAGTCCTGCACTACCACCTCCTCCTCCCCCTCCACCAATCCCAGATAGAAAGAGTCCAGCACCACCACCTCCTCTCCCTCCCTCTCCACCAAGCCCAGATAGAAAGACCCCGGCTCCACCACCTCCTCCTCCGCCAATCCCTGGTAGAAAGAGTCCAGCACCACCACCTCCTCCTCCCCCAATCCCTGCTAGAAAGAGTCTAGCACCACCACCTCCTCCCCCTCCACCAATCCCAGATAGAAAGAGTCCAGCACCACCGCCTCCTCCCCCTCCCTCTCCACCAAGCCCAGATAGAAAGACCCCGGCTCCACCACCTCCTCCTCCGCCAATCCCTGGTAGAAAGAGTCCAGCACCACCACCTCCTCCTCCCCCCAATCCCAGCTAGAAAGAGTCTAGCACCACCACCTCCTCCTCCCCCAGTCCCTGCTAGAAAGAGTCCAGCGCCACCTCCTCCTCCACCAAAGACCGGTAGTTTGAAGTCATCATCAAAATTGCCACCTACCCCTACTGAAATGCCAGTTACCACCAGTAAGCGAGGAAACACTTCAGGTGAAGGCATGCCAGAAACCGGCAATGGTCAAGTGAAACTGAAGCCTTTGCATTGGGATAAGGTGAATACCAATGCTGATCACTCTATGGTGTGGGACAAAATTGACCGTGGTTCTTTCAGGTAAATCCTATTAGACTAGATTTTCTAAAATTAATATGTAAATTTTGATCCCTCCATTTTAGTGTTTACTGATGATCCCATATAATACTTCAGGATTGATCAAGATCTTATGGAAGCTCTCTTCGGGTACGTGGCCACCAACCGAAAATCCCCAAAGGAAAATGGCTCAACGAGTCCAAGCAGGGATGCCTCGGCTCCATCAACAAAAGTTTTCATTCTAGACCCCAGAAAATCACAGAACACTGCTATTGTGTTGAAATCTCTGGCAGTCTCACGGGAAGAAACTCTTGATGCACTCATTAATGGTCAAGGCCTCAATACAGATATCATCGAAAAGCTTGCTAGAGTTGCCCCAACAGAAGAAGAGCAATCTCTTATACTTGAATACGAAGGAGACCCAGCAAGACTTGCTGCAGCTGAATCTTTCCTGTATCACATCCTCAAAGCTGTTCCTTCAGCATTTAAGCGCTTGAACGCCATGCTATTCAGGTTGAACTATGACTCCGAGATTCTAGAAATCAAGGAAACTCTACAGACCCTTGAACCTGGGGTGTAAGGAGCTTCGAAAACCAGGGAGTCTTTGTGAAGCTTCTTGAAGCAGTGCTTAAGGCAGGAAATCGTATGAATGCTGGTACTCACAGAGGTAATGCTCAAGCTTTCAACTTGTCTTCTCTAAGGAAGCTCTCTGATGTCAAGAGCACCGACGGAAAAACCACATTACTTCACTTTGTGGTTGAAGAAGTAGTCCGTTCTGAAGGAAAACGCGCTGTTCTTAACAGCAATAGCAGCCTGAGTCGCAGTAGCAGTAGGAGCAGCAACAGCAGTGGAAACTCTGAGAACTCTACTGCTTCAAATGAACAAAGAGAAAAGGAATATATAACGCTAGGATTACCAATTGTAGGAGGCATTAGCTCTGAATTCTCCAACGTAAAGAAAGCAGCACTCACAGATTATAACAGTTTTGTTGGTTCAATCTCGGCCCTCTCAGCCCGGATAGTTGAAATTCGAGAACTTGTTTCCCAGTTTGGAAATGATAATGGAGGAAGCTTTGCGAGAGAAATGGACCATTTTCTTGAAAATGCTAAGGAGGAATTGAAATTATTGAGGGACGAGCAAACAAGGGTAATGCAGCTTGTCAAGAGAACAACAGATTATTATCAAGGAGGAGCTTCAAAAGATAGTGCAGAATACCCACTTCATCTATTTGTCATAGTCAAGGATTTTCTGGGAATGGTTGATCAAGCCTGCATTGAGATTGCCCGTAACATGCAGAGAAGGAAGACACCCAAGACAAGTTCTGGGTAATCATCAGCAAAGGCAACAGCACAGCACAGAGGAAATTAGAGGTTTCAAACCCGTTGGAACATATCACGTCAGAAAACTCTGGGATTGGCCTAAGTGATTCAATTTTTTCTGCTGGACCATGTGCATGAGGGTAAAGGGGACTAAAGTCCTATAAATCAGAGTTCAAGATGATTGGATTAAGTCGTTTCATTCAAAGTCTTAACAACAGGACTCAATTATGATGGCTCGGAGGAGAGGCTGGGAGTGGCTTGCTGCTCTGAGGCAATCTGAAATGGACCCAAACTAGTGCTACTAAACCATCGGAGGTTCTGAAATACTGTGAAAGCAAGCTATGCCTTTGCAGTGATTGCTGATTGAGCCAATTTGTGTCTGGCAAATTCAAAAACAAAAACCATGTTTTTGGTGTCACGAATTTTCCACATTTCAACGTCTAAATGAACGTGTCATTGCATAGACAACTAATGTTGTTGAGCATTTTTAAGTCTCGTGTATATCAATGTCTGATTCTCTTGGCATCAACCAGAACTTGATCCGTTTCTTCTCATTTTTGTTTGTACATACTCTCGTAATTTGTAATTTTAAATGAGTGGATTTCCTTTTATTTAAAGATAAGATGCCAAAAGAGCTAACTCAGCTAGCTCACAAAGGAACAAGTCTATTCCAATGAACCATTAGAACAGAGTTCACAAGAAAAAAAAACAAAAACCAACAGAACAGAGAGTTGACTAGATGAGCCAATGGAAATCATATCATCAATAATGTTATCTTATACACCAAGGGAGTGAACCAGATTTGCTTCCAATCCTACAAAATACACGGCATATTTGACATTACCATCGGAGCTGCAAAACTCCCAGATTGCGCTAGACAACATTCTTCCTACAGACAATGAATTTCTCCAAGCAAATTTCTTATTTTAATCTTTTTAAGGTTTGGTGGTTTTAACTTTACAAGACAACTATACCTTCTTACTTGTACCTCAATAAGTATTAGAAAACTACACAACTTTACGCACTTGTACAGGCTCTTTCCTTTAAGTTTGACCATTAAAGAAAAATTAATAATTAGCCACCTAAATTCAGATGGAGATGCAACTATCTGTACAATTGTGCAAAGTTGCTATTGCAAGAGCTGTTGCTTCGGTAGGTAGCACTACCATCAAAATTCTAGTCCTAAATACAGTGCATATTGCAGAGATCATAATGGGTGTCAAGCTTGGTACTGAACTTAATCTGCATCCTGTAGCCCACTTAACTAGTCTTGGTTTCCCTGATTCTGAAAATCCTTCAGTCTTGTTTCCCTATGTAACAAAGTCTTGCATCATTGCCTGGTGAATGGGGAGAAGGGTGTGCGAAACTTGATAGATCGACAGGGTTCATATCACCTTAGCTTCTTAGAGATATGGTCTACAACACGTTAGAAACCATATCAATCCCCCCATAGAATGGATGGAGAAGAAGAAATAGCCACGCAACCAATTACAAGAAATTCAGGCATTTTTAACATTACAGACATCATACAATATTATTTTCTATATCATATATTGCATAAGAGGGGTGTGGGGAAAATATTTATTATCAATAGATGATGCCTACTGCTTCCTCCCACTCCTCACAATGTTCATAAGCTCCTATATAGCTAGATGGTTGCTCCCATGTTGCTGACCAAACGAGAACATCATAGCGTTGAGCTGTTGCCATAAACATTTCAGCTGAACATACAGATCTACCTGACCCCCACTGGTGTATTTAACCTCATTTTTTTCTCTCTTTACCTTCTCCCCTTATAGGGCTACCGATGGTTCTCAGTCTTAACATCCTCCTGCATGAGCAGACATGAAAGAATAACAGTTAATGAAATAGAAAATTCTTATAATGATTAGATATAGGAACTGGAAATGGTCAGCTGCAATCCAAATTGAAAAATTACTGCCTATGTCAAGGCTTCCCTTTCTTTCTTCTGCCTTCCCCAGCCCTCAACTTTGCTGGTATATATATATATATATATGTGTGTGTGTGTGTGTGTGTGTGTGTGTGTGTGTATGTATGTATGTATCTAAGTATTGATATAGCACTGTAGAAATATTTTTGGTGCTCTCGGCATTTTAACACATGAGGGGCTCTAAATAATATCATTGCAAAAATTCTCTACAATAGCATAAAAATCATGCCTTAGAGCTCATTTAATGGAACATAAAGAATAAGGCCTTAGAATGGAACATGATCTGGACTCTCAATGATTACCCGTAAGAAAAATAAACCCCAAGCCAACTTCAACGCCTCGATTTTGCATCCATACTGAATTTAAGAAACCTAAGAACATTATTTAGATAGCTTGATGGGCAATGGTAGAGGATAATGACTAACAAAGATATATCAACCAACTTCAAAATCTTACCGATGGTGTAATCCTAGAAATGCTGTTAGCATGTGGACAACATGAACTTCTATCATTATCTCTAGTGTGACCCACCAACCACTATGCTCATTCAGCAGAAAACAGGTTTATTTTTTACAGCAAAACAAGACAGACAGGTCCCACAGATCTCCCTAACTAGTCTACAATCACCAGACTCAAGTTATAAGTTGTGGAACACAAGTTTTAGCTGACTTCAATTAAAAGTTAAGTTTTAGTCATTTGCACACGTGTCTCCAGACTGCAATCAATAATAGGAGTTTTCCAGATTATTTTATATCACTAAGCACATAGAAAAAGTCAACTGATAAACATTAACAAACTAAATAGGAAAAGATCTGCTATTCTGAGTGTTCGCCCTGCTCATTGACATGGAAGAGATCAGATGTATAACACATACCTTTTTTAGATGGCTTTTTGACGCTTTTTGACCCCGGTAAAAAGCTGGTAGGGGTGTGGCTTTGAAATTATGTTTTAGCTTTTTCATCTCTGCCTCTTTTTCCTCCTGTGTTGAGGAATACAATGTTCAGACATGACATTTATGCATATTCAAATGATAACTGCAATGTCCAGCTTATAACCTAAGATCAACCATTCTATAAAATTAAGTTTCATTTGGCTGAACTTCTTTTAAAAAATTATCTTGATACACCATAAATATACACTTAAGTAAAAGTAATGGCATGGGCAGGAATATAGGAAAAGCCGGTCAATTCTGGAGAAACTTTGTGGTACATGAAAAAGTACCTTTGTTTTTGATTGGAGACGCATTCTTTCTACCTCTTTTGCATTAGATTTTTCCTCTATTTTTCTTGAAGACTGAAAAAAACAAAAGGTTAAAGAGTATAATTTGGTCAGTAGAAACAAACAGTACTTTCAAAATCTAATGAGAACCCTTGGTATCACAGATGCTGAAATGTATAGACAAACATCAAGAGACAGTCCATACCTCTTTCCCTTTCTCTGCTCTAATGTCACATTTTAGGCCCAAAGAAGTTCGGACAGCATTTCCACTTCTTCTATCAATACTGTCAACCTTAGTTGGCCTATTTAAAAATAACTTCAAGAGGGTCAACATATAGAGAATTGAACTCCTCATACTTTCATCAGAATAGAGCTTAAAGGAATTTTTTTATAGAAATCTTATCGGATGTTTTGTTAAGGAAGGAGGGTTTAATTTGCCCATTCTCTCCCTTCCCTACTTATATTTCTCCAACTTTAGTTTTTGATTGTCCCATATTTTCTCTACATTATCAACATTTTACTTTCAATGTCATAAAGGGGAAAAAGCCTTTGGTAAAAGTGGACTACAACATGGAATTCTGGAAGCCTTCCAGGATTGGTGTAAAAAAAAAAAATCGCATATGCAATTAGATGCAGTTAAATAATAAACAAAACAATGGGGCATAAGTTGATGGTTGATAATACTGAATAACTGATTAGCCTTAAATCAAAAATTGAGAAAGAGTGAAAAACAGTGGTGAGCAAGGTAGATTGCATCAAATCTGACAGTAGCATGAAGTTCCAACAGAACACAAAACAAGGGTGGTTTTCACAGTACTGCATATGGATTAAATTCCAACCCTCTCCCCGCCCCCCCCCCTTCCCCAAAAAACAAATAAAAGGGAGAAATTTCAATTAAAGTCAAGAAATATTGTTGGACAAATCAAGTTATAACTTAATATAACTAAATTTCAATCACTTTCTATAATGATAACTGCCTATGCTTCCTCATTTATTCAACATTTATCTATGGTTGCCTGGATTGGAATTCTCCCAAGGAAAACCACCAACAAAAACATGGTGGCATCTGATGGTAGTCTTAAGCACACTACCATATTCACAATCTTGTTGAGATGCATTAATAGTATGAAAGAGATAAACAAAAAAGGCTATGTAAAATACATCAAGGAAATTAAACTGGTGCAAATGAAAACACATTTAAGAGTGTAAATTTAAAAAATTACCATCCATTTTCTTTCCGTGAAGCTGTAGATGTTGGAACCTTTGGCTCTGTTCCCCTGGAAGGAACCTGCCCGAGAAATATATAGGTAAAGATTCCCAAATTAATGTGATTTTCTACTGGTAAATATGACCATATATTAAAAAAAAAAAACAACAGTAGTCCATAATGATTTCCCAAATTACCCGCTTTTTTACCAAAGATCTGTCTTCGTCAGAAGTTTTTGGCTCGTTGAAATTGTTCTGGAATGTCTTAAATGCTCGTTTGACTATGTCCTTATCCCCCATTTTCTCCATAATGAAAGATTTCCTCATTGTGGTATGAGGAGCTGGGTCAGGATTACTTGAACCCAAGCTAAGGGACATGTGCAAAGATTTGTTAGCAACTTTTCTGCTCTCCCCAGTGGAAGTAATTTTCCTCCTAGATAAAGATGAAGAATTTCCCTTTGTAGTTGAAGAGGCAGATGTCAATGTTTTGGTCGGAGTTGATGTAGGCCTTGAACTTCTTGGCATGGAAATTTGGGATGTCTTAGATGTAGGTAGCATTGATTTCTTCTTCGTCTTGGCTGCATTGCTTTCCCTATTAGCGGAGGTAACCTATCCAAACTAGATGGTGAGACATACGAAACTGGGTAACCAAATAGCCAATCTTTAAGCAATGTAAATTATGATTTCACCAGTCCAATTTCCCAATAAGCATGAATTTGATGGATATATGAATTAAAGCAAACCTTTGATTCCTTTGGATGATCCAATTTTGAATCTTTTGCCTCATCTTCTGAAGCCTTTCCTGTCTCATTGTCCACACTGCGTGCAGTTTCCTTTACATCTTCAGCTTCAATGTTAAGACTTTCTTCTTGTTTTACGCAGACAGCTTCTTCAGGTTTATCTATCTGGGAACTATGTGATCTGCTTTCCAGTTCTTTGTTCTCTTCCTCAACTAAAGAACTTTGATAATCTCTTGAAACTGCAACTTCCTCCTTCAAATTATCCACACGGGTCCTACTGATCTCACCAATAAAATTGGTTTCTTGCTTAACCCCTTCAATGGAACCTTGAGTGCTGGATATATCAAATTCTGCATCAATCCCACAAGTGTTACTGCTCAGATCTATACCATTTTGATCTTCTGATCTGAAAGGATCTTTCTCTGTTTGCTTCTCTTGAGCCAGCAATTCAGATTTTCGGGCAGCAATCTTCTTGTAATGGGCTTCGAAGTAAGCTTTCTTCTGGGCTACTGATCCAGCAGTAGCACACTTCTCAACTTCTTCCAAGTACTTATTTGGAGAGAAAGTCGACCATCTCTCCCAGGACAAGGCATCATTCTCAAATCTGCCAAATGAAACAGACACTTGCATAGCAGGATTGGAAGCTGCTGTCTCTCCCATCTGCTTAAATAGCAGGGAAAAAACAAAAACTTGTGTGTAAAATTACAAGCAACCAACACAAGGACAAGTCAGAATAACACCAAAAGCACAGGATTTTAACAATCATAAATTGGGGAATCGACCAACCAGAGATCCAGATAGATTTGAAAGGAAAAATAATAGTGAGGAAAAATAAAAGAATTAATCTTTAATCTCAAACAACCCTAATGACAAATGGGTTTACCTTATCTTCAAATACTGTCGCATCTACCACAAAGTCACCCATAGAAGTAAATTACTACTCAGCTACAACCCCAAAGACAGAGGATATGGACGGCATGGCCTGTGTAGAAGCAATGGAAAAATAATCATTCCTGGGATCTCACCAAAAAGACCAGGAGTAAGAATGCTCGCAATGTGACAAAAAGAGGTCTCTCAAATAATTTGCGGCAAATGATGAGTAAAGGAATGGCAGGGACATGTGCATGTGGCGTGAGAGAGTACCCATTGATTCCTTTACTTCATTTCTATTTCACCTTTCCACAGTAACGACCCTCTTTATCTGGTTGCGGTACTTCTGGAAACTCCTAAATGATAAACCCAATCATCAAGACAAAGCAATATTCCACAAAAGCAAGCGTGAGCAAAGTGCAAAGTTCAGGGTTCTAGATCTCCTGTAATGCATTCCCAAAAGATGATTTAACTTTTTAATGACATTAAGTACCGCTGCTTTCCAGTGAGGGCCAAGGTTGAAGCAGTTAGAGATCATAAAAGGACATACAATTATTATGAAGGAAAAAACCTGTACCAGAAGAAAGAGAACAAAAAGAAACAATTTTTAGTTAATAATTTATGGGGGGCAAATGAGATTAGCTGGCTCAAATTATGGGGCTTCAACTAAACAAAGTGGGTATGCATTGAATAAAACAATATCATAACCACACTTAACTTTCCTCCCATTAATCTAACTGGAGGGTTCACAGAAGAAAAAGAGAGAGACCCAATAAGCACAAGACGGTGTTGATCGCGATCACTGGTCAGATCAACCACGAAATGGAAGCCAAGCAAGGAAGGATGGAAGGCCCACATCAACAAAAGCTGCACAGTAGCCAGGAAGCGTGTGAAAGGTTGCATGTGACGTGTCTCCAAATTTATTATCAGCCTCACTGAGGCCACATGTTAAGCCCTCTGACTGAATTGGTTGAACTAGAAGAAATGGGACATAAATTGATTGCCCAAGAACGAAAAAACGATGCCGTATCAGCCTACCAAATCCAAACGACAGCGTTCCTTGTATAGGGCTAGTTCAAAAATGGGCCCAAGCCCAATTTGGAAATGAAGTTTGCAATGTTGGACTTGACTGGGGAAAAGCAAAGCGTGCTCTTAATCACGTGTCCTTCTCTGCTGAATAGAATAGAAACATAGACATCATCCACTTGTTGACCCAAAAAAAAAAAACAAGACATCATCCACTTGTTCTAACTTGATCACATTTCCTTTAACTTGCCTTGTCCCTCCCTCATCCTATGCTCTTAAGCTACTCAATCACCTCATCCCCCACATAATGTCAAGTTGAATCAATATCACCATCCACCACCTGCTCTCTCACTCACTCTCTCTCCCTCTTTCTATACTTTACATATATAACTTGTCCCCTGCTGCTGAAATCCATATTCCATACTACAACACTAGCATATATATATCTATTGTTGTTTGACTTGTTTCCTCTTATGACAGCCAAAATGAGAAGCCATTTTCACTCTCTTCACCTATTATTGTTCAGCATATCCCTCTTATTGAGCCAATGCAAACCCGACCCTGACCCACTTCAGGACTACTGCGTTGCAGATAACGAAAAGCCTCAAACTTTTTTCGTCAATGGCGTGCCTTGCATTAATCCCGAGCTAGCTTCCTCATCCCATTTTGCCACATCTGCTTTAGCCAGGCCTGGTAACACCAGCAACTCCTTCGGCTTCAGTGTCACCCCTACCAACACCGTCAATCTTCCTGGGCTTAACACCTTGGGCCTGGTCCTGGTCCGGGTAGATATAGCGGGTGATGGGATCGTGCCACCACACTCTCACCCACGGGCCTCGGAAGTCACCACATGCCTCAAGGGCCAGCTGCTTGTGGGCTTCATCGACACATCGAATCGTGTCTTTACCCAGAACTTGATGCCGGGTGAGTCGTTCGTGTTCCCAAAGGGCCTGATCCATTTCCTCTTCAATCGTGACTCCAGTGAACCAGCACTGGCTGTGTCTGGTCTCAATAGCCAGAACCCAGGCACACAAATAGCATCGGTTGCCGCATTCGCTAGCAAGCCTCCTATTCCTAATGAAATACTGATGAAGGCTTTCCAAATCAGCGGCCAAGAAGTGGACAAAATTCGTAGAAACCTTGGAGGGTGAAGATGATTATGCTGCTGATGGATGGGGCATTATTCAAATATGGTTACCAGTATACTTTACTTATCATTTCCTTTTGCATTTACGTTACTTTGGGTCCAACGGAGAAGGTGGAAAGATGATGCTAGATTAGCATATTAAAAAAACTATCATTAGTTACACTAGTTGTGTAATCGAAGTTATATATAATCAGATGGTTGATCTGAATCATGTACTGAGTGGCGTGAAGTAAAGAAGTATGTTGCTCCTTTTCTATTTGATTTGCATTTTTCTATTTTTAATTAGTTAATACAAATTACAAAACTTAAAACAACAGGCACTTCAGTGCGTGGATGATATAAACGTGAACGTCTTTCATATGGTGGTAAATTTGGAAGCTCTACCAAACTCAACCCCTTCTGAAATCTTTCAGAGCTTGGGTTGTTTCTCAGTTTCATTTTTAAGTTTCCCTCTTTCATTGTTCCGTTGATCTCATTTTGTTTGCAGACATGCTGCAAATAATGCAATTGGTGGCACGTCTTGTGCTCAGCATTTTAATATTGTTCCAGTTTGCTATTTAGCTTAATTCCATAAGCAAATAAGGAATTTCAATTGAAACTGACCTTATAACGGTGAATCTCATCTGGTCAACATTGGTAAACCAGAGAGCTAGCTATGACATCATATTGGACATTTGGCACAAGTTGTTGGCACAGAAGCCCTCCTATGGACACGCAGAGAGATAAAGGGAAACAAAAGTTTAGCAGAATAGCATACCTAACAATTGGCAATTGCATTTATATGAACTACTATGAACCCACATTTTGTTATAAATTTATTGCCATTTTATATATATTTTTTTTACATAAATGTATGCATAACTGCTTTATCATTAGTCTAGAGATGCCTTCTTTCCTTGGATTCTCATGTCTTGCAGCAGACTTCATGACATGACGGGTGTGAAGAAAATTGCTAGGCAAGATGAAATGGCAATGATTAAGCCTTACGCGTAGAACTTGCCAATTAAAATGAGCTGTGTGGGGTCCAAAGTCGTTGGTTGATAAATGAACAATACCATCACTGAGAATAGGCATTTGCAGATGGCAATCTATATTCTCCTTTGTAGTCCTTATCCACTTTAATTCTACCTTAGCTTTAAATCATCGCGAATCCGTGATCAATTCAATCATAGCTTGATCAGTGGCAATGTGCACCTTAAGTTTTCATTTATGGTTTTTTTTTTTTTCTGTAGAAAGACTCATACAGCTTATAAGAAACCCCCCAACGCTTCCATCATTCGTTGTCTATAAGTAGAAAAGCAACAAAAGACGATAGAAACTCAATTCAAATGAAACAATGAACAACTGTCTATTATTCTGCACTTTGTTTGGCACATACAATCGATGGTGTCCCATACAAAGAACTGAAAACTCACCAAAATTGTTCCAATAGATGGAGCCCCCCCAGCAGAAAAAGAATTGAAATCTCATACGTAAAGCATGAGAATTTAAATGGAAGAAAAAAAATACAATGAAAAGAAAAAAATTTAATCCTACAGAAAGAATCAAGAAAACCTCATCCATATCCCCCTGAACTGCCTTCTAAACAATCTGTACATTGCTATCAAAGAATCTTTGAACAACAAATGTAACACGAAGAATCATAACAGATCATGTGCATATCCAACCAATACCGAAGAAGAGAAGCTCCACGGCTGATCCCCTGCGCTGTTTTGATGGAGGTGCTGTGGCTTGTAGAGATCATAGGGCTCCCAAAGACGATCCAATGGGCAAGGTTTCTTGGCATCGAGCCTGACCCATGGCTTCCCCTTCCCACTCCAATGCAACAAGCTCACCGGACCAGGGTGCAGAGACCTGCAAAGCCCATTCACGTTATCCCCTCCCAGCCCGTGCTGGTTCCACCTGTGGTCAATGGCCTCGACGTTCCCGGCAAACACCAGCAAGAAAGGTGGGAGAGAACCCAGCTCGTAAATCCTCTTCTTCTTCTGCAACTCCATCCAATTCTCGATCCTCTTCCTGTAATTCCCTTCCCTCCACCTCACCAAATCCATTATCATCACCCCGGTGTTGAAGTAACAGGGCCTTCTCGATGCAAAAACCCGTGACAGAACAGGGTCCAACCAGAACTCATCCGTGAAGTACTTGGTGAAGTTGGCGTGGCAATACTCGGGCGCGCCAATGACCCGTGACTCGGAGAGCGTCACGTTCCAGAGCTTCTGAATGTCGTCTACCACAACCAAGTCCGAGTCAAGGTAGATGACTCGGTCCACGCAGGCATCCAGAATGTCACCAAGATAGTTTCTTGCGTAGTTCAGCGGGTTCTCCAGGGCCTGACGAATGGAGGACGAGATGAGATTGATGACCGTGTCTTCTCTGAAAATGTGCACCTTGAAATTGAGGGAAGGGAAGGTGGATCGAACGAGTCGGGTCAGGACCCGGGGACTCGCCGGGTCGAACTCCGCAGCGATGAAGTGGAAGAACACGTTTTCGGGGCAGGAAGCGTGTCGCAGAACGGAATGAACGGCGGCAATGGAGCCCCGAAGATACCCAGAATCCAAGGTCATGGCGATGTGAACGAGAGAAGGGTCACAGGACAAGACCGAATCCCTGTTGGAGGAAACAGGGCACCCTGCTCCGTTACGGTAGTCCGGCGCCTCGGCGAATTGGAACAAACCTTCAAATTCCAGTTCCAACCCATCGCCATCGCCATCATCGCTGCCACCACCGCCGCCGTCGACGACAACCCTGGTCGGAAACGACCGAATCCCGTGGCAGAAAGGTGAGAATAGAAAACAGACAATGAGCAGAAAAACGACGGCGCCTAACCGGCAGGGAAACATTTGCGGCTCTGCTTCAAGAAGAAGAAGAAAGACACTCTTTTCGATCGTGGGTGGGGGGAAAAACTGGTTCTTGAAAGAGAAAAGAGGTGCTCAGTGAGTGAATATGGGCGACGGCGTTTGAAGGATTAGAAATTTAGAATAGCATTGCAGTGAAAAGGAGAGAAGAAAGAAAATGGGTACAAGAAGAAAGGGAGTATTCTAGATGAGGGAACTCCAAAACATCACAGAAAGACCAACGCTGTTGCCATTCTTGCTTTCTTGCTTGTCCTCGTCCTCTTCTTCTTTTTCTTGGCGCGTTTCACTGTAGAACACGGTTTTGCTCTCTCTTGGACTGAGAGAGAGAGAGCGAGGGAGAGAGAGCGAGGGAGAGAGACGATGAAGGGGCAGGGAGGGGAGACTCAGCTGGAGTCCTGAGAAAGAGAACTTTATCACCTACTTATATGAGATTCATCACTGTCTCTGTTTCTGACTCAGTTTCTTTTTCATTTCTTTTTTCTCTCTCTTCTCTCTCTCTCTCTGTCTGTTTCTCTCTAATGGGAGAAGAAAAGCCCGGTTAGAACGTATTTGCCGAAACCGCTGTTAAGGAAGGAATTTTCTTTTCTTTTCTTTTCGTTTCTGTTATTTGTCTTTTCCCCCTATTATCATGAATCTATTTTCAGCTGTGGATTTTGGGAAAATATAAAACGCGTTTTGAAATTTGAATTTCTATTGTGATTAAATTTAATTATGATTAGTGTCAATAATTAGCAAATCTTGATAAAATTTCATTAAAACTCGTAAATTATTAGATAAAAATCATAAAACTAAATTATGAACAAATTATTCGTGCAAAAGTTTATGAATATGCAAATCCATTCTATTAAATATTTTATCAAAATAATCGTAATTAATTAATACTTTTCAAAATACTGTTTCAATTGAATACGTAATTTGGTGTGTACAAGTTTGAATTTAATTTACGCCTCATAAACGCTTTTACGCGCAACTATTAACTACGTTAACCATCTTTTTCTGAGAATTTATGGTATCTTTTTGGTAAGTAGGAATCATTTTATTTTATTTTATTTATATTTGATTTTGGCAGCTCATATTAATAATTAGGCAAAATAAAAAAAAAAGAAATAAGGGTGGGACTCGGGTTAGGGTAAGGTGCTAGAACTTTCCATTGAAGAGCATACCACCATAGACCACCAGGGACAGGTGGACACACGATGAGTACTTCCGTGCAAAGCACATTTGCTGTCGTAAGCTGTGCGTATTGGATTGAAATTACACAACCATATACTCCATATGCCAAAAAGGTACATCAAAATGGCAAGCCATGGCAACTGAAATTAGGAGGATGTACCCAAAAAAAATTGAAATTAGGAGGATCTTTTAACTATTGCTGTTTTTCTTTATTAGTAGTTTTCTATATTCAAAATTCATATAATTCTCATTTTTGGATAAAAATAAAGAAAATGAGAAAAAAAAAATTTAAAATTTAAAATAAAAAAAATTTAAATTTTTTGTTTTTAGAACTTTCTTTCATTTCTAAATTTTTCTTTCTTTTTTTTTCAATCAAATAAAACAAATTTAAATTTTTAAAATTTTCTTTCTCTCTTATTATATTTCTCTCCATCCAAATATAAGGTTAATAACAAATAACACTCCCAATTCGAGAGAAATATAATTTCCTCCAAATTGTCCAACTTATAGTTCAATGAATACCGATTACAATATTTAAATGCTTTTATAAGATTACATATTCTTTTCTTACTCAAATGTAATAATGTCAAAAATTAAATTCTAGATCACGTATTATTTCCTTACTCAAATGCTTGTATTGTGTTAAAAAAAATCTTTTAATATTAAATTATTAATGATAGATTTTGAATTACTGTCTGACATAAAAAAAATTTGTACCACTAGCACTATATGACAGGCTGACAGCTATTAGCCTGCTCACCTCGCCACATTTCAAAACTTTTTGGCACCTATTCTTGTTACAAACCTCTAGGTGTCCTTAATGGGAGAGTTAATTGCAATCGCAATCACATTGGACAATAAATTTTTAGGTAAATATTTTGTATTTTAAACAGTACATTCGATAGTTATTATGAATAAATTTTAATGTATCATGTTAAAATATATGTTATTTGTTAAATGAAATATTTAAAATAAAAAAATATTATATATTTTTAAAATATTATTAAAAATATATTCTATTTAATTATATCTTAATTACATTTTAATATTAAATATTTAAAAAATATATTTAAAAAATTAACTTAAAAAAAAAGTAATGTTATATTAATAAATTTTTTTTAATAATTTAATATTAATATATAATTAAATAAAAATATAATCTTAGTGACAGAATATATAATTATTTCTCCAAAAATAAACACTGCCAACTTAAAAATTTGTTCGCCGCGAAGGAGGGGATGGGGTTATAGGAAATGGTGTAGACTGTCAAGCCTCTTCAAGAACATCAATGGTGCTTGACCGATTCGATGTAAATGTAAAGAAAAGTCATCCATCTCTCTGCTTTTTTTTTTTATCAGAATAAGAGGTCCTTCATTGCTAAAACAACAAAAATAAAAGTCCTCTTTTTAATTAACTCATTTAATGATGTAGATTAATATGGACCCTGAATTATCTTCCATGCTACTGATTTTGAAAATCATGTTTTCATATTTTTTTTTTTGGGGTTTTCATTGAATTTAAACTGAAGGTTGATTTTGGTTTCTTTTCGCCCCTTGAAAAAAATACATTCTGAATCATTATATTTTTTTGGACAGGCTTACTCTTCTCCTACTTCAAATTTCAGTTATTATATAACCCCCTCAAAGAATCAAAAAACAAAAAAACGGATTAGAAATTGTTGAAATTTTTTTTTATCACAAGTTAATTTTTAAAATTAGTTAGTTCATATTTAAACCAATTTTGAGACCAGAAAAGCTTACCCAAATACGAGAAGGAGGGATTTTTGAGAAAACAACAGCCTCAACAACAACCACAGAGCACTGATGAATAATGAGGGTTGGTAGCTGAGCAAGAGAAAGAGAAAGCATATTATATTAAATTTGCATGATGAATTAAGATGTAGGATCAGAGGCACCGCCTTATACACTGCAATTCAGTTCAGTGGCAGGTCTTCCACCACCAACAGAAATAAATCACTGACAGGTCACAATAATTTTACAGGTTAAATCAAAAGAGAGAAATTAGTCAAATATTTTCTAATTTTAGGACTGGGTGAGCACTGTTCACTGTAAATGCAGCTAAGCAGCATGCGAATAAAATACAAATAAATAAATAAAGGGTTTTTGTTAAATATGATGATTTTAATTACATGTTAAGGTATAAAATATAAAAATTTATTAAAATAAAAAATATAACTATTTAATATTTTTAAAATTCAAAACATATTTAATATTTTTCATTTAAGTAATTAAGATAATTTAATAAAAAATAATAACTTTCTTATTTATTAAATAATTAAAATAATTTAATGGAAGATAATAAATATTATTTTAATTATTTCACTAACAAAATTCATAAATAAATTCCAGTCAAAAAAATTCATAAATAAATTTAGTAGGAAGTAACAATAATAATAATTATTATTATTAATATAAAAGGTAATATTGTTTATTTCCAGTAATGGGATGCCAGCTGGCAACGGCGGTGATGCAGACATGGGTTGGCTGGCAGAGCCGCACTGGCCAAACTGTTCAGACCCTCTAAAGCAATCGGTTGGCTGAACCCATGACGCATCGCATGTGGTCACGTGCACCCCTCTTTTCCTCTTCCTGTTCTTATTCTTATTCCTTTTCTCGATTTTTCATTTTCAATTTTCAAGAATGGAATATGCTATTGCTAATTTTATTTTACCATTTTCATTTTCTTGATGTTCCTTTTTTTTTTCCGTTCTATTTATTTTTCTCAACGATTCTTTCCTCCATTAGTCCCTTTCCATAGGATTACGTGTTAGAGTTTGCACTTCAATATCATTATGTTTATAAATTTTTTTTAAGATATTTCAGCTCCACACGATATTTTGTGATTTTTTTTTAGTCTTTTTAAATATGGGTCTTCTCATTATTTGGTTCAACGTTATGCTTTAATACATATGAAATTGAATTATTTATGTTTAAAAGCCCCTAACTAATCGGATTTGGATTGTTGCCGTGTTGGATTAAGAAAAAAGAAAAGTCTGATTGTCGAGTTATAACTACCCACAAATTTGTATTTGAAATAAATAATCAACATGATTGTTATAATTAAATAATGTCTCAATTCTAGGCAAGTTAAAATTCCTTAATGGCTAAGACTTTGACGCTTTTTTGGTCAATAAACAATAAATAGATATAATTTTATTCTTGGACAAGATAAATAATCAACATGTTGTTAAAATTAATTTATGTTTCAATTCAAGGCGAGTTCTTCAAAATTGCTTAGTGTCTAAGACTTTGAGGTGTTTTCGGTCAATAAACATTAAATAGATATAATTTCATCACCGGACAAGACAAACAATCAAAAGAAAGATAAAAGCAAAATAAGAATAAAGTATGAATAATCTTCGTACATATTTCACATGCAAGATGCTATTAATATACTTGGTCAAATTTTGGCCAAAGGGCGAATGTTTGTTGTACGTAGTACCATTTTTTTGTTGGTTTAACTCATCAGATTTTTCGAATTTTATTACAATCAAAATGGGTCTTGAGCTCTGTCCTTTAACTTTTTTATGCTGAATTGCCTCTCTTTCTACGTGTATTTCTTACGTTGCTACTTTCTACATCAAGATTTCCCTCACAGGTAGTGATGCCAAAACTGTCCAATCCAGCTCGTCGATTTGTTTAACTTGTAAAAAAAATAAAGCACGTTGGGTTATAATACTAAATTTATTTTTTTAAATCAAATTTTTTAACTCATTATGCATAACTCGCGAGTTGTAACGAGATGAAATGAATTAACTCATTGAATTAAATTTTTATTTTATTTTTTTATTGTTAATGATAGATTAACAGCTTAATTCATAAGAGTTGACCTACTAACTCATTTTTTTTAAATTTTTTAGATGAACTAAATTTGTTATTTTATTTTTAATTTAATTTTTGACGAGTTAACTTATTATCTTGTCATTTGTTATATTTATTTAATTTTAGATAAATTCATCATAGACGAGTGTGTTAATTTTTTTTTACCCTTTTAAATATAAATGGGTCAATTCGCCCCATTTCATTTTCGTCTGACTGGGTAAGAACAGATTAGCCCGTATTGCAAACCCTATCACAGGCGACTAGAAATTTCCAGGGGTATAGGGAAGTCACAGAATTTGGTTGAGTGGGTATCAAAATTCATAGACGTGTCTTTGCGGTAAGGGCTCGTGCTTCTTCCTTTCTTTGTGGTGCCTCTTCGGTTATGCCGCTGTGCTTCTCTCACGTCCAATTATTGGTATGTTGCTTTGCAGACATGTCCGAGAAAATCATCCCTACCACTTGGTTGACTCCACCTCAAGTCCATGACAATCGCACTCCACTTTTCTCTACGTGTCCATAGCACACTAAAATCAAAGTGTAACCACGAAGGGAAATTTCATTCCAATATTCCACCCTTCAAACGACTTAGGACTCAACTAGCCAGCAAGTAAAAAACCACTTTTAACTCTAACTAGTCTCTTTCTTTTTTTTTTTTAATTATCAGGTATTTCTTAATTTTTGTTTAAGATACTGAAATTATCTTTTTTTTAAATATTTTTTAATAAAATTTAAACTATTAATATTACAAGTAAAATTCATCTTAATATTTATACTAAGTCACATCCTAATGAATAACTCTAGTCTAATCTAGCTCGAAAGTTTCTATTGCAAGAAATAATGTCTTTGTTCATTCTTTGTTTTTTCATATAAATGAAATATTATTTTGATTGAAATCTCTATTTTTCATTGATGTAGATAAAATGAAGTTGCAGTTACATCCATATTATTTAATAATTTAAGTTGAATGATTTTTTTAAGAGTAAAATTTTAATTTGGTCATTTAAAGATTAGATCAATATTATTTTGATCTCCTAAATAATATTAATATTAATTTAATCATTAAATCATGAAAAATATCATCATTTTTGTCCTCTTAAAAAATTGATATCAATTCAGTCCATCAGTCATAAAATTATATTAATTTAATTTTTATTTATACACTAAAAAATAATTTTAATGTTATCTTTTATGATTAAAAAATTAAATTAATATTAATATTATTTAAAAAATTAAAATTATGTCCACCTAATCTTAAAAAAATTAGATCGAGAGTTTATTCTTCTCATCTTTTAATAAACGAAAACCAAGCATTAAAATTGCAACAAAGAAAGTAGTAGTTTCTGGATATTGCTATTGTGGGAACAATTCAGGGAATCAAAACCCCGTAACAAAACAAACAATTCTCTGTGAAAAATGAAAGCCGGTCGCAAACATTCAATTGGCCCGTGACAGTTTCGAGTTTCAACGCAAACCCAAGTTGATGTTAAAAATAGCATCAAATGGAAGCACTAGCTAGTACTGTATAATTCTTTTTTCTAATCGAGTTTTTCAATGGACTGTGTCTAAAATAAGGTTCATGCTGAACCAACATGGTACAGAGTGGAAAGGCAAAAGCTTTTATATAATAAGGAGTGAGGTGAATAATTACAAGTGTTCTAAATTGGGATTGGGAGGGGTTTTGAGATCTGGAGACCAACCAAGTTGTTGTAAAATAATGCCACTACTAATCATTAAGATAAGTTTTATTCTTTCAATGCCCTGTTTAGCAATCACTGAATCGAACCTTATAATGTAAGCCTAGGTCTTGAAAAGTTCCAACAAGCTCAACTTGTAGTTCAATTCAAGAAGATGGATTCTCTTCCTTCTACAAAAAGCCCTTTTTATAGAACACAACAATTTGTCCCCGCCCACTCTGCAAACAAAATTTAGTGTATTTTATTCATGAAGGGTTGAAAACTGTGACGTATTTAACTGCACGTGTGAGTGGAGAGTGCAGTTAATACGACATGTTAATACATGTCAGAAATATTAAAAAAGAAAAGAAAAGCAGATTACGATGTATTTATTTATTTATTTATTCAATTTAAAAAAAGTTAATATCTCCCTGTAAACAAGTAACTGTGGTTGGTGGCTGTAAAAGCAGAAGGCACCGAGTCACCAACCAATATACATTTGGGAAAATGATTGCTGTAGAAATTGCGTTGAAAGTTATAACAATATATTATATGTATTCTAAAAATAAATATGTAAATACATTTGTCTGATGAGAATTAAAAATACTAAAGATTACTTTATTTTTTAAATTAGAGAAACAATTAATGAAATGTTATTAAATTTTAAAAAATCAATGTAATTTACACTAAGAAATATTATTATTATTATTATAGAAAATTTATTAAGTTTAAATTATTTAAGAAATTAAGTAAGATTGAAATTCAATATTAAAATAAATGTCATGAATCATTTTTTTAATATACTAAGATAGGTCCAAAATCAAACAATTAACCTATGTGATTATTGAATTTAAATTTTGAAGTGAATAATTATATAATATAACTATTTAGTAATCATTATGTATAAATATTTTTCACATATTCATAATTCATTCATATCTCAAAGTGTTGGGGTAAGAAGATGTGCTTGGGGATGCATTGGATACTCTGAGTGATGGTACACACGGTTAATGGTGCAACCAGATTGATCTGACGGTGAATTTTGTCCTCATCTGAATTGGACACAAGATGCTGCCACGTGGGATTAGAAAGTATGCAAAAGTGATGGGGTGCGCGTGAAGCACGTGGACCCCATCAGGTTTTCTTTCTCTGAAGTGGGACCCACCAAAGAAAATGATATGAAATTCTGAAAATTGAAATGCAGAGTAAAGTACGGCCATCAATCAGTGATCAAACTCTTTATTTAATTGGACTCATTTAAATTTTTTTTGAAATTCAACTCATTATTTTGATGCGTTAAGACAGATTAATCTCTGACACTACAACAATGTATCTGTGTATTAATGATTTGTTAATTGTTTATTATATTTGTTACATTACAGAATCTGTCATTAAAATGTGTAAGAAATTAAGAATCACACAAGAAACGAGATAAAAACAAATTGATTCCATACTGAAATTTAAAATATTTTATATAATTTAAAGTGTTACTAAATCGTATTATATTTTGATATTGATATTCGATATGTACCGGACATAAGTATCACTTTATTTTGAAATTTTACGTGCTTCACAAATAAACGTAAGAAATTGTGCTCAGTTAAATTGTGGACTCAACATTTTTTTAAACTCATAACTCAAAAGAATGTTAGTACAATTTTGCTTTCATGACAGGGCACAGTGTTACAAATAACTACATCTGCATGCCATTTGATAATAACAAAGTTGAACAGCAAGTCGGGTAGGTTATAAAAAATAAAAAAAATAAAAAAGGAAAAAGAAGAGCAGAAAAGGAAGAGGAGAAGGTATTTTTTACTTTCACTTTATTCGAAATCTCGAATGTGTTGATGACAAGTAAGAATTTTTTTTGAAAAATATATTTTAAAAATCAGTTAAAATAAATATTTAAAGGGATGTTAATTTATAGTTACATCAAATTGAATGAAATATTTTATGAAAAAGACTATATTATTATTACTATCAATATGAAAAAATTAAACTTATAAAATAATTTAAATAAATTAAATTCTGTTATAATACTCTTAATTTATAAAAAAAAATTAAATAACATAATATATTTTAGAAAAATTATAAATATTTTAATATATATAAGTTTTTTTTATCATGAATATATATAAGATGAAATTACTATGGACATTGAAAAAATTAACAACCTAATTAATATTTGACCCAATCAGGTCGAGATTTTAATTTTGGAAAGATCTAGCCGCTTTTACAAAACCAGCTTAGTTCTTCAATTTTGGGTTGAATCACTACAACGGTTTTAAAGTTTGACTCACTCGAATAGATACGTATTTCGGTTGGCATGTGTCACAAGTTTGGTCAAACCAATTTAAAAATACTGACTTGGTTGAGTTATTTCTAAAAAAAGAATGGAAAGAAAAGTTAAAAGAAAAAAAGATAATTAAAGTTTAAGTTAAAGTTATTTTGGTCGTTTTCCAATAATTTTGAAAAAAAAATGGTTTTTACTCCCTCCAAGGACGAGGAAGAATGACTTTCTTGTCAAATGTACATATGCAAAAATTAATTTATTTGATGATAGTTATTACTCAGCCATTAAAATAAGAATAAATTACTTTAATTATTTATTTATTTATTTATAAAATATTTTTTTTATTTTTAAAATTTACATATATCTTTTAAATATTTTAAAAAATTTACACATATTTTCTTTAAATACTTACACAGACTCATGCTACACATACCTATCTTAAAAAGGAAAGTTTATGTAAATTTTAAAAATAAATAAGTTTTTGTTAAAAAATAAATAAATAAATAAAAATTAAAGTAATTTATTCTTAAAATAATTATAAAGTTACTACGTGTACGAATTCCTGACTCATAAAAGTTGCATTTATAAAAAAAAAGCTCTGCTCATTGCTTCTGATTTTCCCTGGATTGCTTCAAACCCAAACACCAAAGGCTTCTCTTACGACAAGAGAACCATAACTATCTTTTTCGTGGCCTAACAAACGCTGCAAAAACTGAAACTATCACATGTGCCGGTATTCCGGTTATAGCTTGTAAACCTTCCTCTTCATCAATCGTCATCCTTGTCCCAAAGCCATAACTTTGACTTCATGATTTACACAGAGAAGCAAAATAGAATATAACCACACAGAAAAGGCATAGGAAATCAGAGAGCATAAACAACAAAATCAACATAACCCAAGCTACAGAAAAGGCATCTGTATCACTAATTCAATCCGCAAACTGCAAGCATGAAGATTTTGAAAATTGTCAAAAAGAAACTGGAATTCTTGGTACCAAAAAAAAAATGGTTTCATTGAAACACAAATGTATAAAACTAATGGCAAAAACTTGCCACCAATTAAGACAGATTCAGGGGAGTTGTGCACAATGAATTCCTCAAGTTTGCAGTAGACCCAGTTGCATCAATCGCAGTAATGCGATGGCTGTTAGCTCCTCCAAAATTACATGGCAAAAAGTATAAATTTCCGCCCCATTGCTACTCAAGAATATATTTCCTATACACGTAGGGAAAACTCAACCAATACGCAGAGAGATGACCTGCTGTAGAACCTTTTATTCATTATCTTGATCAGTCTGGTACCAAGGTAGGAAGAGATTCAATGGACAAAGTTCTCAATTATGGCAACGTAGCTCTCACTTCTTTCCTATCAGCACCAAATGCCTGCAATTCAGGAGACCACCAATCATAAGAGTTGAGTAAAAAAGCATGCCATCTACCAAGTAACACTGATAAAAGGCAGCCTAGTCACGGGACTCCCGCCATTGTTGAGTCTGGGGAAGATTAGATGTATGCAGCCTTACCCCGTGAATGAAGGGGATCAAGTAGCACTAATATTAATTATTAATTGCTTGAATGTAACTACAGCTGCATCTCTTTTTCATTTAATCTTAAAAACCAGAGATCCTGTCGTTTCCCCCACTTTGAGATTTGAGATGGTGAATCCAACTACTTAACTATATCCATTTTATAGATTTCAAAGCCGATATAAATCCCAAATATCAAAAACAATATTTTCCTCAATTTTTAAGCTAAAGACTGCCAAATCTGCCATACATAATTTGATTTGCTTATACTTCATATTCATATAATGTCTGGTATCTTTAAGGAGATATATGAAAGAATAGAGTAATGAGTACAGATGAAACAGTCACTACCTCAACCCCAAAACCTTTAACATATACATGCGCAAATAGATCCGATGGCTCTGGCATTGGACTCTCCTGAAAATCAGAAACGAACACAAAGAACTCTAAGATTGTAAACCATATACAGCCACAACAGGAGATGCAAAATATATACGATATCATTAAAAAAGGTATGTGCTAAAAAGAATAAGCAGCCAAGATATGCTTTTCACCTTTGCTTTAGCAATGGCTTCGTCAACTTCCTTCCTGACTTCCTTTTCGATGTCCTAAAAGAAGCAAGTGTGCTTAATATCTTTAGCATCAAATTCCAATGCTTCATCAAAAAATATATCTAGGTCCTAGACACTTGCATTGTAGGCCATCATGATATAGTTATAGGCAGAATATTATTAGCAATTCACAAAATAGGTCATTTTCATCTTAAAATAGTTCATACGCAGAATAAAACTCAATTGAATAGTAACTACCATAATAAAAGTCTACCAACCCACTCGGTAACCTATTAGGACTCCAATTCCATGACAATCATTCAACTACAGCCAAAATATTAGGAAACAGAGCACCTATATAATTTCACGAAAATAACATTCTAGATTATATAAGCTAATACATAAAAAAACTTAAATCTAGATGCCCTACATGACTACATCATAATAAAGAAAATAATTTCTATTCGTGAACTATCTTCAAGAAATAAATGCCAGGGTAAATTGAATCACAGATATCAACATGAAAGTCAAAGTCTGTTATGCATAACCAACTCTGAAAAATATCACATCTCACAATTAAGAGGATCAAGCATGAATTCTAACTTCAGTCAATCACCTTTAGATGCTTTTCAGCTGCAATCTCATGAGACAATAACAGCTTTCTTACTCTCTCAATTGGATCACGCTCCTACAATCATATTAGACAAGAAAAAAAAAATGAAAATGAACTCCTCAATATTAAAGTAATAGGATGCTTGATGCCAGGGAGGGTGTTAAACCTGTCTCACACCAGAAATCTCATCACGTGTGCGGTATGTGCTGCCAGGATCAGACATGGAGTGGCCATGGTACCTGTATGTGTCCATTTCAAGAATCTGGACAGAACAATCAAGAAGATAGAGAAATCAATCATAATCTAACAGAGAATAAACTTTGATAATTTAATCAAAACTATACAATTGCCAGTAAGTATTAAAATTGACCAATTTATACAGTGCGGCAATCCTTTTCACTATGCAATCAATGTTGCTGTACTATATGTTCGATTCAAAAGAGGCCACTGCTATTGGACTAAGTCATACAGGATACAGCCTTTACATAGATAAACATCTTTTTCTTTCTGTATCTGATGAAAGGACAACCAATGTATGCCCAAAACAAACCCATATTTTGAAGAACACAAACTATCAATAATAAATCATATCCTCAAATTCCCAGCAGTGAACCAACACATTGCTTAGATCAATTACCCATAACACTCAACTACTTTCCAGCAAAATCATTCCTTTACATGAAGGTTCAAACTGCAAAGTAATTAGCAGACACAGAATTTATTGCTCCTCCATCTCTTCTTACTGAGATTGTCATTTGTCAAATGACACAAACTTTGCATTATCAAGCTATTTCCTAACAATAATTGGCATCAGGAAAAAAAATTCCCAAGCAAACAGTCAATTCCATAAATTTGAAAAATAAATTATCCAAATACTACATGACTGATGACACCAGGCTTAAAATCAAACCAAACACCTCTAATGTTGAAATGTTATTATATCATGACAGGTCCTACACATCAGGCAAGTGATATCTATTAAATTATAGCTATAATAATCCAGGTCCAGGAAAAGACCAGATTGGATGAACTGCACCCACCTCAGCTCAAACTTCAAGTCACTTAGAGGAGCAACGCTTGCAGCAAGAAAGCCCCCAAATAATCTCATCTTATAAGCACTGAATATGACTTAATTTGAAGATCTATACTTACACCTGACTGTGATGTCCAATAAAATTTTCATGGTTAATCCCACCACTTCTAAAGAGTTCTGTCAATTATTAGCAGATTAATGAATATCAAAGAACACTCTGGCCCTAAAACTAATCCGATGACCAATACAATTGCCATAGTTGATCCCTCATAATCTAAAGAGTTATGTCAAGCATTAGTAGATGAATGATCAACTTATAACATCCAATTGCTAATAATTAATTCTAAGAAATAAATAAAAGCATACATAATAACAGCAAGTAAATTTACTCACAATGGGCCCATTCTTCAAAGCATGCTCCTTCGCAAATTTGCAAGCTTGTTTCACAGCAAGAACATCCATGCCATCTACCTGTTTAAAGTATAAATATTTATTGAAAAAAATTTCAATAAGATTGTTTAAGAAAAGACTACTATGTATGTATATTCAATTATCGTATTTATATATGCGCAGACAGGTATGCTTACACACATACACACCCACACTCACAAAATACATATTTAAACAAAGTTAGAAAAGAACTTATATGTCCAACCAAAACACATTACATATAGCCAACATAGTCCTACGTACTTAGACATCAAACCATGAAAATAGGAATAGAGCCTAAGCGGGAGGCAAAAAGGAGAGTCCACAGAAGCGTCAACACAGGAACAAGAAAAACACCAAGCATACCAAGCCCATCCCTTAAAACCTCATTCAGACACTTAGAAGAGGTTCAAGCAAGACTTAAAGATGCCAATTATCCTTTGATTGCTTTCAACTGAGTTGATACACATTATCAGGGTAGAAGGGCATTGCATTGCATTCCTCAACCAACGAAATTAATCATTCCAAAGATACTCATTAATTCCTTTACTTCCTTGAAGATGACATACCAAAACATTATCCAACTGAAACCTGAACACTGCAGTAAAACTAAACACGAGTTCTTGACCTCACCTTCAATCCAGGAACATAATCCCCACGCGTGTAATAAGCAGGGCTCTTGGCAGCTCTCCACTCTGCCGTTCCCATCCCGTCTGTTAAGCAAACCCAATCAGACTAACCCACAGAAGCCAATTCAGAAAGCAGCTTAATTTTACCAACACAACTACTTACAATGATTGTTCTCGCACACCAATATCGCGGGGAGATCCCAAAGCGCGGCCATGTTAAGCGCCTCGAACAACTGCCCCTGATTTGCGGCACCGTCACCGTACAAAGCGAAGGTCACATTCTCATCCTTAGAGTATTTCTGAGCAAAGGCCAACCCACACCCCAGCGGTATCTGAGCCCCAACGATGCCATGACCGCCAAAAAACCCAGCCTCTTTCTTATAGAAATGCATAGACCCACCCTTCCCTTTGGAACACCCAGCTCGGCGACCCATGAGCTCCGCGAAGACTTCCAGCAGGGTTCCGCCGCGACCCAGGAACGTGCAGTGATCACGGTAGGCCGTTATGATGCAATCCTTCTTCGTAACCGCCGCCTCCATGCCGACGGCCACAGCTTCCTGGCCGTCGTACAAGTGGCAGAACCCTCGGATGAGCTTGGCCTTGTAGAGCGAGTCGGCGGTAATCTCCATCCGGCGCATCAGGGCCATGTTGCGGAAGAAGGTCATGAGCTCCTTGGGGTTGGTCTCGACGGCGCGTGAGGGCGGATCGCAGTTGTGGGCGGTGAAGGGAACGGAGGTCTCGATGGTGAGGGTGCTGGAGTCATCGGCGGCGGACGAGATCGAACGGCGGAGAGAAGGGGTACAGGATAAGGCGACGGAGATGGGTTTCAGGAGATTGGATCCAGAAGAAGAAGCTACACGTGACAGAGCCATATCGATCTGTAACAAAAAAAAACCGTATTTTTATTCAAAACTTGGAAACAAAATGGATATGGGGTTGGGTGAAAGCAATTGAAGTAAAGCAGAAAGGCACCAGAAGAGCAAGACAAGAGCAAAGGGTATCCTAGAACAGAAGACTATAGAGGCTGAACCTTGAAAGAGAATGGAAGATGAACGAAGAGAAGAGAAGAGAAGAGAAGAGAAGAGAGTGTGAGCGAGCTCAACAATGGGGAACGGTATCCAGTGTCCTGACGAATGAGCGAAAGTGAATTGTGTGTCATTTTGTGGCCACTAGGGGAGTTGGGTCGAGTGGGAAGGACGCGTGCAATTCGTTTTACCTTTTCTTTTCTTATTTTATTTGCCTTCATCTTTTTCTTAATTGCTTTTTGGCTATTTTAAAAAGAAAAATGGGATTCTCTATTACTATTGCTCAAACGAAATACCATGTTCTTGGTGTTACAATGGAATTGGCAGCTGACCAACTTGTTGCAGTCAATTTATTTAAACAAAAACTTAGAAAGCAAGAAAAAAAGAGTTTTTGCTACTTAACGCTTGAGGTGTAATAAATAGCTAATAGCTAATTTAAAAGTTCAATTTTGAGTGTAAACCTTTTATAATATTATTTATTTATTTTTTATTAAAGTATTTAAGTTTTATTAATGATGATTAATTCAATTAATATGACCAAATTGGTCATAATTGTATTTTAGTTGTGGAACAATGTATCTATTTTTAAAAAAAATTTACAAAAAAATATTATCAAAATTTTCAACAATTTAATAACATATTATTAAATAATAATTTTATTAATTAAACTTAATCCTTTATAAAATAATAAAACTTTTAAAAAATAATGATAACTTATATATTATTTTTGTTTAAATTTATTGAAGTATTATCAAAACATTTTTTAATAAATTTACTAGAGACGAGGAAAACGAGTCTCATTGGATTAACATAAAAAAAGAGATTAGCCTAAAACTTTACTATTATTGTATTAAAAATATATAAGCTATACGTAAGCCAATTTAATACTTTATGAATATTTTTTAAAAGCTAAATATAATTTATTAAATTATTTGAAAATTTGTGTTAAATTTTTTAAAATTATATAACTTTAAATAAAATAATAATATAAAATATTGAGATAAAATTCTTTATATGTAGAATTAGTTACATAATAACATTATTTTTAATTATAATTAGCATAATGCTTATTATCGTTTGATACTGATTGCCTAAAGGGGAAAAAAACAAAGAAAGAAAGATTGATTGTGACAGTTCTCGCTACTGCCTATCCGTTCACAATGTTATCGTTTCAATTTTCAAGATAATACATGAATAAATAGAAGAAACGTAAATTCAAAAAAGAAGAAGAAACCTTGCTGGCGCATAAACGTAAAATTCTTTTTTTTTTTGAGGAATGTTACACAGCTTGAAACAATAGTAAAATTTTTTTTTATAAAATTTAATTACATTTAAGGTTGGTTATTAAATAAAATAAAGTGATAAAAATTATTTATTTATTTAATAAGTATACTAAATTTCTTTGTAAAAAATTTTGACAAAAAATTCTGAATATATATTATTTTTTTTCTTTTTATATACACTTCCTCTTGTGGTTTAAGGATGTTCTATTATTTTTTTCATTTATTTACAGTTTTAGACTATTTATTTTAATAAAATAAATAATTTAATTTTTTATTTTAAAATAAACTATTTGATATATTTATTTTTATAAAATGAATAATTTTAATTCCATCAGCATGTCATTAAAATATAATAAAAAATCCTAACATGAAATTAAAAAATATTTTTAAATAAGTTATTTAAATACATGTAATATGTATATAACTTTTTAAATACTCAAATTAACTGTTATAAAAATAAATTTAATCTTATTATTAATGTTAGTTTAGATATTTATATGAATTTAAATGACTTATTTAAAATAAAAAATTAATTTATTAATGTCACGTGAATATCTTTTTGTCAATTTTTTAATAATACACTAACTAAAGAATTAAAACATTAATTTTGTGAATATAAATGAATTAAATAATTCATTTTTAAGATAAAAACTAAATAATTCAATTCACTAAAGTGTATAGGTTAAAATTGCAACTTAATTTGGCCAAAATAAATTTGTTAATAACAAAACCGTAAACAATTTTCAGCCAATATTATAAATATTTTTAGATAAATTATAGTGGCACCTTACACTTGTAGGCTTGTAGCATCCTAAACTAATTAAAAAAAATGTTCAAATAAACTCCAAACCATAAATATTTCGATTTTTTATATAAAATATGTCCAATTTGTCAACAGCTACGTAAAAAACTTGAAGATGTATTCTTAGAATCATTCTTCATTTGCAAAGGTAATAGAAAATAATATTTTATTTTATGCCTTTTTTTTTCTAATGACTTAAATTTTTATGCATTTGTTTTTAATTTGCAGAAGGTGCATGTATATTAAAAACAATTCACAGGTAACTCGAGCTGTAAGTCAAGTAATACCAAATATATTCGAGAAGTGTAATACCCAAAAATATATATATGTATATTCGAGCAGTGATTGATTCCGTAATCAAAATTTTCACTAAATAACACATGTACTTTAATTTACTCACCTCCCTTACCAAGGGAGTTGTTACTCATGAGACACTCCTAAGTCATAGCTAATTACAGAATTGTGCTACTAATAATCAAAATAATAGCATTATTTAAAGGATAACCTAAAAAATATATTGAGAAATACAATATGCACAAAAGATTTTCAGGCGTTTACACGGGAGAATTTCAATCTCTTCATAAATAACAAATCAACAATTTAGATTTAAAATTATAACGTGCTCTGATTATATGAGAATACAAATGAGTCTAGAATCTTATATTCAATATTTAAATTACATAAAAAATCATAAAATAAAATTTTGATTTGAGTTTAATTCTAATTTTAATTTTTAAATATATAATATAGACTTTAATAATATAATATAGTACTATCAACATAACTGTAAAATTTAATATAAACATAATTAAATTAATATTTTATTATGATTGTTGTGCAGTGGCCTAAGTGACGGTGGTAGAGGTGCGACAGACAAATAGATTGTTGGTTATGTAACACAGTATTTGGATTAGATTAGTTTGTTATTTACTTACCAAAAAGATTAGTTTGTTATTTTTAAATTTATAATTAAAATGTTAAAAAAGGAGTTTCTGTTTGGCTTTTTTTTTTAATATAAAATAAGTTAATCTAAATATCCAAAGTTTATAAAATGCAATTCAAAATTTCCGAGGTACCTTCAAAAGAGCTTTCAATTTGATGGATTAATCATACAACATTTACAAATGGATCGTACCACAACAGAGGCAGAGAGATTACCCAGCAAGTTCACTTATGGGAGGCCGGTCCATGACATCAGCTGCAGCCCTTGCATTGAGCTGCAACAATGGATCAATATCTGGCAATTTTGGAATCTGAGCTAATAGATCAATGGTCCGTCGAAGGAGACGAGCTAGATCACCATCATCCATTGCACAGTCCATCATTATTTCTCTCCAAGTCAACCCAGAAGCCCACGCCTCAACCATACCAGAAAATTGGGTATCCAAACAGCAAGGTATTGTTACCCCATGTTTCTCCTGATTTTGCAACATGGTGCTTCTTTGCTCATCCAAAAAATTGATGACGTTGATTACAGTTGTAGAAGGCTCATAAATATAACTGCTGTTTTTCCAGGGTCGGACTTTGATACCGTCGGACACCAAACTTCCACAGACGGCAGAAAGTTGCGCAGGCTTTAGTTCTAGCAAAATTTTATTGCGAAGAACCATTGCAAGCCATAGCTCATTTTCTCCTCGAATTGCAGCCGCAGTTTCACCGAGTGGAAATATGACATGAGTATTAATGTCTAAAGCTCTGGTTTCGTGTATGACATTGCTAACCTGCAGAAACTCCTTCCAACCTGAGGGTTCAATTTGTTCTATCCGATTAATCAAACGTTCTGATCTAGCCTTCAAGCGTTTGATTTTCTCCTCAGTAAACTTGGCCATGTCTATGATTTTCCTGTATTCTTTAAAGCCTTCAGTACGAGCTATCTTTTTCTTTAAGCGTGCAACTTTATTTCTTTGTTCCTTGTAATGTTCAATGGCATCTCTGTAGGCTTGAGACTTCGGTAGTAGCTCATCATTTTCAGAAAAGCTACTCAAAACAGGAACATTCAAACTCCAAGACCATGTCTCTAGAGATCCTTCCATGAACCATAAACCACCAAGTTCAGAGTGGGCAAGCTTATCCCACTTCATCTCCTCCTTATCCAGAAGAATGCTCATTATTTCTCGAGGTAGAGCATCCCCTTGAGCTAATGCAACGTTAGGAAAGCCAGTCTCATATACTGTTTTAATCCACTTTTCTGTAAATAGGTACCAAGAGTTATCTGAACCAAGAGCCACATGATATGATGGTTCAAGATATTCATTTGATTCAGAATCAGTAGCACTTGGTTCTGCATCTACTAAATTTAATGCAAAAGAATCATCAGAAGAAACCATATTCTTGAGCTTTGAAGCATTAAGGGAGTCAACCTTCCCCAAAAACACAGCAGGAATTGAATGTTGAACTCCTTCAGAATCTTTATACTGCAAGCACAAAAATGGTAAATGTCCACTATCAGGCTCTTCCAATAAAGGCTTCAGGGCGGAAATTCTCTTTGCTTCCATCTGTGTCCGCAATTCAGTCCGAACACGTTTTTCTGCCCTTAATTCTTCCTGTAATTCTGCAATCTCCTTATATTCCCCCTGAGATAAAGCCTTCCTGCTTTTTCTGTCTATGGCCTCTTCACTGATTTCTGACATCAGAAACTCAATTTCTTTCTCAATCTTATTAAGTTCCTCTTTAGCAGCCAGCATAACATTGCTACTAACATAATTTCCAAAACTCTGCTCAACTAACTTCCTAGCTTCTTCCAAAGTTCTCCCTGAGGAAGGTCTCATGTCATCTGATTCATTTGATCTATGAATTGCTTTTACGCCAGCAAGAAGATTCAAAACCATTCCATATGAAGCAGTAAATTGTGACACTAGAGGCTGAAGTCCAGCAAACAGAACCTTGCAGCACTGTTCAGCACCTTCATAAGGAGTTTGGATGAGGACTACATGACCACGTTCATCAGTGCCTCTGCGTCCAGCACGCCCAGCCATCTGAAGCAGCTCATTTGAGTTTAATTGGATACGTCCATTATCACTTCTTTTGCTGAGGGAAGAAATAACAGCTGTTCTAGCAGGCATATTGATACCTGCAGCAAGGGTTTCTGTAGCAAAAACAACCTTGACAAGTCCCCTTTGAAACAACTCTTCTATAAATGCCTTCCACAAAGGTAGACATCCAGCATGATGTGCAGCAACCCCTTGCAGAAGTCCTCTCACAGCTGTTTCTCTGACAGCATCAGGATACTGAATGCGGAACCTCTTCAAGGCTAGTTCAACCTCACTAGTCTCACACCCATCTAAAAGTTTGCAATCTTCAAGATATTGCACAGCCGCATCACAACCTTTCCTGCTAAAAATAAACCAAATAGCTGGCAGCATATCCCTAGACTGAAGATGCCATAATGTATCAGTTACTTGAGGAACCTGAAAAACATCAAGATTATACTCCATACCAAGGTGTATTCTCATTATTATAAACACAAGCCTCATTGAGTTTTTTCTCCTACATTACAGGAGTGTGCTTTTAGCCCAAGTGTTATCACAACTCAAACCCCAGATTCAGTGCTCATGTCATGAGTGATTATTGGACATATAAATGGAGCCAATATCTCCCCATTACACTTTCAAAATCAAGATTTAAATTGTGAAAAGGTAGGGATTGCTACTATGATTATGATCATCTTAAAATTCAAAGCATTATAAGAGAATTGATTCAGAAGCCCTACTTGTGAACGACGAATCGCATTTATGTTATTCTTTGAAAGAGAACGTTGTTCAAACATGCTACCATCACTATCATCGCTCGTGTGAGTTCCTCGTTTTTGGGAATTCCTTCTTCTAGACCAATCATCCTTGTAAGGTTTCACTCCTGAAGCTTGAAGTTGTAAATAATTGAGTGACAGCTTCCTGCTTTATATAAGGGATGAAGAAACTAAGCTTTCATTTTGATCTGATTTAGTAACAAAAAATGATAATATTCAGTATTTAATTGTTTAAATTTGTTAAATAATAAATAATCTAATAATGATGCCATCTCTTTTTCTTTTTTTTTTTTTTTTTCCTTTTTCTTTTTTGGAAAAAGCACTTCATACTTATATTCACTTAAACTTGCCACTAATCCTTCCATAGTAAATCACCAAATTTGTTATCGCTGCCTCATTGGTATATTATTTTCAGACACAACTATATAAGAACATCATTTATGCTACAACCATCACCACACCATCAGCAAGTTGCTGATACCAGGTGACCATCACTACCATGGCCACACTACATTTTTTGATCAATCACCAGCACTAACCTAAATTGGACCCTTTGGTAGCCATTTACAAAAATCAGCCTATGGATATCACCCCATGTCTTATTAATAGATGAAAATCCAAACAATTGACTTTCTCAGAAAAGGTTATTGATGCACACTATGCGCCATGCACTTTGGAGGAGCCAGATCCCTGCTATAATTGTCTTTATGATCATTGTCGCAAGTACCAACAATGGCAATTATCACTCAATCTATTATTGTCACTATGATCAAGGAATGCTGGGGTTACAAAGAAAAGCTACCTATTTTGAACAACATCCCTTCACACATCATACAATCAGAACCCAGAATTCAATTCCATAAATTTCAGTATTGAATATTTAGTTTTATCACATAACTGGATATTCCCTTCAGCACATTAGGGGAGTAGTAAGCGGCTAAGATTCAGTATAAGGAATTCCTCAAAAATAAAATTCACCAAATAAGGATGCCATCAAACTTTGATGCTGCTCAATAACAAAATATGATTCTATATGCTGCTAACCTTAATTTCTTAATGACAACCAATACAAACACTACCACTCCTCCACACCTAAAAGAAAAAAAGAAGGGAAAAAAATAGTAGATGTAACTGCCAGATACATCAGCACCACCTTCAAACAAGTGTGAGTATAAGCAATTTCCAATTTTCATGATATGGACATGGGTGAGAAGTGAAAACAAACAGGATAGCACTTTACCAACAAGGCCGTTACTGACATAGAATATATGTGCTAAACAATTAACTAAACTGAATAAATGCAATGAAGATCTTAGATAGAACCTGTTCATGCGTGTTCCTTTCTCATCAAGAAGTGGTAATAAGGATGTCTTTGTAGAGAAATGCCAAGTCAGGGGAACTGGCCTTTTTGATGATGTTACCAACTCTGTTTTACCATGGATCTGAAAGCAAAATGGAAGAAAAACAGTTATCCTCACAACAGAAGATCACTCTTGCAGAGGTTAGAAAGAGAATCTGGCCTTGGTAGACAGCCAAATAAAATGAAAGAAGACTGCATTTAATCTACTTTCGAGACACATTTCCATCAATAAACTCACTGAAGATGTAATGATATTGAACCCTGTACTTGTTGTCCACTTACAACACAGAACGTGAAACGAGAATCAGAGAAGGTAATTTTACAGAAAATTAAGTGACTTATTTGTCTAAATAGTCTGCAAAATTTTTTGATAACTAAAACTTGAATATAAAGCATCATATAGATTGGACACCTCAGGATCCTGTACTTTAGTGTGCTAAAAAAAGAGAGACCAGGATCAATGAGGTTTAGTGTTGATTCACTGAATGGCTGTGGAAAGTCAGCCCAGTGCATTTTGTAAAAGTAATAGACATCACCATCGCAATCCGAATACCTGACCAATCCAACCAGCCAACTCATCTGGATTTGCAACAGTTGCTGACAAACAAATAAGTTGAACTTCTTTGGGGCAATAAATAATCTGCGGTAATTGACCACATGGGGATGAGTAATGTGAGAAAAGTTGAGCAAGCTAAGTATGAGGCAAAGATGACAAATCATGCTTACAATCTCTTCCCAAACTGTACCGCGAGATATGTCACTAAGGTAATGAACTTCATCCAAAACAATCACATCAACATGGAAAAGTCCACTTCCAGAAGAAACATTACCAACACTGCATGACAAGATGCAGTTAACTAGCATTCTTGTTGGCAACAATGCTTATATGACAAAACAATGATCAAGAAGAGAAACTTTATAGATGTCATAACTTTTAGACAAGGCAGCCACATTGAAATGGAGGAAATAGGATGCAATATATCTGATTTAGTACGATAATACAACTTCAAGTGAGAACAATAATGGTGACATTGTCATATAATCAAATTATAAAAACCAGAGAAGATTAAAGAATAATCACAGAAACTGGCAATTCCTAGCGTAAAACAACATATAACACAATTATTTCTTTTACAATTTGTTATGTGCTTAACATAATATGCAACTCCACCTTTCAACTAGGCTCGACTTCTTACTTGCTGGACACAATCTAGAGCTAAGTGTTAACACATGACCCACCGAATATAAAGCCCAAATTGTTAAAGAATAATAATGGTTACATTGTCATATAATCAAATTATAAAAACCAGAGAAGATTAAAGAATAATCACAGAAACTGGCAATTCCTAGCGTAAAACAACATATAACACAATTATTTCTTTTACAATTTGTTATGTGCTTAACATAATATTCAACTCCACCTTTCAACTAGGCTCGACTTCTTCCTTGCTGGACACAATCTAGAGCTAAGTGGTAACACATGACCCACCGAATATAAAGCCCAAATTGTACAGCACTATATCAAAGTGTTGAGTTGCTGCTACTTTGTCAATGCTAACATAAAAGCTCTTTTTTTAGCTGCTGGCATCCAAGTTTTTCATGTAATGTACCTCTGATACAACATGTTGCGTAATATCTCCGTAGTCATAATCAAAACCAGAGCTTCCTTGTTGACGGCAGAATCGCCTGTAAGAAGGCCAACATTGCTGTCACCAAAAGTCTCCCTGAAATCCACAACAAACAAGCAATGATTTAACTTCCAAATGATAATGGTAACTCTCTCTCTCTCTCTCTCTCTCTCTCTCACACACACACACACACACACATTGACACAAATGCTAAAGCAGAATCAAAATCAATTACACATTCTAAGATTTGCTTATTTCATTAAGAGGACGGATTTTCATTCATTCTTAAAAAATTCTTAAAAAAAGAAAGCTTGCATACCGGAATTCGCGAAACTTCTGATTGGACAACGCCTTGAGAGGAGTCGTGTAGAATATTCGCCTTCCCTTGGCCACTGTCGCCACCGCCGCAGCTTCCGCAATCAAAGTCTTCCCGCTGCTTGTCGGAGCGGAAACCACAACCGACGAACCTCTCAAGAAGGCTTGTATCGCCAGCCGCTGCCGAAAACCAACCACAATTGAGGATAAATTCGGAACTCCTCCAACAAATGAAATGAAAACGAAGATTTGCAGAAACACAGAACCTGAAACTTATCGATCCGGAAATCGTAAATCAAGGCGAGCTCATCGGCGTCGATTATTTCCCCGCCGAACTCTCTGACTTCGTTGCAGAGCTTCTCGACTCTCTGCCACTTGAATCCGTCGTGGCGAGCCGCATCGGCCTTGAACATGTCACCTTCATCGTCGCCGTCGGAAACTTCGCCAGATACGTCATCGTAGTCATCGGCGGCCACGTCGTCGTCTTCAAACTCTCCATCATCGTCGTCGTCGTCGTCGTCGTCGTCTTCCTCTGCATCGGAGACGGCATGGAAGTTTGAGGTTGGGGACTTGACGGAGACTCGAAATTTTAGGGAAAAGGAAAGGGATCGATAGGGAATTAGAGAGAATGGGAGAATACGAAGACTGGCGGTGTTGCGAACAATTGCGGCAGAAGGGTATCGACGCGGTGGGAGTGACTTCGAGAGTGAGAGGATAACTTGCGTGTTCATGGCCGTGGCCATGGCGGGAGAGGTTTTGCTGCCATTCTTTGTTTTCGGACATATATGAACAGCCCTTGCTATCATGGGCCGCCCCAACTGTCAGCTGTCTATGAATGAGGCCCAATCCACATTTGGGCTCAGCTTTCAAATGTTCGAAAATCTCTACAAAATTTCTTATACAAATACAAATTCTGTTATGAATACAACAAAAAACAAATTCTGTTATGACCGAAAAAACTTATGATTCATAAACACGTTAATAAAAAAAACTTAAATATTCATAACTTCACACTTAAAATATTAAAAAAATATTTAAAAATATCAAATAAATACTTAAATATTACATATAACTAAAGAAATAATAAACTCTAATAATATCATAATGCCATCTTAATACATAAGTCATAAATAAACTTAAAGTAAACATCATTCTTTTCCTTTTTCTTACCCTTATGAGTCATACAAAGTGACTATGTGAACATCTAAAAGCCAAAACCCTTATAATGAAATATAATGAGTTGGTTGATTAGTCTACAATGTGAATGAAAACTGATTTAATATTCAATAATGAAATAGAGTACTGAAATCAAGTATATTCAGTAATGCTCCTTTGGTTCCTTTAAGTCTTTGCTCTTCGTCTTTTGAATCACAAAATAAATAAATAAATAAATCACATAATTGTGCAAATCGTATAAGTGATATGAAATCACTTTGGATCATGTAAAACATACACGATTCAAAGCCATAAGTGATTCATCACATGATACAAATCATTAGCTTGTTAAATCATATCAAATCGCAAATCATGCAATCCTAACAACTATGATATATATATATATAACTCTCTTTTTATTTCTTTAAAAATTATGTTAACATCAACTTAATAATTAAATAATAAAAAGTGACATCATTTTAATCTTGCAAACAATTTGACGTCAATTTAATTCCTTAATTATAAAAAATATTATCAATTTAATCTCTCAATTATGCAAGATTGATATTAATTTATTTCATCAATCATATAAATCATATCAATTTAGTATATATCTATACACAGAAACACAAATTCGATGCCACCTTCTATAATTTAAGAATTAAATCGATATCGATATTTTTTATAGAACCAAATATATATATATATATATATATATATATATATATATATATATATATATATATATATATATATATTTCATTCAATAATTATTTATAGAATTTAATTTTTAGTGATCTTAACGTAATATTATCTCTATTCATCATGTTGACTATTTATGTTAAATTTTTTTAAAAAATTAAACATCAATAAAAATATAATTAAATAATTCATACTTCTATATATTTAAAAATTATATATTACATTAGTTTAGATATGTCTTAATTGGAGTATAAAAACATATCAAATTAATATATAAATTTTAAAGATATGATCTACATATTAAAAACTTAAAATCTAATGATGAATTTTGTAAACATCATGTTGTGCAGCAGGGTCAGCAATGACATCATTTGCACAACATTACATGTTTAATTAAATTATTATTGAAGGGGCAGATATCAGTATCAAGTGGATCTCTTTCTCACAGAAAAAAAAAAAAGTGGATATCTGTTTCATGCCCTACTAATTTGAAAAGGGGGAGGGGGGGGGGGGGCAATTGCAGCCACCGAATGTTTCATAATATCAATAATCTCAATTCTCAAAGAAGTAATAGGAGCTAAGGGGAGAGAAAAATACAAGAAATCAAGATAACAAAAATATGGATGAATGGAATGAAAATATCCTCTAGTTACATCACAAATTACCTCTATTTACATGATTGTGACTCATCAGCCACCAAATTACAGTATACTACAATCTTCGCGCAGCGTCTCCCCTCCTGTAAGCTTTATTTGGTTGCTGCTATTGAAAATGTGAGAATACAAGAAATTTAATTTCGGAAAAACATCCTTTACTCAGCTCCTTGGACGGGATGTCGTTTCCATCCGGCGGCGCCTCTGCCAATGACGCATGAACAAAACTACTGAAAAGAAGGACAGACAAACTGCAATTCTTACATGATTGTAAAGGACACAAAAGTTTAGATGTCATTTTGATCTAAAACAGACTAGAAAAAGGATTTTCTTTGAAGGAGAAAAGAAGTCACATTTTCCATTTCCCCACTTCACTTCCAAGAATGTGTTGTCTGTGCAAGTGTCTTAACAATCATCAATGTGCATGGATTCGTCCCAAAATTATCACCTTGAAAATGGTTTATGGGCTAATATTGCTATATTGCTATAGCAGTAAGAGAAATTCGATTACAACAATCGAAGTTTGATGAAAGTATGTGTTCTGCATCTGTTTGAATGCAATCATGACGTCAAGCCCAACATAACACATTGAGCAATAAAAAGAATATCACTTACCATATCCAGCTCAAAATGGATACCATCATGTAATGGAAAACAATTTGCGGAACCGTTGTACTCTGCTTGAACGAATGTTTGAAGACTTTGCTTGTTCATGGCATGAACTGTTCAGATGCAAGGCTCTTTTCCTTCTCATCCGAAATAAAAAGTCTTCGGTATCTAAAACGTATGACACCTAACAACATGCAACGCGTACCAAGAAGAATACGTATGAGTGGCAATTCAGAAACACAATCAAACACACATCATTCTCTAAACAAATGCAAAGTATCAGCAAAATGTGCAAAATCAAAACTATTTGTAGGATTTTGAGAAGAATGACATATACTTAAAAAATATGGAGAAGTAAATGCTATGATATTAAATACCTTAGATGAACTGCAAGCTATCTTACACTCCAGGCCATTAATAACTTGTAGTCCTTCCATGGCCTGGCTTGAAAATTCATCACTACAGGCGTATTTGCGTTTATTCCTGCAAAAATGAATAAACTAAAATAAATAAAAATATTACCTACAAGCATTAGCATGCAATGGCACCAACAATTCTCCTCACTTATCAAATACCTCTTCAAGAAAATTCCTGACTTCTCCTTTTTGTCAGGGACAACAGAGAGGAAGTCATTGTGCAGATAGGTTGAAAAATTAGGGTCCATTGACACAGCAGTCACTTCAGGCTTATCATGTCCATAGTCCATCAGTTGAATAGACAATTGCGTTGGTGCAGATGACTGCAATGAATATGAAATATACTACTAGGTTATATAACATATAACACTTTCTATTTAAAATTTCATTCAAGAGCTGATCCAAGTAGAGAAGAAAGTCAAAATAATAAAAGCTTACACATTCAATACGGTACATGTTCTCGTCATGAAGAAGAACACAGGCATTTTCATGATAAACCATATCAACAAATCTTCCAGATTTTCTTGATTTCTCATATGTATATAGTTGGAGAAGCTTGTTATCTATCTCATCAGAAGCAACAGCTTGAAGCTAAAATAAAAGACAACAAATTTTCAGGATCAGAAAGATAGAATGGTATATAAAAGATAGAGAGAAAGAGGAATTTATGCATGTGACCTGTTTAACAAGTTTATATATCAGCTTGTCTAATGTGAATAAGACATATGATTGAGTTCCAATAATAGCTCGACAGTCATCCTCAAATTTTGTATTATCAGAAGAACCATCCAGTAAATTGTAAAGGGCATTCATGAACCTGTAGCATAAAGGAGACCTTCAGTCTTGCATACATATTCACATGTATCTTAAAAAAAATTGCAACAGGATGCAACATTTCCAAGGCATATCACCTGTCATATTGATCAGTGGAGCTTGTATCATTTGAAGCCTTCCATTTCCTTTCAGCAGATGATGAGTTAATCTTTGCTGATTGTATCCTCTCATACAATGTCTGTCAGATTAGCAAAAGGAAATATTATACAATGAATATATAAGAAGCTATGAAACATCTGTTTAGTCTGCAACTATAATCATGCATGCATGCATACAAGCATACACACACAAAAACATAGACACCCCTCCAGTTTTTCAAAACCATATTACACATACAACCTCTTACGGTACTTCCTAATCCATTTCATTTTATTGACTACAATTTCATCACTAGAACAGCTTAAGAAAATGATATATGATTTTACATTCTTCTGTTTGATCATAATGTCTAGAAATTCGAGCTTTTCACCAAAGAAAGTGTTTCTAGTTTCTACCAAAGAAATTGCAACAGAAGAATCATCTATTCGGACTCAACTTTTTGGGACAACTCTATTGGTAACAGATACCCAGTCCCTAAGAAGTAGCCAAAAAAAAGTAAGTATAGACATTATATGCCAAATAAAAATTTAACTGAGGGGAGGTATTTGTACAATTTGTAACTACAGGGGCCCTTCCATGTAAATTTGTCTGCTTGTAAATAGATATGTTTGTACCTGATGAAGTCTAAACAGCACATAAAAGGAATCATTTCCATAAAAAACTCGAGAGTTCCTTTCTTTCTCATGTAACACTGGGGGAACATGCTTTGCCAGGGGCTTTACAGTTAGTAGAAAGCGTTCTGAAAATGGCAATGAGGTTCCATCTCCTTCAACATCATGGGCATCAGCCATTCCTTCAGCTTCACCTTCACTCTCAGCCTTGTTATCATGTTCCCCATCCTCCTCATGCTCTTCCCGGGAACACTCATCACCATCAGCAGACTCACTTCCAGAAACGTCACCATTTTCCAAAGCATTTTCACTGTCCTCTGATGTCCTGTGAGGACTTTCTTCACCTTCATCGTCAGCATCAGCCTCATTTTCTCCTGCAGCTTCACCACAAACTTCATCCCCATGTCTATTTTGGTATTGCCGAGTCACTCCACCATCCTTTCCTTTATGCACTGCCTCCGAACCAGCATCACCATAAACTGCAAAATTATCCTCTTCAAAGTCTCCATTTGGAGATAATTCACCCTCTTCTCTTTCACTTTTGAAGTGTCGAACTGATTCTTCTTGGTATCTGTGAACTTTGGTGCCTTCAGTGATGGCCCCATTTGTGGATGTACCTGGTCTTGTAGAATCACCACCCTAAGCCATGATAAAGAAAAAAAAAATCAGTTTATTACTGGCCATGATGCCTGGTCTAATAATAGATTCTGGATTTGCAAGTCTGGCAAGACAAACATTGAAGAAGGAAAAGAAAAACATAAGCCCAGACTGATTTTAGTTTAGTCCCAAGTGCCAAAGAATTACTAGTCTTATAAGGACATTAGGTTATAACATTTAGTCAACAATATTGATTAGTTTTCATATAATACTTCCTGTTGCATGCAGGCTCAAAATGCAATGTGGCATCATGAAATGAAAGAAAGTTAAACTTCAAAGAAAAAATTGAGATGCAAGTTACACTAGAATGCTGAAAATATTCATAGGATGAGGAGTACTGAGACCTTCAGCAGCATGGTGATCACTGATAGTCCCATTAACACATACAAAGGAAATGGTGTTCTTCATTCTTCTGTTTTGAAAAGCCAACAACTTATGGCTTAGCATTTAAGTCTTAGTAATTAATTATGAAGATCAATTTCAATGTAGAAAGACGATCATACTAATGATAAACCATCCACATGCTACATGCTTCATGATCTCAGACAATCAACTTAATTCAAGGAGAGCAAAAATCAGATAGAAGTAAGAATCTAGTTTGCAATATAATGGCTCCAGATCTATAAGTTAATTACTTAATTGACTTTAAATGCTAGTTAAGTACAGGGAATAGTGGCAATCAGGAGAATGCCTATAACAAGGAGAAACAGAGCCTCATCCATAAAAAGCCACCATATGCCCTTTCAAAATCTACATGATATATGTTTCTTTCCACCACGTTATAACCTTATTTAGAACTAAGACAGGCATAATTAAGATAATTATATGCTATCAGTAACTAAGAAAGTGCCACATCATTGGAGTAGTTAATATCACTTGCAGTAAAAGTATTTAACCGTCTTTTCAATAGGTGGGTATCAACTAGTTCATTGACAGTGAACCAAAATTAATCCTTAAGATGAATCTTGACCATATGCATTCTAACTTAAAAATAGACTGACATAAATTGTAAAGTGCCACGCCATTGGACTAGTTAAGGTAATTCACTTGCAGTAGAAGTATTTAACCGTCTTTTCAATAGGTGTGCATCAACTGGTTCAACGACAATGCAAAACTATTTACACTGATAGTAAATCAAAATTATTCCTTAGATGAATCTAGACCATATGCATTTTAACTTGAAAATAGACTCAAATAAGCTGTGCAAAGAGTTAAGCCATACCTCTGATGAAGGTAAATCAAGTCCTCCCTCAACAGAAACATTACCAGGCCTAGATGGAGTAGCAGTATGTCCTTGAAGAAAAAAGGATGTATCTCAGAGTTCCACTCATTATCAGAAAGTAACAGTTGAAGATCAAAGGAGAAACTAATGACCAAGAATTTAAGATAAATGGCAGAGTAAGTATCAAGAAGTGTCATCATTCTTGAAGCAAGTTGCTAACCTGATGCATTATCCATGTTGGTTCTTCCATTACTTTGCTCCATTCCAGAGGTCAGTGAGACATTAGCATTCGCTAACCGTTCACTGGAATGATCTTGCTTATTGACTCCTGCTACTTCATCGGGTGTGGATGCATTAATATGCATTTTACCATGCTGTGTACTACTGCCCAAAGCTTCAGTTTTACGAGCAGTACGGTCTGAATCAAGACAGTTATCTTCTTTAACCCCACTATCACCATTTGATTGCCACGCTTTGCAAGAATTTGATTGTTCTAATGGAATACTCTCATCCCCATTTCTAGAAGTATTCAAATGCTTTGGATTCATTACAGTAACACCAACACCAGGACTACCATCACTCTCAATAACAGTTGAAGTGCCACTTTTGACAGAATTATTCTTAGCCTTGACAACATCTTCTGTATCCTCGGCACCCTGGGGCCGAGAAGGAACCCAAAGCATGGGTTCTAAAAATGTTGTCCAAATCTTCATAACTTTATCCAACTGTTCAGTTGTACAAACTTCTCCACAGGAATATTTTATGAGCTGATACAAATCCTCGTGAATATCTGGATCAGGATACTCAAATTCCAAGTTTGGAAGAATAGGCCGTCTATTTCCAGCAGCAATTGCAAGAAGAACGTCATCTTCTTTGCGTTTCTTCTCACTAATTTCTTTGATTTCAGCCAATAAGGCTGTAAAAAGTATAGCAAAAGAAAGGAGTCAGGAGAATGAAAAGAATTCTTGCATCATGATCACTGCATATATTGCAAAGTTTATTGCATTCAGGGAATAACATATCACTCATTTTGCATATGTTTGCATGGTGTCTATCGAAACCATTTTGTGGTGTAATCAATATAAATAAGTAAATAAAATCAAGCCAAATGCATGTTGTGGTACATATTATGCGCATAGATTTATTTCCAACCAAAGGTCAGGGGTAAACACAAGTAGGTGAGAAAAGAGAAGACTTCAACCACAGAAAATTTATAAGATGAGTTAACGGAGAAACATCCATTTAAATGTAAAATGACAATTATATCTTGCATGATTAAAATTTTTGCAGCCTTCAAAAAAACTCTGATTTATTTAGACATTATAAGCCTCAAGAATTACATGTTACTGAAGTGCAAAGCTATCAATTACCTTTAGTGCTCAAGCTTTTTGTATCCTGTTGCTTGAAGTAGAAGCTACGATGATCAAGAGATTTGTGATAGTTCTTAGCATATATTTCAGCCCAAACTTTATTAAAATCAGCACGACACCTTGCCCACTCTTCCTGTTTCTGCTTCAAGCGGGTTAATATCACTGGCAAAGCTAGAGGTGCATTCTTCCTTAACACATCCATCACATCAAGCCCATGGTCACCATATAATCGTTCAATGCACCGAAGATTTAGAGCTAAAAGAACAGACAAAGAAAAACCCCATCAGAATATGGAAAACATCAAGAAATTACCTCATACTGCATATATGCTTTTAGACATTTCATTGATCAATTGAAAAGCCCATAACCTGTCAAGTGCTCCTCAATACGAATTGGACTGTCTCCTTTAATTATATTATTATTGATCTTTTCTAAGAGCTCTTCTACTCGCTTAGTTGTCACATTTACAGACTCTAACAACATATCAAGTTCAAACCTGCCAGCATAGATTAAAATAACATCAGCAAGTGCCAGTGATAGATAGCTTATGGAAATCACATCTCTTAATCGACCCGGTGATGTCAAAACTAACCAAAAAGCAGAACAATATGGCAACTATGACTGCAACCAATAAAAGATAAATCAATAAACCAGGTATTTTAAAGGGAAAATAAAAAGCACTGGCAAGCTCTGACCTGTCATCTTCACATCTAAACAAGCTCTCTTCGTACTGATTCTTGCGCATATGTTTAAAGGAATAATCCTCACTTCCTGAAGTGACAGACACCCAGTGATCATTCAAATACTTCTGCACCAAGTTCTGTTCTCTGGCTAGCTAAAGGTATTGGGTACTGTGTGAGCACAAGTAATACACATGAAGAACACAATCAGCAAGAGAATCTCAGAGATTCCATTAGAATATATGATAAATTATGAAGAGATAAGTAAAGCAGGTATACATTTTTTGGTAGGAGACGATAACTGGGAGTGCATCGGTCACAGTTAGAAAGGTCCAGCTCATTTATTGGTTTTGCCAAATACTTATCCTTGCTGGGATATAGAGACATCTTAGGAACTGAAACATCCTTGTTGGCAATCGCAGTAGATTTGTCCCTTTCTCGGCATTCACGATCCCTTTCTTTCATCCCATCATCCCTATAACGGTCTCGATCTCTATCCCTGTCCTCTGTCTTCATTGGTTTTGGTCCATGTCCTTCATTCCACAGGGACTCTGATAAATACAAAAAAGTCAGAAGTTTTGGACCAGAAGATGAAGCTGAAAATGTTCACATCAGCCCATGTCACATTACATAAATATAAAAAGGGGAGCATCTATCAGAAGATAACAGAAAAGAGTAAACCATTTTACTTACTTTTATTCATGACACCAGCAAGGAATCCATCTGCATAACAGTACTTGATTAGAAAGAATTTAAAAATTTAGACTATATAGAAAGTAATAGATTAGTTTAAATATTACCATTCTTCTCACATTGTGCCAAAAATTCATTAAAACCCTCCATAAGATCTGGATATTTTCCCAGCAAATCACCCACCTGAAAGAATAAGCTACTACAACTTAGCTATCGTATTTTATTGCATGTCTTTTGAAGAGTATACTTCAAGGTTGCACTATGTAAATACAATGAAACTACGAAAGTCAATCAAGCTGACCTAGATTGAACACAGAAAAACTCAGTTATCTTCGAGGACAGATAAGTTACTGCAAAAAATTATTCAACAATTCCTACACCGCATTCTCTTTTTCAGATTTTTCAACAGGGAGGAAAGGTCTTCCAAACAAATAACAATTAGTCGTTTTATTACTTTTTGTTTTTCATTGGAGAAATCAGTTCAATCAAATCTTAGCAAATTATTGAAGATTGCTAGAAATATTTTGGTATTTAATGTGTTAGGTGTATATGTAAAGTCAATAAGTGCCCTAATCTAGGAGCAATTTTAGGATATAATCACTCATGTAATTATGGCTGTAATTAACACTCATTAGCATAAATAGACTCTTCTCAGTCTTGTGTTGTCTGTTTTAGACACAATTCAGTATAATCTTAGTTTTCAAGTTGGTATCAAAGCAGGTTTTGGCCCACGTCTTCCGAAAAATCCTAAACCCACTGGGCCCACTGCCAATGGTAATATTCCCTGCTGTGCCTCAATTCCGACAGTCTCCTTCCCTGCCGCCCCTCATTTCCGGCAAGCCCTCACTACTACAAGTCCAGACCCACTAATACAATAACACTCCTAAACCCTAATATTCTAACAAAGTTGAAGTGATATATGGCATTGAAAATTGATCTTCTTTAACGATGCATGGACTGACCCAAATTTGTTGTTTTTAGACACACGTGTATGCATAGATACATGAGAAGAATGGTTTACATGGAAAAGTCCACCAGCTCTTGGTCAATATTAAAACACTACATACAAAGCCAATGACACTTAAGAAATAACATAACCCATCATTTAATCTTGAACATTTGCCCCTGATCTAATTGTTGTGATTAGCTCCTCTCACTCTCCAATACACCACTCCTTTCATGCAAATAAACCAGCTTTATGCAACAATATTATAGCCTGATTCTTCTTCCTTCCATATTTTACCATCACAAATTTTTTATTTGAGGTCAATGTTCAATGCCAGCCAAACTGAAATAGCAACTTATTAATTATTCAACCATAATGACGGAATATGACAATAAAATCAGTAAAGTAGCTAATAAAAATTATATGTATGAACCATACCAATGACTGCAATTCTTGTCGGGTAATTATTTCCCTGCTGTAGATATGTAAACATTTCAAAAATTCCTGGTAGTCGTCAGGATTTCGTAATTTCTCTTTGACTTTTTCACAGAAAGCAAACTCTTGACTATACATACCTGAGATGACAAATTTTAAGATCAATAATAAACCATAAAAGGAAAAAAAGAAGTTAAAAGTATTATCCAACAAAGAATAGAACACAAACAATCAAATTTGGAAGAAATATTTTTTCCCCTTATAAGTAAAACAAGGAAAATACCTTATATAGCCTAATATCCTCAGATCATAAATATAAAACAAATAGCACGTCTTAATTATGGATAATCCAATCAACAAAAGAGATCATATTCCTTTTTACCTTCAAGCATTTTAGATGGCAGAAAAGTGAAGACAATTTTTTGCATTAGTTAATGAATTTTCAAGTGTGACATGTTTTTCTTATTTTTCCATTTATTTCCATTGCAAGTGAACATCAAACAGATCTTGTGAGACGTAAGCATATGTTTCCACTGTTGAAACATTGAATATCATAGCATTAGTTAGGGAAGGTTGAAAAAAAAATTTCAAAATAAGTTTGTAGATTCAAGATTGAAAGTATTGAAATACTCACTTTTCACAGAACTTTTATCATCACAATTGGATGACATAGGGCGCATGCCAAAATTTTCATCTACGTCAAGCAAGGGTTCAGCTCCAGAGTCTTCAGGCCTACGACCAGATTTCCGTTTGAGGGAGAAACGCTCCCGATCCCGACTACCATCATGCTCATAATCTCTATCATCCCTTTCCCGTTCTCTCCTTTCTCTCTCTTCTCTAAGATCCTTTTCCTTCTCCCCACGCCTCCTCTGCTCCTTTTCTGCCCTCATCAATCCTCTGTCATGATCTGGATCAGGATGATCAACACTGGGGTCACGATCACCATGTGAAGCCATGATCCTTTCTCTCTGCCATAGAGATAAGGGAAATGTTAGCTTGATGACCAACTATGAAATCAGAGGGACATAAGAATATGAGATAAACCTTGTCAACATGCGTTTGCCGCACTGTTGGCATTGCAGAGCTCCTATCACGAAGCATAGGATTTCGAGCAGAAACATAATGAGCAGAGGGTGCTGCTGAAGTATCCGGAAGAAAATGAGTAAACTCATCAAGAAGATCAGGTTGGTCTTGGAAAAGTGCAGCAACCTAATAATTCCAATACATGATTAAAATGAGTGTAAAAAAAATATTAAGACTTAGCAGAGGAAAAAAGAAAAGAAAAGAGAAAGACCAATATAACAATTTTCCTGACTATAACATGATAACATAGGCATAGACAGCACAGACCTCCTGGTAGACGTCGGTGATAGACTTGTTTTCCTTTCTGTACATATTCAATATGTCTAGAAATGACTTGTAAACACAATCATCGCCTTGAAACCGAGTCTGCATGAAAAGAACCTGTCAGACTCAAGCAAAACGGTCCATTCTGATTTGATCTTGCTATAAGCAAGAGGCTTTGACCAAGATGCAACAACAGATTGTTATGGCAATATCACTGCCAATGATTTCAAAGACCCACACTTTATTTTCTAGTCTATGTGCATCTGTGTTGGAAGAAATACATGAAATGCCTCAAATTCAACAAGATTTTTACCTTAATCTTGTTCACAAAATTTATAGCTTCTTCAAATTCAACAGGCTTCTTCTGGGGAGGTTGTTCATCCTCCAGTGGAAGTGTGATTTCATATCCCTTTGGCAAGAAGGTGTTAAATCCCAATATTAGATCTCTATGCCCTTTAAACAGTTCCTTCACTCTTGCTATGACGCCTGCAGTATCAATTCTACAAACGAACATAAAAGAGACACAAATCAATTTCCACTAACGAAACCAAGATCCCCTCTCCCAATATAATGCAAAAATAAAAAGAAAAAAAATTGGGGGTGGGGGGAAGGGGAAAAATGTACAACAACATGATCAAACCTTTGAGCCTTGAAATCCTTCATGACTTCCAAAAAGTCATCATACTTTTCCCTCTTATCTTGAAATATATCCTTCACTGCCTTGAGATATGCTAATGCATCATTTGTAGTTAGTTTCTGAGTACCTCCACTCATCATCTGGGGTTGCCCCGAGCTTTATTCCACAATTTCATAAAACATTTAGTCCATTTGTGAAATTGATGACAAAGTATTCAACACATTATCATACAGATGATAATCAAAACTGTGAATCAATATACAAGTAGAAGTTCAAAATCAACCCACGACGAGAACCATTAAATTTTTAAAACAAAATTGCGGATAAGAAACATCTGATCATATCTCACGAAGTCAAACATTAAAAAGAAAAAAAAAATATAGAAGCTTTACTAGAGATAAACCTGAAGAACGGATGAAAAAAATCACACAATTATCGACAGTGTATAAACGTCTAGACTCCCTCGATTTCACACAAGGACACGAAAGCAAGCAAAATTTCACCGCAGCTAATATTGAAAAGCTCCATCACTCAGTTGAAGATGCAATTGTTTGATCAAGCACAAAAATTAAGAAAAACAAAACGAAACACGAGCAGAATCCAAGAAACAGGAAATTGAAGACAGCAAGAAGCATACGAACTTACGCTTCTCCTCGGGAAGACACCACGGGCCGTTTGAGTTGAGAGCTCATGTAAACATCCTCTCTAGACCTCTTCATCTCTAACAAGAAACCAGAAAAACAAACGCACCCTGCCTCCTCAACACCAAATCATGCTTCCAAACTCCAACAGAATTCAAAATCCTACAACCCCAAGTTGCTCATTCGAACAAGAGCAACGAGCAGACAGCAGATCTAACCAGAGGGAATTCACAAAGGCAGGAACACGAGCAAGAATTCCAAACCCAACCTTCGCAAACAGATCACCTCGGAAGAGCGAAATCCTGGCAAGAGAATCACAAGCAAAATTTGCATTACTTCAATGTAAAGCAACGTGAGGATAAATTCAAACAAAGGAAGCCAAAATTTACAAAAGTGATCGTGAAGTCCCCGAACTGCAGAGTCCTCCACAACAAGAAGAAAACAGATAGAGAAGAACAAATAAATAGAAAAAAAATGCTTTGTGTAACAGAGGTTTTCCCAAAGGCTTCGTGATTCTCCAAACAGCAACAACCTGGAGATGGTAAGAGAACACAAATAATTTTGGAGCAAAGTTTCTCACTTTGAATTTCTCAGAGAATTTTTTTTTCTCTCTTTGATTTTCTGAGCAGACAAACTAGATGAAGAGAAAGAAAGAAAGAAAGAAGATACAACGAACAAAGAGAGGAGAGAGTTCACAAATTAGAGAACGAGAAATCGGGGCTGTGGAGGTAGTAAATTTTGACGTTCCTTTCCCAGTCACCCTCACCCTGTTTACCGCTTATAGGCGGTTAATTCTTTCCCTTGATCTCTTTTTGTGAAATGAAATTAGGGCTAATCAAGATTCATTCTATCGTGAGGGTACTCCCCACGGCCCAATTACAAAACATGCAGTGGCATTTTGGGCATTTTAGGATTATGATCAGCTTGTTGCCAATTACGTGTTGGTTTTTAGAGTTTTAGGGGACTAACTAGGGTTTGGCTTTTTGATCTCTCTTTTTGTTTGGTATGAGATTGTGATTAGTTGTTGTTGGTGAACATAGTATACAGTACAAGACATGTTCCAAGTGATGAATGATGATGAAATTAGGTCTAACAGACGGTGAGAGAAAATTTAAAACTCTTAACAGTGCTTTTTTTTCTTCATCTCTTTTCCTAAGTGAGACTTTGTGATTATCTTCATGGGTTGACTTACGTAAATTGTATGCATTAGATGTTACTAATGAGGTGAAATGTTAGTTCTAAATCAGTTTCGAGTTGTAGGCAATTTTATTTGGGTGTAGTGGATAGGGAAGAGTGATATTCAATTCATTTGTTGCTTGTTAGTCTCAATTCTCTATTTCAAAATGACACTTTTTTTTTGGTTATCTTCAATAAAATGACACATTGAAGCCAAGCCTAAGCTCAATCCCTCCTTTTATGGGCCGTTGAAGGCAATTCTAAAGCTTTCTTGATGCCAAAACCCCCCAAGATCAAGGCCCACAAAGGAGTGAAGGTTGAGGAATTGTGTATATTATTATATATATTCACCTCACTTGTTGTGAACTATGATTCTCTGAAGATATAATATGGCTTGTTAATTGTTAGAGAGGGCCAGTGGTTTTTTCAAAGGACAGGGTATATCAAGACAAAGAACGAAGTGCAACTAAAGCATTCAATAATGATATAGGTCGATACCCAAGAAAATAGAACATTCTCCCACTTTCTTTGTTTGTTTTCAACGTAATATGATATCTAAGGGATGAAAGTTGTGTTCATAGTCTCCCTCTCCATATTTGAGGCAGAATTTATTCTTATGATACATGTCTAATCTTTGTGCCCCGAGGTTTTACTATTTAAATTACTCACAACCTTTAAATATGTTAATTTTGATTGTATTATTGTTATTGTTGTCAAAAAACAGTGTTTATAGGGGAATATGAAGCGTGTTATATTGTCTAGAATCGTGCAAAAGAACTATGCTATGTTTAAGAGGATATTTGTTCTTTAATTGGTTACTGCAAGGTGTTACTAATGGCAAATCGTTTCTCTAGTTACTTTGATTTCTCTTAAATTTGTAATCAATAATAAAATCTTTACTTCGGATTTTTTTTTTCTGTTAAAGAGAAAGAAAAATTAGAGAGAATGTGAAAAAATTATTCTTTCTCTATTTCACTTGATTCGCTAGTAGTGTTAATGATGTCTTAATATATAATTGAATAATAGTATAAACAAATATTTATATTAATAATGAATTAAAATTAAATTCTTTCTTTTATAATTGTGAACCAACATGACTTTTTAACAAATAGTTGAAATTATCTTGTTTATTAATACTAATAATACATTAAAATATTAAAAATAAAAACTTTTTTATACTAAGGCTATATTTGAGAGTTTGAAATGAATGAAAATGAGAGATATTTAAAGGAAATGAAGGAAGAAGAAAGGAAGGAGAATGGATGACTAATTAAATAATTCCCCTTCTCTTGTTTGGATGTTTTAAATCCTAAAAAAAAATTTAAATTTGAGAAACTTTAGAATATTCATAAAAATTATTAAAGGATAGTTTTGAAGAATAACTTAAAAATTATTATTTTCTTCCCATTCTTTTCTAAAACTTCTAAATAAGGGAGAGACTTACGATAAACTTTTCCCTTTCCTCATTTTTCCTCTTTAATCCCCCATCCAAGCATAGTATAAAGTGTAAAACAATATTAAAAATAAGTATTCATCTCATTCCAAAGATTTTGCAAACCTCTTCCTTCTCTTATTTTCTTTCTTTAATCTCCCATCCAAGCATAGCATAAAGTGTAAAATAATATTAAAAATAAGTATTCATCTCATTTCAAAGACTTTGCCGCTTTTTATTACTTATTCCCGCTCAATACTTCTAACAGATTTAACTGTTATTTTATAAATTTACTAATTTATAAAATTAAATAAGGAAAAACCATCATACAATGTTATCAATTAACAAAATTATTGATTGTAGCCGAGAAATAAGTAATTTTCTTTTTAAAGACTTTATCGTTCTTTGTCACTTATTTCCACTCAACATCTCTAACTGATTTAACTGTTGTTTAATAATTATACCTATTTACAAAATTAATATATGAAAAATCACCGTTGATGATAACGGTCAACAAAATCAATGATTGTGGCTAACTCTTCTAAAATCTGCAAGTTTTCTGAATTAATTCGTGCCAAATGAAGTTGTTTTGAAGAGATAGACCTTCGGTGCATTCAATTCCAACGACAACCAAGTAAGGAAGTTCTTTGTCACTTATTCTCGGTCAGCATCTCCAATATATTTAACTGTTATTCTATATCTTTACCTATTTGCAAAACTAATATATGAAAAATCACCATTTGATAATAACGGTCAACAAAATCAATGATGGTGGCTGACTTATCTAAAATCAGCAAGTTTCCTGAACTAGTTGACGCCAAAGGAAATTGTTCATCAGAGGTAGGCCTTCGGTGCATTCAATTCCAATGACAACCAAGTAAAGAAGTTCTTTGTTGCTTACTCCCGCTCAACATCTTCAACTGATTTAATTGTTATTTTATAACTTTACCCATTTGCAAAATTAATATATGAAAAATCACCATGATAACGATCAACAAAATCGATTATTATGGCTGACTCTTATAAAATCTATAAGTTTCCTAAGTTAATTCGTGCCAAAGAAAGTTGTTGTGAAGAGCTAAACCTTTTGTGCAATCAATTCCAACGACAACTAAGTAAGGAAAATTTTATTTTTTGCCCAAAAAAATGATATATATTTAATGTAAAGTTTGTATAATAAAAATAATGTATTATTATTTTTTATATTTCAAGGAATTATTATATTTTTCCTTTCATCAATTCCTTTTATAAATTCTTATACATTCATGAAAAATAAATTTTTATTTCAAAATATTATCATATTTATAAACGTAAGAAGTGATGTCAAATATAACATCATCTGAATATGTGTCTTTATATTAATGCTTTAAATGAAATCTCTTAAACCTAATGTTAGTAATGAGTATAGTCAGACCACGAGCTACTCACAACTCGAAATAGTCAAACCATGAACTACTTCACAACTTAGAATCGTTAACAACTCCGTCAATTAGCTTCAAGAGTTAATGAAATGAGCTTGACCTGAGAATTTTGGATCATTTATTAAATAAATTGAGCTTGAGCTTTCACATATTCGGCTCATTCACTTGTGAGTTTCCTATATATATATGTGTGTGTGTGTGTTTATATGAGTGTATATATATATATATATATATATATATATATATCTAATACAAAATATTAAATAAAAAATTAATATCTCAAGAACATAAAACATATTTAATATTTTATTCATTAGTAATTAGAAAGATTATTAAACTAATTAATTAGGAAGATATATAATTATCTTAACAGTTTTTTTAATAATTATCTAATAAAAATAAAAATATTTAATATCTTAAAAACATAAAATATATTTAATATTTTTTTTATTTAATAATTAGAAAGATTTTTAAGTTGATTGATTTGGAAGATATAGAATTATATATCTATAAATAACAATGACATGAAAAAAAAAAGAAAGATATTATTAATGAAAACAAAGCCCGTATTTTGGGTACATTTTATATAGTCATGAACAAAAGGAATCTTCTTATAAAGCACAGGATAAAGTTTCCCGTATTTGTAATGATATTTTTATTTAACTTTAATATCTCTTTAAGATTTTTCTTCATTACACCAAAACTTAGCTTTTAAAGAGTTAACTATAATTATTACATCAACACACATTATAGGATAAACCTTATTGAACATGAAAGGCTGAGGCAAACTGAGGAGATCAAATTGGACAAATTGGTAATTACAGCCACCATGAAAAATTGATAGGTGAATTTATTAAGGAATTCTTTTTTTGTCGTTGAGAATCAACATGCTTATATAAAAAAAAATATACTCTTCTGTTAAAATATACTAAATAATTTTTCAAGAAAAATAAATTTATCTCTATTTTGAAACATGTAAAATGTACTTTCCGACATTTATTTTTATTTTTAGGTTTAAGCATATAATCTATCAATATCTATTAACAGAAAACAATTTAAAACAATTTGTTGACAAATTTGGATTTTAGGACATGTTTTTGCTTTTGAGTAATTTGATATTTTGAATAGTTGAGCATGTTATCGATGAAAAAATTAAATATTTTAAAAGAAATGAGTGGAACTGCCACGTTCAATTTTGCGGTATATGTTATTTTTTTACACGTTTTTTTAAATAAAAATTTAAGAAGAGGGAAAGATACCCTCTATATTTAGATATATTATATAGTATGTTTATTGAACATTAAAATTATATACATATAATTTAGTTTTGTATATTTTATTGTATTTTAAAAAATGATTGTGTGTGAAAATAAAATTATTTTAAAATAAGATACAAAATTATCTCAGATATAAAATAAATAATATGCAATAAAAATTATATACATAAAATGTCAAAATAAAATTATATTACGAGAAGCATAAATTAACAATAAAAAAATACATATAATAAAAAAATACATAAAATATAAAAGAAACAGACAAAGTAAAATGTATCCGTAAAATTACGAGTAACGTAGACTAGTTGTATAACTAATTTAATGAATCTTTTAACGTATCGGTTATAATTGACATATGAACCTCCATTCTTTCTTCATTTGCAATTTCTTACTCGAGTTCTCTTTTAAGCATTTAGTTAGATTAATAATTCGAGTGATACTAATTATATAACACAAATCTTACAAGTAATCATAATTAGTTAAATACTTAAATTACATAAGTTTTCATATTTCAGTACATTTGATGTAGTTATTAAACTTTTTTATTCAAATTTAAATACAAACACTTACTTAATTGTGACTAATTATGAGTATAATTAAGGGCGAGCTAGGAAATTTCTTTTAAAGACAAAAAAAAAACTTTATTTAAAGGGTCAATTTAAATAATTTTTTTTGAAAAAATACATGTAAAATATAATTTAATTAAAAACAATAACGGCATGCCCTTTCAAGCTCTACTACCGCCTGCCATTAGTATAATTGTAAAGCATTGTGTAAGTTACATTACTCTAATAACTGAAAATGTATGTCATGAGAATCTATAAAATATTTGAAATTGAAGAAGAGTAATCCAAAATTTCATGTAGCAATTTTCTTTTTTTTTTGTGGGCAGTTTCATGTAGCAAACTAGCACTTGAATTAGCAAACACATTACAAAAAATAAAAAATAAAAAATGAATTAGCAAACAAACAAGTCATGTCCCAAATGATCTTTCTTTTTTTTGGTCGTCGTCTCAAATGGATGTCTTTTTTTTTTTGGCGGGTCAAATCCCAAATGGATGTGCGTGGCTAAAAAAGGCAGCAGTGGCCTCCTTTTACACAAACAAAACGAAAACGAAACGGAGTATTCGCTTCTTATAAAGCCCAAAATCAAAGTGAAGCCTAGCCCACTAACTCCATTCTGTGGGCAGATGTTACAAGACGGGAAATTGGGTCAGGTTCACATAATTGGGACATTGGTTTATAATTATATACATCTACGTCTATTATATATATAGAAAAGTCACTACACTAGAAATAAGTTATTCAAATAATTTATAGAATAAGATTATAGATTCAATGTTTTACACCCTAAAAAGTCATTATATATAAGGAGCTTAATGGCTGCCACTTTAGTTAAGTGATCATGGCCAATCCAAATGAAGTCTATGATATTTTGGAGTGTTGGGAAAGTCATAAATATAAAGAAGCATACTAATATCTTTCATTGGTTGGCTAAAAACTCCTATATTTGGAATTATAAAATTTTTCAATTAATTTAATTTATAAACAATTTTTTTAAAAAAATTATAAAATAGAAATTAATTTATGTTGAAATCTTTTGTAATTATAGTTGCATGCACATAGAAATTTACTTAAATTTAGTTAGAATTTATTTGATTTTAATGTAAATTATTTGAATTGGTGATTTTGTCTTTATTAATTTAATTATTTTACCTATTCTAGTAAAGGTAACAAAAGAAAATAAAATTATTATAAGTAAATGAAATTAATTTATTTTTAATGTGTTTTAAAGATGGAAATTAATTTACAAATAAATTAACATTAATTCCTTATAATAAATATTAAATATGAGAATTGATTTTTCAATTAAATAAATTCAAATGAATTTGTACCATAAAAATTAATTAGGCTTTTTAATGATTTCAAAGACAGTGTTACTGATAGAGATAAATCAAGAAGACCTAGGTCTCTTATAAGAGTGTGCCCCATGTGGTACTCTCCCAATTAGACCATTGTGATCTCAAATCAGACAACGTCTTTTTCTCTGTTTCAACTGAAGATTGGCGCAACTTTTATTAGTCGAAGATTGCAAACTTTGGCTATTATTTTAAGTTTATTTATTTATTTATAATTTTTTATCAACTAAAAGCTACCCAATAAGAGTAGTTTCCCATAAATCTCACTTCACTCCGTTTCAATAAAATTTGAATATTGAACCTCTAAGATGGAATATCTAATATTCAATTACATATTTCTTCAAAAAGTTATGTATTTTAATTGTCCAAAAGAGACTATATGTGAATGGGATAGATAAGAGGATATTCGATTGGAATAATTATTATACATTATTATAAAATATTATAATTTAGTACATGTTTAAATTAGGTTATTTTGCTTTAAGAATAGCTAAAAATAAATTACCAAAGAGAAAACTTATGATTAAAAGTTTCTTTAATACAAAATAAAGATAGATTGCCAACAATGTGAGTTGGCTTAACTAGTCGAAGGAATATAAATAAGTCTGTGCATTATTTATATGCAAGAGTTCAAATGCCTATTCAGCTAGTAGCCTCAATTTGTGGTTATCGTTTTTTTGGATGACTGCTTAACTAGTTGAAAAAAATTTAAATAAGTCTATGCATTATTCATGTGTAAGAGTTCAAATGCCTCTTCAACTAGTAACCCCACTAGATGGTTATCATTCTCTTGAAAGATTTCTTAAATTCTTGAAAGTAATTCTCTAGGTCAATTTCTGTTTATCCTTTGAGATCTTAATGATAATCTTGAAGTAGCATATAAATACTATCATTTTGGTAAAAAAGAAAAATTGAATTGGGTTATAGCAAAATCAAAATGTTTATCACCCAAACTCAATGTAAACCAAACTTTTAAAATGAATATTTAAATTGGACTTAGACCATTTTCTATTAGTTAAATAATACGAAAAAATCTTATTATAAAGAGAAAGATATAATTTGTTTTTGAATATAACTAGTAAACTATATAATTCATCATGGTGACTTGTTGTATAATAAAATTTTTGTCAACTTCTCTCTAATAAAATAATATGTAATAGGAGAAGATCCAAATCTAATTAAATTAACCTAACTTAAATTAAGTCAAAAAGTGAAAACCATATCAATCTAATACTTTATAGTATTATATAATGTTTGACACATGGAATGATAATTTTATAAAATGATAATTTTATAAAATGAGAATGAAATAAACTGAAATGAAATGGAATGCCCATTCTTAGTCCATATTTTACTAACATTTAAACTGATACATGGAATTAATATGAAAAAAAATTAAAATTAATTTAAATGACATGAATACTCCTCGTAATAAACACAAAAAAGTTATACGTGTAATATAAATTCATATTTTTGAGAACAACCTTCAAACTTAATTTTTTGTATAACTTAATAAATGTTGTTATTCAAGAAAAAAGAACAAACATAATTTTATTTGTGAAAAAAAACGTTGAAGTATAAATATTATCATTTGAAACAACTTATAAAATATAATCATTAAATTTTTAATTATCTTGCTACTTATTTAATTTTTTTATGATAGAACCTTTATTGCCCATAATATTTAAGTAGGTTAAATTTAATAAGAATAATAATTGTCATTTTATAAAACTAATGAGAGTATATTGAAACAAGATTAATTCAATATCATTTTTCATGAAACTTAAAATCCTAATCTTACATCTCTTGAAAAAAATAAATTTTATACTCTATTCCAAATTTTGTAAAATAAAAAATAGAATGAAAATTTTATTTCATACTTAATTTTATTAATAAACGTAGAAATCACCCATTTCATAAAATAAATATATAATAGAATCATAATTCGTTCGTACCAAACTTTACATTGTATATAAACTTTGTCATTCTTATCTTTTTAAATAGATTTTCCTTTACTATCTTCTAAAATGAATAGTTGATTGAGTATTAACAACTCTAAACATATTTCAGATTCTAACTTCAATCAGATGATATAAAATAGTTGAATCATTATTTAATTATACACTTTAAGAGATGAATATTCAACAGAATTAATAATAGAAATATTTCAACATTTTTAAAATACAAAATTACGCATCTTTTATTATTTTGTATTATTCTTTTATTTGTAAAAAATTATTATTTTTTTGTATAGATGTGCTTTCTTAATTTTGTTCAATTACTCTAAATTTGTAGGTCTGTCCGTATTTTTTGAACTCCTTTAATTAGAAGATGCATGTTTTCATTGGACCAAGTTTGAAAACATATGGGGCCCACTCAAAAGGTGTCTATAAACTCAATGAGATCTTACATGTCTAGCATTTTCTCTTCTACAGGTTCTTCTCGTCTAAGTCCTCAGCTTCAGAAATGGCCAAACCATACTAAATTACTAATATGTCAGTATCATTGTATTGTATTGTGTTCTATATCAGATACAGCCCATAAAACGGTTCACGGTTGTAAAGTAAAGATGAATTTGGATTAATTTATTTTATATTTAAAATAATTTATAATTAAAATTTTATTAAAAGAATTTTTAAAAAATTAATCAAAATTAATCATACACGAAATTTAAAAGTGATTACCGAGTAGATGACTACTTCTCAGTTCTAATCCACACACTTTTTTTAAATGAATTTATTTGCATTATATTCATATTTGTTTATATAATTACTTTTAATTCTAAATAAATATATTATTATTACTTAATGCAAATTTATATACAATCTAATCTAATAATCTACAATCAACACTCACAAAATATGCATTTTTGTGTATTTAATATTTGAATGTTATCTGAGTAATCATGTAAAAATTTTTAGGTAAAATTAAATTGCGAATAGTGTACGAAAATCTGTTCGAATATTCTCTGCTCAACGCTTCATGATTATAATATAGGCTGGTCTCCGATGGAGAATCTGTGTGCGTTACGTAAGTGGGATAAAGTCCTAGGCATCATTATCTTTGTCTGTCTTCTTTACAGAAGTTAAAGTCTTATTTATATCATATTTTTCTGTGCAAAAAAATTTCTTCCCTTACTCGCCTTCGTAAGTCATAGGTACGCGTGAATATCCATACTTAATATTAATATTAATATTATTATTATTATTTTTGCGGGGCATACTTAATACTTTTGAAGTAATCATACTTAATAAATTGAGTTTTGGTATTTCCGAGTCAACATATTCACGAAAATAGTGGATTGGATTTTTTTATTAAAAATATAAAATTATTTATATATTTTTATATAATAATTAATATTTTTGAGATGATTGATTCGTAACATTTCTTAAATCTAACAAATACATGTATTACTTGAGTTGGTTAAAACATAAAAAATGTCAACAAACACTAATTAAAAAAGATTTGGATCATCTTGTGTATTTTGATTATATTATTAAAAAATAAAAAAAAATTTATTATACAAAGATTTATTATGATAAATTATAAAATTAATTAATTATATTTATTTTTTTGTTTTTTTCTTTAATACGATACTCTTCATTATTTCATGAAAAAATTTAAATTCAATTAAATTAACTAAAATAATAGTCAAAATTTAATTTACTACACATAACATAAATCAAACGTAAAGCAATAAATATATAAGGACATAAGAATAACACGAATACATAAGACAATAAATATAACAAAAATAAAAGCACATAACGTGAGTGTCTGAAATGGGACATTTGGCCCCTGCAAACTTGTCTGGAGGAACCACGTTGTTCGATTTCAAATTTTTCAATATATTTTTCTTTATTTAAGTGGACTCCTCCCTCTGCTTTAGGCTTATTGCTTCTCTATGATTCATCGGGGACTTCTTTTGTTAGGACGTAGGTTTTTTGTTTCTCTGTTTTTGTTGCTTTCCTTTGTGCCACATAAAGTGGAACGACGTTAATTTTTTCAAGTATAAAATAAAACTAGTCATTTTAAACAACATTGTTTACCAATCAATATTAAGCATTATGATAAATGAACTACACTCCTACAAAAAAGATCAATGTTCAAATGTTAGAAGAGGTTGGGGGTTAATAAAATGCACGTATGTAAGTGAGTAAACTAGTGTATTATTTGAAGGATATACATTTATCTAAGGATTTAATTTTGTTTCACTCACACAATGATTAAAATTAAATTCCTTAATTAATATGATGTTTGGTTTGCTCGCTGTGTTCATTTTCAATTGATATATTTTTATTTATAATTACAAAAATATTATCTTATTTTTATTTTATTTCTTATTTTTAAAATTTTGTTTTTATCATTTCTTTTAAAAAAATTTAAAAATAAAAAATAAAATAAAAATAAAGTGACATTTTTGTAATTATTATTAGAAATATATGAACTGAAAATAAAAATAAAAAATAAATCGAACACCCGCCAATAATTTCAAGCTAATAACTGATGTGTTTTATAAAATTATACGTTAGCTTATCTAACTAGTTATAATTCTTTCAATGATTAAAACCATAATAGTACCTAGTTGTCTCCCTATAAAGAAATTGGTATATAGTTGCCGTCTATTACATCGCTCATAATTTTTAGCTCGTCTTTCTCTTAGCACATATAGCACTAGTATTATCATAAAATTGACAGAGAAAACTACTAGTTTCATATTTGATATTCTATCAATCTGAATTTAAAAAACTTTCCCAGATTCAAGATGAAGACAAAAACCAGCCTATGATTGTTATGCGGCTTCCATGTGGAATTATGAAGGTTAGCTGATAAGAGGGAGGGGGTGTGTGTGTCTCTATGTATAATGCTTACTAATTATTCAATATCATGTTTCGTGGCAGAGTAACGAACAGAGCTAACACCTAAGAAAGAAAGGGCAAGGACCACCATTGCTGAGCTCCAAAGATGCCAATCATACACAAAATTTCATTATTTTTGTTTTTTATATTAATTAGTTGCACTTATAATCATTCAAAATCCTTTTTAAAGAATAATATTCCTTACACAATTAATTTAAACTATCTAACTTAAATATCAAAGTACATTATTAGACATTAAAAAAAACAAACTCGCACTGATAACTGATTTTTTATCATAATTAGGATTTTAATCCATTTTTTAGGCTTTCGTCCAGAACTTGTTTCGTCGATATATCAAAATCCAACCAAAAGTTTTGTCTTTTCTTTGAAAACAATCTGAGCTGTGGCCGCCAGGTTGCATGACTTGTTAAGCATTTTGAACCTCTTTTCCCTAAATAAGTTTTTGTATTTTTCTATGTTCTTATTATACGAAAATGATTTTTTGGATACCCAAACACCATATAGAGCTTTTTTTAGACTGTGGCCTTGTGGGGATTGGTAATCACCTATGAGTAAACCCCACAAAGAAAAGAAGCAAAACGGATTTTCATTTATTCACAAACAATAATGTTGACTATACAATTGTTCAACTATCATAATATTTAGACTATAATCTATTTCTCATATCACTTACAAATATTTCATTTACCAATTAATTTTGTATTTTACATATTAACTTTATCAATTTATTTTTTTAAACTTTATCACCAACAAATTTCAACCTATTTATTTGGTTTCTTTTTAATTTTATACATAATGAGATGAATTTATTGATAATTTGAAGTTTAAAAAATTAAATTAATAAAATTAATCTTAAATGATGAAATTAATAAATAAGATATTTATCAACGATAAAAAATAAAACTTATTCTAATATTAGATGATTGATCCTTTAACATGTCATATTTCGATATTAATTGAACTCCAAACTCATTAATCTTTAAGGGTAAATTACTCAAATTTTTTATTTATTTATTTATTTTTTTCGTAAATTTTAATTTTTAAAACCTATAGATATCTCTTAAGTATTTTAAAAAATCTACACATATTTCATAAATACTTACATAAATCTTCTTTATATTTTAAAAATATGCTACATATATTTTTTTTAAAAAAAAGTTTGTGTAAATATTAAAAATAAAGTAATTTTATGAAAAACAAATAAATAAAAAAAGTCGAAACAATTTACTCAAAATTTAAACCTTTGCACGAGTTTTATTCGGATATATTTGGAGTGAAACATACAATTTTTGTGTGATTGTGTTTAGTTGTGAATTGTAAAAGTAAAATTATGCAGATAGCGTTACTGACGAGGACACATGATCCAATATCAATGGGTACATGCTACATGCCAAGTGTCACATGGCGAAGGCCATTGTCGAAGCAGGGAATGTTTTCAGGGAGATGCCCCCCTCTCCCTGCACCAAATTCCTCTCCCCCAATAAATAATAATCAAATAATTGAGGATCACGCCCCACGCCGGTGTTAAATTTTCTTCCTCCCCAAGCAGAGGCTGCATGTGGAGGTGTCTCCCGGGTAGGAAAACACCCACGAACCATGCACAGTGCTATGCAAAGTGTTCCGTGACTCTGGTCTGCATATTGGCCTTTCCCCCATGTGAAACAAGGACCCTTTGCAATCCAAGGACTAGTTCAATACATGAATTGTGCTTCTCAGTCAAACAACAATGACATGGGCCAACCCAATGATCCTGTGAACACACTTATCAATCCCCTGCAACTCACATCACAGTTCCTCCTTGTCCACCTCCTCTTGTTGTCCATGTCTTTATCATCCCTCAAAAAGTGTTCCTGGCCATATATATCTTCCATCTCTGGTTTCAAATTTTGAACTGAAGGGACAAGTAGCAAACAACAAAAAACAAAAAGAAAAAAAGAAAAGAAAAGAGAGATGGAGCTAAAAAAAAAAACATGGAAGAATATTTATACATGCATACATATTGACGCAAAACATTATTTAAGATGTGTTTGGGTGGAGCAAAAGTGTGTTTAGATGGGCGTTTGCTAACGCTCACCCAAACGAGTTTTTGGAGCTTCAAATATGTTTTTATTTGATAGATTTTAACTCAAAATCAATTGATATTAAGTAGAATTGTCTAACTAGTATATAAAAGACAGAGGCTACCAGAACAAACAGCACACCCCCTCGATAGATGCTTGTTAGAACAAGTGACACGGTTGGGTTATAACTTTGATACTATGTTAGATTCCAATTCAAAACCAATTAACATTGTTCATTATCTGTCTTATTTATTTTAGTATTTACACTATTTTTTAAATGTGATTTTAGTTTCGATAGTCTATTTGGTGTGAAGTAATTATTTTTTTATTTTTAAATTGAACGTAATTTTTTTTCTAAATATAAATCACTTTATTCAAATCCACTTCTAATCAAAATAAAATTTATAAAAAAAATCATCCAAAATCAAATTTAAAAAATTTAATTCAAACATAAATTTAGCCATAAAACTCAATTTATACTAATTTACCTTTCATCAGTATTTGCAACATCCTCACGTGAGTTCTTCGTTAAGTTAAATTAATCCCACTGGTTTTCACCTTTCATATAGTGGAAGACAAAGGAATATACAATTGTTAATACCATGATTTCGAAGACTCATCTTTGTACTGTCCCTGGAAGTGCCCAACACAATTTTTTTCATTTGATGCCACGTATTCTAAATAAAAAAAAAGCAGAAAAGAAGAATGAACTATATATACTAATTTAAAATTAACTAAGGCTATCTTGATGGGAATAGCTTTAAAAAATTAAACTTAGTATAAAAGGGATTGCTAAAGTTGTTCCAAGTGTCTAAAGACAATTCCCTGACCTCGAATAATAATTCCAGGACTTTTATTTAAATTAATGGTGGGCCACATTAGATTTCATTCTTCAAAGCTTTCGTTACATTTTTCCTTCGAATATCTATGCACAAGTGAATTTTTTAATTTAACGCTCTTTCTATGCACAAGAGGATGTAAAAGTTTATTCCAACATAATGCTGTGTCTGAAATGCACTGATCTTCAAATATAGCTCCTACAATTTGAATATTTTCATCCCTCAAGACAATGAAATTGTTGTGCAGAACCCTTTCTCTGATTTTTAACTCATGAGAAATTGAAATTTTCACCGAACTGAAACTCCACTCCATTCTTATCACTTATTTTAAATCTAAGTGATAGTGCATAAGCATAACCATATTGGTCCTAATAAACAACTATTGAATGCATGTTTGGTTTAATTTTTTTTTTTAAAAAAAAATTGTTTTTTTTTAAGTTATCTCTTAAAAAATTTTGATTATAAACTGTTTAAATTATAAAATAAATTAATCTAAACATACACTGACATAGCTAGATTCTTGTATACATGGATAGTTTACTTATCCAAACAAGGCTGCCGCAATCTGATAACTACAGCACATGGCCAAGAGCTGCCAAGTCCTTGTCACCAAAAATGAAATACATATGGGTCACATGGATTCATCAACTTATTTTGTGTCCTCTTCCTCCATGAATTAAGGGGTGTATGATATTTACGCTTCTATTGTATGATAATAAGAGACTCTTTGTAGCTTCTTTTTCATCCCAATCCAGTTATCTTTGTCATTCTCTTCATGCTTAAAATCATTATTGCATCTAAACTTAAATCACGGAACCTCCTTAGTCTTTTTACACTACAAGTAGCTAGAATGGTAGTTAGAATGATAGCACTTTTTGGCCATTTTATTTTATTTTATTTTTCTTTCTTCTTGATTCCTTCTCTCTTTTCTGGTTTTTCTTCTGCTTCCTCTCTTTCACCTTTCGTTTCTCTGGCTTAATTCTTGGGGTAATTAGATCAGTGATCACATCAACACCACAATTCATGGGTTGGGTCCTCGCTCATATAAAGATTATGGTTTTGTTGATGAATATGTAAGCATAAGGAATCAGTCTATTCTAAAGAGGGAGAGACAGAGAAAAAGTTTTTCTCTAATTGTGGAGCAGCTACATAGTAAATTGCAACTAATAGAAAAGAAAAGAAAACTCTCCCCAATAATCCAATCCAAATGTTCTGCTTTTACAAGGAAAAAACCTTGGGTACAATTCAGTGAATATCCATATTCAAGGGTCACGTGACTACACCAATAATATATATATCCTCCTTATCTCCTTCACATGCTCCACAATTAGGTCTCGATCGTTAATTAGATTTGCTAGCTACTTTCCTGATTATAATATAAGAAGAAAGAAATAATTTTTTTTTCTATTTTTTCCGTCTTTCTGTTAATTAATTTTCAACTCTCACATGAAGCAGCAGATGCACTTCTGCAATGGAGTGCAGTACATGTGGTTTATCATGTGCTGCTTATTCTCTAATACATGCTGACCATTGTTAGTGTTCTGATTATAAAATAAATTATGGGATATAAGGTCAATCCCTCTTAATGTTGGGGAACTAACTAGCAAAATCAAGATTAAACATGTAAATTCATGTGATCTCTTCTGCTAATTATTCCACTTTTATTCTACTGCTACCTGGCTTTTGATGCATTTGACTCTGAGGGGGGATTGAAAAAAGACACACATGGACAATATATAAAACCTGGGTGAACACAAGAATGTGAATCACAGGTTGGATTGTTTGGACTTTAGACTCGTATTACCATGTTTTGTATAAAATTTTCCATAGTTTTTGTTCAAAATTTTTGAGTAAAGAATCGTTAGTTCAATGGGTTTAGCTATGTATCTCTAACTTAATTATATGATATAAGAATCAAAATGGAATACTTAATTTACGTTGGGACTTTACCATGTCTGTGTGCTATGATCATATATTATGATGAACACATTTTTTTTTTCTTTCTAGTAGATAGCTGTAGTATTTACTATTTACAATTAATTGAGGATCTCATAATTAAAATCAACCAATTACGAGATTAAAGAATGTCATAGTCCGGCTGGCAATCAACTCTTGTAATTAGATCAATAAAATGAAATTGAAAACTCTTAATTTATTTTACATAATTATGTATATATTCATTGTCCTCATCCATTTTTTTTATATAGTTTAAGTATTATGAAATATCATTTATTTTTTATTTATTTCACAATATAGTGTCAAAAGAATATTTGGTTTACTTTTACTCAAATGGACTAATATTATGTTCAGTAAAACTATTTTTGCATTTTTATTTATAATAATATTGATATAAAAAGCAATAGCATATCTACATTTATGCATAAATTTAAGAAGAAAGAAAAAATACATGAAATGAAAAAAATTCCAAACACGCATCCCTGCCACCGCACAGCTTGTATTGATATAAAATCCCAGTGAAAAACCTTCGTAACGCCAACTTCCAAATCTTCCAAACTCTGCCGCCAAAATCACTTTGCTCAACTCTCACAAATAAAAAACCACCGTCTCGTTCCGGCGGTTGCTCCCCCTCCGCCTCCTCCTCCACCGGCGTCCCTTTCGGTTCGCGAATGCTGAGTCACTGACTCGCCGAGCAACCGCAATGTCAGTTCTCTCCAGGCGCCACTCCCTCGGTGGTCCACCCCAACCCACTTCCTCCACCGGGTCGACTCAGGACCTCAAGCAGCGAGTCATCAGATGCCTCAACAAGCTCTCCGACCGCGACACCCTCGCCGTCGCCGCCGCGGAGCTCGAGTCCATTGCTCGAACCTTAACCCACGACTCCTTCTCCCCTTTCCTCAGCTGCATTCACAACACTGACTCTTCTTTCAAATCGCCAGTTCGGAAGCAATGCGTTCACCTATTGACCGTTCTCTCCCACTTCCATGGCGACGCCCTCTCTCCTTTCCTCTCCAAGATGATCTCCACCGTCCTCCGCCGCCTCCGCGACTCTGACTCCGCCGTCCGGTCGGCCTGCGTCGACGCCGTCACCGCGATGTCGTCAAGGATCACCAGGCCGCCCTTCTCGGCGGCGTTTCTGAAGCCCCTGATGGAGGCCCTGACGCAGGAGCAGGATGCCAACTCGCAGATCGGCGCGGCGCTGTGCCTTGCGGCGGCGATTGAGTCGGCGCCGGACCCGGATGTGGAGTCGTTGCGGAGGAGCACGTTGCCGAGGTTGGGGAAGTTGGCCAAGAACGAAGTGTGTAAGGCGAAGGCTGGGCTGTTGGTGCTGATTGCGAGCGTGGTTAGCGTTGGTGGCGCGTCGAGTCGGGGAGTGCTGAATTGGTTGGTGCCCTGCCTCGTTGAGTTCCTGAGCAATGAGGATTGGACGGTCAGAAAGGCCGCAGCAGAGGCGCTGGGAAAGGTGGCTTTGGTGGAGAAAGATTTGGCATCGCAGCATAAAGTTCAGTGCTTGGATTCCTTACAGAATCGTAGGTTTGATAAGGTAATTGAACTTTTTTCTCATCGATGAACGGATATTTCCGAGAAAAATAGTGAGTTGTCAACTACACTTCCGAAGATAGGAAAATTGAAAAAATAAAAAGAAAATAAAGACGTAATGTTCAATTTTCAATTTTGTGTAGCTTTCTTCAGTCCATCTCTCTTTTTGCTCCCTTTACAAGCCAATGGGACAGTGTTCAATGGTGGATAGAACTTATTTTTTGAAGTAAATGCTGATCCGAGTGGTACTGTTGTTACAGGTCAAAATAGTTCGGGAGACTATGAATCGTGCCTTGGAGATGTGGAAGGAGGTAACTGATGCATCTGAGGATGTTTCTTCTCCAGCTAAATCCGCATGTGCTTCAGTTGGTAAGGCTTATTTTTAAATTGTCCAAGTTCAGAAGCATATTTTAGTTTTCAAATAGTGCTCTTTGTAATAATGCATTAAGATTGGTGTGATAAACATAAACTGTAGCACCCTCTCTGCTGATGTGAATCTTCATGTTGTGATTCTGTTATTTCCAGTTTGGCAGAAATGTTTAAAAGTTTGGATGATATGAGAATTATTGTAGTTAAGAGTCAGTTTGGTATCCCCTTAATATTGGTGGTGAAAAATTCAGGCATGGATTTTTCATATAAAACTTATTCTATGAAATTTTCACTCCATTTTCATTTCAGTATTTGAAATTAAGATCTCTTTCATCTATTTGTTTCTGTCTTTTCTTTATATTTTAACCATTAAGTGATTGAAGCTTTCATCGCTGCTGGTGAAATTATCTAATGCATTTTGTTGGCTTTTCTTCATAGGTCCGGATAATGGTAAAGGTCAATGTGTCACTGAAAGTTCAGCCTATGTTGGCTCTAAATCTTCTCAACCAAAGAAAAGAGTCCCTGCCAACAGGTCTCCTCCATCTACAGTTTCATTTGTATCCTCCTTCAAAAGAGAGAACCCTTTAAGGAGTAATGACAAGGATTCAAGAATGGGGATATCGCATGAGCAGGATCATGAGAAATGCTCAGATGGGAAACTTGAAACTCCAGCTTCGAAGTCCTCCCCTTTGAACATGGCTAGGGAAGATGATATTAAAACGTGTGATTATGAAGTTTCTAAGCCAGCCCCAAATCAAAATGGTGTAAATTCAAGGGCAGAGATAAAGCGTGTTCTCTTTAGCAAGATGTCTGATGAGAAAGTGCGGAAATTTGGTGTTTTGAAATCTCGTGTGGTTCCATATTATGATGACGACAGTCTTGACACAAATGGTACAGTCAACAAAATAAATGAAGTTTGTGAGAGCCCACAAGATGTTGAAGATTTGTCTTTGATCCGTGAACAACTTATTCAAATTGAAAACCAGCAATCCAATCTGTTAGACATTCTTCAGGTACATTATTGTGGCTTGATATACCTTTTACTCTACTAAATCTAACTTAAAAACCTGTTCTGATATTAAGTTGTAGTACTTATTAAGGCCAATGCTATTCCTGTACATTTCGACTTATCATGTTGTGTTTTTAAAATACTCGTCAGTCTCTAGTTTTCTGACAGTCTGTCATGTTTGGTATATTAATTATTCCTGTGTCTTTTTTCTTTTTGGCATTTATGAGCCCAGATGTGCATTCACTCTCTGATTTGGGATAATGTTTTCCTTATTGGACTAGAAATTTTGTAATTCGATATGCAGCATATATGACAGAAAACTCGGCATAGTAAATTACAACATCCTTTTAGCTAATAATCTCTTCCTTTGTTTGGCTGAAATTCTAATAGTCTTATTGACAATAGTTCCTTTCTGCCTTTTGCTGTAACTGAGATTCATCCTCCCTTCTGACACCTGGATAATGAATAAGGCATTGCTTAATTATTTGAAGATACAAATGGATTGGGAATAAAACATCTCACTCATCTCTTATTTCCTCCCCTAACAGGTGAAGCCTATACTATTGCCATTTGTCATTTGTCTGTCTTTATCTGCTCGGTCATCTCGTGCAGTCCACTCCCACCTTTATATTTCCCCCCCTTTTGTTTGCGTGTTTGGATGAACGCTGCAGTTCTACCACTTGTTTATAAGTTATCCTTGGCAGTATTAAATTGTAATACCCCATGGCCTTTCTTCAAGGCTTAACTGATTTTTCTACTAACATAAAGAACATTCTAGGAAGTATATAGTTCTGACTTATGTCCTTTTCTTTTTCTAAATATAGAGATTTATTGGAAGCTCCCATAGTGGGATGAATTCTCTGGAGACACGTGTACATGGCCTAGAGATGGCTCTGGATGAAATTTCATATGATTTGGCAGTATCAAGTGGCAGGATTCCCAATGCTGATGTCGCAGAAGACACGTGTTGCAAGCTACCTGGTACTGAATTTTTGAGTTCTAAATTCTGGAAGAAGACAGAAGGTCGGTATTCTACATCAAGGCTCTCTTTAGGAAGCATTGCATCACCAACTGCTTCGCATAATGCAACTGATAAAGATGGTAGCAGCGAAATATTCACTACAAATAACAAAAGATTTCAGCACCGTAGGGATGGACTTTTTGTGAACCCATTGGCAGAAGTTCAAAGTGATTTGAAGGGGTATTTAGGGAAATATTCGTATAAAATGCCTAAGAACATCATCCTAGATGCCGAGAGAACACAAAGTAACAATGCCAGCAGATTTGTTGGCATTTCACCAGCTACTTGTGAAGAACTGAGGAACCAGAATAGAAGGTAACTTTATTGTGATTTTAGCAAATGAGCTCTTGTCCTCATTTACAATATTTTTTGTGTTCCTATGGTTTCAATTTTGTAATGGAATTATGTGCGGGCTGTTGAATTTGATATAAGTCATTATTGGTGCAGTGTGGCAAATGGCAAATCATTCTTTCTGCGTATATATATATATATATATATATAAAACACTAATAAGCCAGCTATGCATAAGTTAGGCGCGGGCAAACTTTTAGGGCCTATGAATGATCTTATTATGACATTAGAATGTCACCATCGTGGTTTAAGTAAGCTTGGTTTGTAACGGTAGTTGGGTAAACTGGGCTGTAATGATAGTGTTCACTTCATTTGATTTTTTTGCAGTTATATTTGACCATTATCAGCATCCTTTCTCCACCCCCTCACTCTGCCAGAAAATTTGAAGTTTAGTGAATTGTATATTTGAAGATATAACTTATGATTTTGTTTTCCTGTACTTTTACAGGTCATCCGTGTAGAGAAGACAGAATATGTCTCAATGGCTATTTTATTGCAGCAAGCATCACAAATTCACAGGTCACTAATTTGTAGATGAAACCATTAAAGTCAATCTTCTTGCTTGTTGGTCCAGGCTGCAGGAGAGTTGCTTACTTTAAAGAAATTATTGGTAAATTATAATTTAGAAAAAGGCTATTTTCTCCAGAATTGTTCATGTTGAGGCAGAGGCAGCAGTGTGTGGATTCGGATGCAATACAGGCGCAGGAGTTTACTTGAATCTTGATGTTTAGTTTAAATGAAGAAATGTGATACAGGTGTAGGAGTTTTCTTGATGTGTACCGTAATTATATTGTATCTTTGCCGTTGTAAGTCGAAAGAAAAGATGATTATGCGGTACAGAAGAATTCTGAGTCTTTACCTTAATTAAAGTAGAAGATGGGATTTGTGCTGAAAAACCAATTTTTCTTTTAAAAAAAAACTGGATAATAAAAGCCATTAAAGAGAAAAAAAAAACAATAGAAATATGGGAAGTGGCAAAAATATAAATTGAGAAAAAAGTGAGATACAATCGGGTGTAAACACTAATTTATTTTGCTAATTTATTTTATGATGATATTATATTCTAAAGTACTCTCTTACGGTTTAGATTTTATGTAAATTTTATTATAAAATTATAAATTTGACTCAGTAGCTTGTATTGTTAGGTATAGTATTATGAGAGGATATAAGATTTTGTTTTCTTTTCAACCCTTTTCCTTGTTAAAAAACCTCCAACCGTTAACGTAAGGTTTGTTGGAAGGACCTTAAAAGAAAAACAAATTTACTTAATGTTATTATTTTTTATTTCTTTTGACTGGCAAAGTTATACGTATTTTTAGTATATGTGTTTTTTAATTTTAGCCTATATTAGCTAAATACAGGACCAGTGTCTTTTTCTTTTTTCTTGTCAATAAGAGGAAACAGTTTTACGTACCGAAGAATGATGATAGAATTCAAAGAAGTATTTTTTACTATTAAATAAATAACGAAAATGCCTTCCCCAATAAGAGGAAACAGTTTTACGTACCGAAGAATGATTATAGAATACAAAGAAGTCTTTTTCACTATTAAATAAATAACGAAAATGCCTTCCCCAAAAGAAAATCCGTATATAGAATCAATCAAGAATGTTATTTACACTAATTTTTTTAAAGTAATTATACATATAATTGTAATCAAGCAGAGTTATAGCTCCTAACAAAAAGTTGTACTACATTTTGAAAGTAAAATACATAATTAATACAATTAGTAAAAAATTATTTAAACTTTTATACAATATAAATATCTAAATAATAAATTATGAATGTGAATAAGGCTTTTATGAGTGGGTTGGATTTTGTTTGTATTCACTCATAAAACAGTGAGTTGGACTCGTTCAAGTTGAATTTTTTTTTTTTTAATCTGAACTAGTTCAACCCGAATATACGAAAGTTAGATACACAAGTTGAATAATTTTTTTTTAAAAATGAGGACAACGTCATTTAAGTGTTAACTTTTTTTTTTCCTTTATAAGTAGAGCACGTTATTTAGCTTGTGACTTTTTTTTCTATATGACACTTTTCTTTTAATTTTATGACAATAATAGAAAAATGTAAAATTAATAAAATATAGTAAAGTAATAATAAAAAATAAGGGGAACATCGCATTCCTTGTTAACATGATATCTTCTATGGTGCTATTGGTAACATGATGAAGATTTTATCTTTTCCCAACTTGAATATTGGCCCAGCTATGGCAGGCAGCCCATAATAATAATTATACTTAAAATTAAATTGTATACTGTATATATTAGAGGCCCATAATAACTGAAGGGTTAGTAATGCTTGAATAAATATCTACATGACTGGGCTTCAGCGCTGCTGACACTCATATCGAGATCCAGTGGCTTCTGTACTCTTTGTATATTTGGACAGAAGAATTTGAACGAAAAACAAAAAGAAATTTTTTATTTTGAGTATAAATTATTTTTTATTTAAAAATTTTTTAGAATTAAAAAAATAAAATAAGAAATTATTATATAACTTTCTAATCGTTCATTATTATATTTTGTAATTATCTCATTTTAGAAATAAAAATCACTTCTCACCTCAATTGTTTTTTTTAGACTCTTCCTTCCAAACATAAATTGCTCTACTCAACCAAAATGTCACTTTTGGTATTAAAATAATAATATAAATAATATTGAAAATAAATAATGTTTTTAATAAGCAAAAAAGTGAGCTTTTACTTTGGGGGGGTAAGAGAATTACTTAGGAGTAGTTTAGAATCATATTTACCCTTGATATTATTTTACAAAAGCCATACCCTATATGAACAATCATATGGGCCAAAATGCATAGAGTCAAAATAAATAGCACAGCACATCATAACTAGTCATCCAAGCACAAAAGCAAGGCTATAAGAAGCCTTTCCTATGGGAGCAAGCTATATATTAAGTAAAATTTACATGTTATTATATTATAAAGTGATATTGCGAGGCTTCAAGGAGTAAAAGGATTCAACTCTATGATATATTAAAGTGCAAATAATACGTTAATCAATCATCTTATAGTTTAATGGTATTTAATTTTTATAAAAAAAGTACTTGATTTTGAATTTTGTCTTTAATAATTAACTTTATTATTCATATTTAATTAAATTTTTTTATGTATTAGGCCTATGAACATACTTTACAACTGAAACAGAAGTGCAGAGAAAAGCAAAAGGATTCAGGGGAAAAAAGAAACTTAAAAGATTGAAGTGAATGGAAACAGATATGCGTTTATGCGTAGGACTGGGAAAAGAATGCACCAAAAACAAAGAAAGTATCTGTTATCTCAACTCTAAAAGCAAGAAAATATTTCCACTATCCTATTTCTTTTTCTGTCTCTTTCTTCATTTGAGAATAAAGAACGTAGACTCATTTGATGATTTGAAAGCAGACTTGGCGGCCACCTTCCACTATGCAAATTGCAATCGATTTCTCATTAGAAAGGTGTTTGGCAAATTGAATTCTTAGATGTTCAGCATCTCCCACTTTGGAGATGACGAGTGCGAGTCTCATCCTCGTTACATCAACTGAGACTCGGAGGAGCAATCAAATAAATAGTCATAGTATGACAGAAGTAAAAGATTTCCACGTTCTTCATTCTTCTCTCTGCATGTTTGGTTTATCATTTTTAATCCAAAACCGTGTTTTAGTAAAAATTCCAAGAAAGAAACTTTTCCTGAAAAAAACTCGGAGTTAAGTTTTTAAAAATAAAACTAAACAAGTTATTTGCCTGTTAAAAAATTCTGAGAAGGCTCAAAGAAGAAGATAATAATGACCTCTCATTTTATGAAATTGCTATCTGTCATCTTCTATGTAGATGGTGACGCTGACCCATGGAGAATGCAAATACATGCTAGAGAATATGGGGTCATTTCTTTCGCTGTCTCTGGCAGGTTTCATCAATCTTCTAGAGTTGGCGGCTTATTAAGGGATTTTTTTTTTTTGGCGTCATGAATATCATCTTTTAATTTTCTTGGAGGCCATGATTATAAATTTACAATAATCTTTAGAAATGGTGCGGTAGTTGCCCTTTTATTACTTCCAAGGCATGCATGCACCTATCCCTTTCTCAATCTCCCTCACAAAATTTGGTTGCTGAAACCAACAAAGTAGAAAAGCAAAAGCCTATCTATCTAACGCGTGAAAACAAAAGCAGAGGTCTTTTCGTAAAGCAAGTTTAATTAAAGCGGATTACGCTCAAAATTTGCCACGACTCCACTCCCAGTGGCTCCATTCAGATCATATCCCAATAAGTTTCTGCCACTTTCGTAATAATAATAATAATAATAATAATAATAATAATAATAACTTTGTAACATAATTTTAACTTTTAAGAATAGAGTTTACTCGATTAAATCGGATTACCAGTTTAATGAAAAAAAGCATACAGTGAAAATAAAAAATTATAAAAAATTGATGAACCTTTTTATTTAAGTTTGATAAAAATTGATCAGATTCTCAATTTTTATCCGAGTTTGACCGAGATGGTCGAATCACGGAATATTTTTGACAGAATTTAACATATAAAAAATGTTATTTTTGCAAAAATTTTATATAATTTTATTTAAGAAATTCAATAATTATTTTTATTTTAAGCATATAGATTTTTAAGAAATTTATTTAAAATTTTTTTGCTACCAACACCACTCTTAACATATTTTCAGATATATTGGGTTAGAGATCGCTTTGTGCTCTATTTTCTTATTATTACATGTTGGTATGTATTTCCCATTTTCAAAAGATTTCTATTCGCCATAACAAAGGGGTGAAAAAAAGAGAGGAGAGATTTCATTTTTTAAGTAAGAAATCTTAGCCTCAGAAGATGTTAGGACCACGTCATGCTCACTTGTAAAATAGGCAAATAATTAGCCAATACAAGGGAAGAAAGCAGATATGTGTTTTTGGCTTTTTGCTCGTTAGTATACAAATGGGTGGTACCAAATTCCTTTCTCTTTAGGTGTACGGACATGAATGTTTTGTGTTGAAATTCAACATGATTACGCGAGTAAAATTTATTTTTAATTTAAATATATTATTTATTAATTTAATTTTTAAAAATTAATTTTATTAATTTAATATTTTAAATTTACAATAGTTTAATTTTTTTAATGAATTAAATTTATAAAATTAAAAAAAATAAATTTAAAACTCGATTGATTAAATTAAAAAAATTAATTTATAAAAAATAAAATTAATAAATAATATATTTGTTAAAGATTAAAAAAATTATAAATAATATGAATTAATAAAAATTAAATTATTAACTATTTAGTCATATAATTTTTAATATCAAATCATGAATTAACTATTATAAAATTTAAAAGGCTCGGTTTATATTACTAACATGCCTAAATGTCTGCAACAAGCTATACACGGCGGGGGACACTGCAAAATATGTATGTATAAATATAGAGACAGGGTGCACGTGGCCACAACATACATTTTTCCATATTAACAGAACAGAAGAAGCTACATAGCTTTCTCCATTTTCTGTTATTTTCCCTACTGAGAAAGTAGAAAAACCGAATGCGTGTTTTACAGCTCCATAACCATCCTTTTGCTTGCCCCTAATAATAATAATAATAATAATAATAAACTCACTTATTTGGACAATGCATGTTTGTGCAAGATAGGCGTGCATATATCAAATTATTTGAACTATAACTTGGACCAATTTATTGTTTATACCATTGTTAATTCCAAAGTCGTAATTTTTAATACATGACTAATAATGAAAATAATTCCTTACCTGAGGCCGAGAAATACCACCAAATATATAACAGTGTTAGTTGAGATTTTAACAGGAAAATTGAGATTGATTGGTCACTTTTTTTTTTATATATTTTAGCGGAAGAAGAACTTGACATTGCTCCAGAACAGGGGAAATAATTTTAGCAGAGGCTTTATCCATTTCTGAAAATCTGTCATAACTCAATCACTTCTCATGCAGAGGAGAAAGAAAACAATCAGCGGTTCTCAAATGGACAACATACCTGTCAAGGAAGACTCCAGAGGAGGAAGCAAAAGCTGAAGAAAGTTTTGTCCCTATTGTATTTTTCCTTTCAATTTTGGGGTATATTTTTAAATGGCATTGTCAAAAGCAAATTGTACGTGTTGTTGATAGAATAGATAACATTATCATGTCATATACAGCGCTAATAATTGGCTGGAAAGGACATAAGCCACCCTTTTTTGAGGTACAAGTTGCCCTTACTTTGATGCATTTACTGTTCTTTAATTCTCTTTTTTTTTGGGTAAGCATGAAAAGACCCCAAATTTTCCTTTTGATTTGTTCTTTAAACCTCTGTTTGGCTTACATTAGAAGGGATGTTTATCATGAGTTTCATTTGATGATTAAAGAAGTGAAGAGAAGCAAACATCTGAATTGTGGTAAGAATTTTCTTCCTTCCCTTTTGTTTTTGCCTTGTCATTCTAGAAAATAATAAGAAATATTGGGGAAAAAATTTTAGGCATGGTCATGCACATGACAACAGCCTCAATCCATTAATTAAGTGTGTAATCTAAAGTACTAATCAGAATATGTTAAAATTAGGTGCAGAACCATTTGGTAGCTGAAACCCTCCACGTTGACCAGACCAAAACGTTGAAGAGTTATTACTTCTCATAAGAGAAAGGATTTGGGTTTGTTTTCTAAAATGATTCTCTTGTATGTGCTTTTTTTTAATATATAAATTGTAGAAAAATAATATTATATAATTAAACTATGCTCAGAATTTTTATCTACGAGTTTATACTGTCATCAATGATTTTTTTATTGGAGGTAAGACATCGTCAATGAAAACTACATTAAAACACACACACACACACACACACTGATAGATTCCAATGAGTTTTCTTCTTGATTAATAAATAAAGCAATTCTTGCGTGCATGTATTAGTTATCAACGTCAAACTTTTTGAAAATTAACATTTGGAGAGTAATAAAGATTCTACCTATGTAAGAAAAAAATCTACAGATGAAATGCCGTTTTCAAGTATGATTCTTATGGATTACACATCCAGTGGACATACTTGATGACGAGAGTTTCTTTCTCCATTCTAATTTTCCTTAGGGGAAAAACCCTGAAAATTCTTCTCCTTTTTCCTCAGCATTCAAACATAATTAGCGTAACAGAAAAATAAAAAGAAAGAAAAATTCCATTTCATAACTTAAATGGCTTTTTTTACCATAGAAGTAAGGGCGGGCAATTAGCTTGTAAAATTTAACACACAGGATACAACTTACTGCACATATATTTTCTTAACCCATCAAGTCTGTATTTTAAATTGCTAATAGGGATATCTCATTTTAAAAGGTGCAAAATTTCTTCAAAAAAAAAAAAGGTCCAGAATTATTAGAAAAAATTGTCAAAGGTTAGTACCAAAAAATGATGTTTTTTTTCCAACTCCTGCACAGGCCGGAACAGGATTTGAATTTGATTTCATAATCGGTGCTTAGAATGTTATCTTCTAAAAGGATTCTGTGGTTTGTATTTCATAACATGCAGGCAATTAATTTTTATCAAAAGCAATTTTTTTAAAATAATTTTGCGCCTACACATCGTGGTCCATGATGACTATTAATTTTTATGAATTTATGAGGAATAACATCAAGAGAGTATCTATAAGCAAATTGCCCAATTTCGAATATTATTCACATTAATCAAACATTCCTGTTATCCAATAGGATTTTATTTCTCGTCCAATCCTATTCGGGTTTCCTTCTCTGCTTAGTATCTTAAGTTTCATTCATATTTCACAAACATTCATAATTTCACACAAACCTAGCCTAATTAAAAAGGGAAAAAAAAGAAAAAAGTTAAAAGAATTCCACGTTATACCTTAAAAGGCTTGTTTCCGAAGTGTTAAAGGGACCCATCTCAGAAAATTTCGCTTACGGGTTCCATCAGGGTGCAGCACTGAATCGCTGATACGCTTGGCCAAGCAAGTTCAAGTTCTAATAAAAGAAAGTTACATGGCAGAAAACAAAGAAGACCTCCAATGATTGTTTCACACAGAGCTATCGTCCCTCAAAGCTGCTTTTATTGTCTCCTTTGAAATGCGCATTTTTTTTTATCTTATGCATTAATATTCTATAGATATTGAATAACGAAGCAGAGACTGTCCCCTTCACCTCACGCGCTATAATGGGCGTAAAAAAGGAAAGCTTGTACAAAGTTCTTCCTCAGTTCTCACCTCAGTCCAGCCAGCCAGCCAGAATCTCTAGTTTAGTTTTGGACTTCAACTCGAGAGAATTCATACATTATTCCATAGGAGAGGAGAGCACATTCTTCTTTTCTTTCCCCTTTGATTCCGTGTCCAAATCCCCCTCAAGTCTCAATTCTTCTTCTTCATCTTCATCTTCTTGTTCTTCTACATCATCATCTTCTTCTTCCATCAATTCAAGAGAAAAACTCAGAAAAAAGGGAAAAGTAGGATGGACTCAGAGCAACGGCGGAAGAGGAACCGTGTGGTGGGTAGGCAGCATCTCTCAGCAAGATCGCTTTTTCTTTGCTTATCCTTCTTCGTCTTCCTTCTCTTCTTGTCCTCCCATCGCTTCTCCATCGCCGACTCCTCCTTTCGCCAGCCTCTCGCCGCTTCCACCTTATCCCTTTTGTATTCCTCCGCAAGCCACTCAATTCTTGACCCTCTCAATGGCAGATGCTCGGTCCCCTTCGCCGTCCAAGATCGCATACTCTTCCCTGACCATTTGCTTCTCATGGTCGCCAACCAAAACCAATTGCAGCCGGGCCAGGAACTGGACTGCGTCTACTATAAGCTCCCCAATGGTTCCACTTCCGGTGATGGTAACCCAAACGTCGATGTTCATGTTCAGCCGGTGCTGTCCATGGACGAGTACGATGAGTTTCGATCCATTGCGAGGTGCCCGATTCCCCGGATGAACTATTCAGCCGCCGCCGTAGATTTGCGGCGGCGCGGAGAGGTGGCTGGCCGGAGCTGCGATTTTTTTATGAACCAGACGGCTCAATCTTGGGACAAGGTGGCATACGAAGCGACCCTGGATGGAGACACTGCCGTTGTGTTCGTTAAAGGACTGAATCTGAGACCCCACAAGATATCGGATCCGACCCACTTCCGCTGCCATTTCGGGCTGAAGAATTTTCACAAAGACGGTGCTTTTTTGCTCACAACGAAAGCGGTTTCGGTTGCTCAAGAAATTGTGAGGTGCGTGTTGCCACAGAGCATTAGAAACAACCCGGATAAGGCTCTGGGAATTCGGGTTACTGTGAGCCATTTGAGTGGTAACGTAAGGCACCCGGTTCGTGCGCTTTTGCCTTCTGTGGCTAGAGTTCAAAGTCCTAGTCCTCGAGGCCAGAGGAGAAAGAGAGGGAAGTATGAGCTCTGTGCGTGTCCCATGGTGTGGAACCAAGCATCTGCGCTCAGAGAGTGGATCATGTACCATGCCTGGCTTGGAGTGGAGCGCTGGTTTATCTATGACAACAACAGCGATGATGATATTGAAAAGGTGATTCATGATCTTGACCTTCAAGGGTATAATGTTAGTAGACGGACCTGGCCATGGATTAAGACTCAAGAAGCAGGATTTTCCCACTGTGCTTTGAGAGCCAGAGAAGAGTGCAAATGGGTGGGATTCTTTGATGTTGATGAGTTTTTCTATTTCCCCAACGAATTTCATCACCAGCTGGGGCAGGGTCTTCCCGGTGAGAATTCTCTGAGATCAATGGTTGCAAATTTCTCATCTTCAACATCCATTGCAGAGATAAGAACAGCTTGTCATAGTTTTGGTCCTTCTGGATTGAACTCGCACCCTAAACAAGGAGTGACCATAGGGTACACATGCCGGCTTCGGAGCCCTGAGCGGCACAAATCCATTGTGAGGCCGGATTTACTTGATATCAGTCTTCTGAATGTGGTGCACCATTTTCAGCTAAGGAAGGGATTCAGGTACCGCAACATGCCTGAAGGTACTACTATAATAAACCACTATAAGTATCAGGTATGGGAGACCTTCAAAGCCAAGTTCTACAGAAGGGTTGCTACCTACGTTGTCGACTGGCGGGAGGACCAAAACAAAGGATCAAAGGATAGAGCACCGGGACTAGGAACAGAAGCCATTGAACCACCTAACTGGCGGTTACAGTTTTGTGAGGTTTGGGATACTGGCCTGAAGGACTTCCTTCTGTCTTATTTTACTGATCCTGCGACAGGGTTGATGCCCTGGGAAAGGTCTTTTCTATAATGGACACTAATCAGGGAGCTGACATCTTGGTAGTTGGTACCCATGTAAAGCATCATAATCACACTTGTAGGCATTGACTCTTATTATTTGTTTTTGGGGCCTTTCTGTAACAGCAATTTTGTTTTCCGTTTGTTTTTTAAATGATTTTATAGATATGAAACAGACTCACTATACAGATGTATATTTGCAGCAATATGAATGAATTCTCTCTCCTTTTTTTGCCCTTTCCATCTTTGACCTCACTAGTTAAGTATATGTCATCCAGTAGAACTGTAAAATATTCATGCTGGCGAAGGATATATGCATCAAATAACCTGTTTGTTACACCTCTTTCAATTTAGAACACGGAAGATCATCACATAAAAGTTTGAACTTCTTTCCTCCGTAGTGCTTGTACGTTGGAGTTGCTCCCTTGACATGCTGGATTAGATGCTACAGTAGGAATAACTGAACCCTTGGCTGTGTATGGTCTTTTACTAAATTGATTATGTGACCCTTGGCTTTGTATGTTTTCCCTGGTTCTCATAAACATTATTAATTGGGAATCTTATAATCTGAAACATAAAATCAACCGCTGGAAGTAGTCTAACAAAAATGTGTTGATGTATACAATGTTACTATTACTAACTTTGAATTATTCTGATCAGTAATGCAAAATTACAAATTGAGCGCTGCCTAAAAGAATGGATCAAATATACATGGGTCAATTTTAGACCCTAATCCTAAAGAACTCTATAAACTAACATCAGAGGCTTCCCTGCAAGTCTTCGAAACTTAATCTTGCGAACTCAGAGGGAGTTGTTTCACATATTTTGTAAGGGTAGAATCCAGCTTCTCACCAATAAATGTAATCCATGCCTGTAATCATTTCAATACTTATGCCACTTACCCACAGTTACATGCATGTCACTGAATTTAAAATTGGGATACAATTTGCACCACAAACAAAATGTACTGGTAGTACTGTCATGTCTGAAATACAGAAACTGAAATTTGACATCTTCAATAGAGTTGAACTGATCCTTCAGGAAACACGGGATACTAACCTAAATTTGTGGGGGTGAGGGGTGGATCAAGTATATCACCATTAATCTGATTTTTGAACACTAACAAACAACAACCTTAATGCCATGTCCTGAATATATCAATTCTGAAGTCCTAAGTTAAATATTAATATAACCATAACATGCTGTAGGATCCACATATTAAAACATTTTAACAAATTCAGATATATAATTAGAAATAAAATATAAAAGATGAAATGTACCTGGTCAGAAGTAGTGAAACCTCGTATTGTGTCACCACCAATAATTGCAATTCCTTTATCTCCAAGTGGTTGTAAAATTACTGCCTAGCAAAATAATAATTGGACAAGTAACTTTTGGAATTAGACATTCATAAATCTTTAAAATAAAAAAGTCATTGGTTACAAAAGAAGGCAGGGGCCTTTCCCTGGGGAGGACCACACCCCAGAGGAGGGATAGAAGGGTATTTCTTAATGTTTTCTCCGAATCCTCATTAAATTTACACAATTTCTATTAAAAGACTCTGCTCTCAAAAAACTCAAGTACACTTGTTGCCAAGCTGTTGAGTGATAAGTCATTAAAGTTACTAGGTTACTATTTTCAGACTCACTTGTCTCCAGAACCCACCCACACCTCCCTCCCCCATGTTTCACTCTTTCTAAGAAAAAGTTTATGCTAGAGATAAGTTTAGAATGATAGACCCAAACAATTAGTTAGGACACAAGGTAAGAAACACGATACCTGAGTGTTTGAAGGCAGAAATGGCAGCTCAGATTTCCCAGGATAAAGAGATAGGTTAGCCAAGTAACTCTCTGCACATATAGGTAAGATTCAGAGGGTTTTAATTCATACTAGTGACAGATCTTCTTCAAAAGTACGGTACTGAAGTAGCAGACAGTTGTCATAGATGATACACGGTTGACAATTTATTGTTACAAACTTACGAGCTCCAGATTTCATAACACCCTGATACAATGATCCTTGCATCAATTTATTGGCATCCACACCTACAGCCTCACCATCCCCCGGAGATGACTCTGCTGCAAAACCAATTTGAAGTACACAACTACTCTCATAAACAATAACAAGTGATCTGCAGCAGGTGACATCAAGACAGAGATGCCCACACCCTGAGAATAGATGATTAAAGAAACAGTTAACAGGGAAAAAAATGCAGACTTGTTAAAGCAATAGCTTCCATACTTTCTGATCACAGCATATGAATTTTTCCTCTATTACATAAAATAATATGTCATATTCTTTTCACATCATATTCATATCTACTTTATTAACAGCACATGTAGAAAACACAGCCATAAGGTTAAATTAAACCTCAAAGCCACAAAGCATATATTCCTTATTGCACATCAATGTGGAGACTACTATTTTCTGATTCAACCATGCATCAACTTCGAATTGACAATTTGATAAAAACGAATGAAGGCCATGTTAGTTATCCGGATTTTCAGTCTCTTAATTTTTTATACAGAAATAGAAAACACATGGGCCAAAATTGGGGAAGTGAAAAAAAAGAAAATGAAGTTGACAAGCCAACATAATGTGAATTACCAGAGCAACTCAGTAACTGCAAAATCGGGAAGACGAATGCACACCCTCTTGCATTCAACTCCTTGAGGATTTACCTGGATAAAACAGAAGAAAAAATGAGTGAATTTAATTTCACCCGGGAAAGGAGAGGAAGAGAGAAAGAGTGATTGAAATTTAGATGCAAAGACCTCACCGCAGTTATAGATTTAGGTCTTATGGACAGCCACACGAGGCCAGTTAAGATATTGGTGACAGCCAATCCTAAGGTCAAGAGGTCAGCTCTAGATTGTGAACTGCAAAGAGTAAAAATTGCACAAGAATGTCAATCACTCACCAGACACCGCAGCCAAATTCCAAAGATTGGAACTTTACATTACACTTAATCTGATAGAAATAGTCCGAGTTAGTTAGAGAAATGTTTGGTTCCATGACATGACAGAATCCAAATCCTTCAATTTAAATCACGTTTCATTCTCAAATTAAAAGGGAAGCAGTGACAGACATACCAGTGAACTAATTCAAAGAAAAGCCCCAATTTTGGAGTTCAATTTTTTTTTTCATTTTTCCTGAATTAATTAAGTTAGAGAGGTCAATAAATTAATCACCGTTACTTCAGGTTCATCATAAAAACAAAAGCAAGTGAAAAAATAAAGGGGGACCTGCCGGCATCGGCGACAGGAGCAATGCCGGAAAGGGAGCGATTGAAGAGGACGGCGAGGAGGGAGGCGGCGCCAAGGTAGATGGGCAAGGTACGAACGGCGTCGTCGTTTTGTGAGACCCAATCGGCGAGCCAGTCGCGCTTTGGGTTGGGTCCTCTGTAAGCGGAAGAAGGAGAAGACGAAGACGACGATGAAGATGAAGATGAAGATGAAGATGAAGATGAAAGGGTGAAGGGGAGGAGGCGCCGTTTGTATGGGAGAGGAAGAGAAGGGAATGCTGATTTTGATTTTAGTTTTGAAGTGCGAATGAGAGTGGGAATGGGGTTACGAATGCCATGAGCACTGAGGGTAGTTCCCGCTTCCAACTCCATCCAAGTTATTCGGGTACCAATCATGGCCATGCCTTTTGCCTATGGATAAAAGTTTATCAAACGCTAATTTTAAGATACCACGTAATCACTATTTCACCTCCTAATCAAGTATAATAAATTACAATACTATGGGAAACTAGAGTTGGGTATACGGGCGGCCCGGCCTCCTAATCAATTACAATAAATTACAATACTGTGACAAACTATAATTGGGTATACAGGCCGGTCTAGTCTGGCCAGGCTCGGTCCATAGTTGGCCCACGTTAAACGAATCATTTTAGATAGCTCATTTAATAAAAGGACTAGGATAATCATCCTGATCCTAACTTGGCTTTTTAAAACTGCAGGCTAACGGGTTAGTTATTTTTTTTGAATCTTAAAATAAAAATTTTAAATAATAAAAAAAGTAAATAAAAATAAAGAGATTCATATGTTGATCTATCGTTATTCATTAGAAATATAATTTGTTTACAAAATTCATAAATATTGAAACATAAAATTACTATTCAATCAATAATCAATATTCATATGTCTAATTATAGGTATGTGGATGTTAATTATTTTAATTACAGGCTTCACAATCACCATTTTATTAAAAATTAACAAGGATCAAAGGAAATAAAAATTATTTAAATCCAAATCCTATTTAAATTTAGACTTTGAATGTATCAAATTAGTAGAAGATAAAAAAAAAGGACCATGGCCAACCTGGTCTAACTTGCTTAACCAACAGGCTAAACGGACCGGGCTTTTGAATTTGATTTTTAAACAAACTTATAAATTATTCAACCTTAACTCTTTATGTTTGTGCTTATTTTTTTAGTATTTTTATTTTTGGATTTTCAAACTTTGAAAAATATATAATTTTTTTATTATGATTACAATTTACAAAGTTATCATTGTAATTTTTTTAACTTCTCATTTCTTGTTTTTAAAATTTTGAAAAGTAAAATAGAAATGATTTTTTGTTATTTTTAGATTTGATCCCATTCCAAAAAAAAAATGTTTCATAAAACACATTTTTATTAAGATCTAACCAAACATGTTTTCAAGAATATTTTATTTAAATGAAAACCAAAACTACACAAATAAATCACATTTTGTTATTGAAAAAACACATGTTTAAAGAGTCTCTTAGAGTTATTATTCTTTAATTTTTTTATTCTATTATATAATATTTATCATATAAGAGATAGTTAATAGCATCACTTTATCTTTTTTTCCTCATTTCCCTATTTTTTTTTTAAAAAGGTTAAATTTAATTTAACAACAAAAAAAAAATCTTAACCTAAGAGTGTAATGCACGATGTGTAGGAAGGAATAATATAGTCAATGAAAAAAAAATTACCAAACATAGTTAATACTCCAGTTGGCCTAATAGTTAAGTATGTTTTAAACTTTTTTTTATATCAAATACGTTTTAAAATTTAAATTTATGATCCTCTACCAATAACATAAATCTTACACCACTAACTTATTTTTAATGGTTGGTAAAATAAAATTGTTTCTTTAATCCACAATTGTAGTTCATTCATTATGATTGTTTTTTTCAAAGGTTATGAATGGGCTGACTCTGGGATGACATCGAAGTCACAAGCCGAGAGGGGGCTACAGGCCACTTGGGCCGAAATTGGACTCAATCAAGCAGACTAGCAGAGACAAAGAAAAACCAGGGCAGGAAAATAAAATTAACATCACTGATATTCAAACTATACCAAAAAAAAACTATACAAAAATAAAATTAAAATCTTTGAAATTATGTACTGCAGACCAAAAAAATTTGCACTTACCCGGATTAATTTGGAGGCGTCAATAATCACTACATATAAAATTTATCAGAAATTCAGGCACATTCTCTTAATACTGCTTAAACTAGGGTGGAGGTTTCATATTTGAGCATGGATTTGAAGTTTACATATGTTTCTATATTTACCCAAATACCGTTATCTGAAACTAAAATTTAACTAAAAGTTCACAAGAAAAAAAACTAAAAGCTAAAAGTCAATTTTGTTTCCTTTACATATATGAATAATTTTTTTTATTATTTAAGTGTTCCATTTAAATATGAATTATGTAAAATTCAAATAAGGACAAAAGATAAAATATTTGAAAGAACATAAGCGTATATATGACTGTGACTTTCTTATTGTGCAAGTGAAGCAAACCTGGCCCCCACACATACTCGATCAATTTTCTCTCTGCCTATACTGATAAACTGAGCAGAATTTAAGATGGTAATAAAATACTACTTCATTTCTCTGCTTTTTTTGATTCAAATTCATCCTTTTATACATCAAAATGTTAAAAATATTTTTCATAAGTCTAATTTTCTACAAAGAAAAGTAAATTTTTTTTATTTTGATTAAAAATTCTCTTCATTTAAATTTTTTTAAAATAAAAATATAAAATAAGATATTATCAAATAACTTACCTCTTCTTTATTTTTTTATTTTTATAAACATTTTATAATTTTTTCAATTTAAGATTGAAAAGTTAATCTTTTTTTTTCTTGTAAACTTCTTCATTCATATATACTCTAATGGAATGATCTAATGTGATACCAACGCAGCAATTATGTGGACATTACAATGTTATCTTTGATTTTGACCAAAAAAGAAAAAAAAAAAACTAATCTCCAAAACAACTGTTCGTAAAATGCCCCATAATGCTGATCTAATTCTTCTTCTAAACTCAGAATAACCTCCACTTTCTCAGATCACAATCTAATTAGTATCTCCTCCTTTCACAACCCAAAAGTGCCATACATCCTTTTCTAGTGCTTCGCCATGATTAATGATGAATCATCGACCAAACACAAACCACGTACCATACAAGACAATATTCGTTGTTTAAACTCATAACAATTAAACATGTGCGAAAGTGGTTTTTGTCCTACCCAAATATATGGTAGCGGTTGTCACCTCCGGCCGGTCGCAAAGCACAGTACGAGGTCTATTGCTGCTTTCTTTGCTTTTGGATAAATTTTTAGGTGCACCGAGTATAACTACTGTATAATAATAATCTTATACTGAATTATTGAGTATTTACACATCACTTGTATATGGAACTATTATCTCCAATTATAATGATAAAATTCAACATTTTTTTAATCCTAATAATCATTAATATATAAATAGTAAAAAATAATGATGTAGGTGTCATATAATTTATAATATGTGATGTGCAATGAATGGTGTGGTGTTTTCTAAGCATCTCTTTTGCCCTTGACTTGCGCGGGTGCAACTCCAATCAATGCCCCACTTTTCATCCAAACCACTCGCGCTCTTATGTTTGTCTTATCCAAGCTAATTCGTCAATCTTTATATATATTAACATTTCGAGAGGCACGTTACTGCATTTTTTTTGTTTTAGTAAATATAATTATATATTAATTAATTTATTAAAATTGTGAAGTAATTAGTCAAATAAAAATAACTAATTATAAGTTTATTATAATTATAAATTAATTAATTAAATAATAATAAATTTATGAAGGGGTTAAGTGTGTTTGAATGTTGTTAATGCAAAAAGATAACTCCATTATGAAAGCAATAGTTGTACCTGCATAGTATGGTTATCGAAAAAGTTTGTTTTTACAATTTTATCTCTTTTCTAAATATTTATATTTAATTAATTGGTAAGGGTTTTTAGAAATAGAAAAGTTGGATACGAAAGAAAGAAATTTACTTTATTTCAATAAATAAAGGAAATTGAGCTCAATTTGCACTTTTCATTTTAATTTATATAAATGTTTTTTTGCACTAATATAATTAATGTTTAAATTAATTAGTTACTAATTTGTAGTATTTATAAATTAGTTATTTCAATAAAAATGAAAACAGATAATTATGTAATTAGGATACGGCATTCCCGTGCCTTGCAGAGTTTATATAAACAGAAAATTCTATAATTTATATAATTAGTTATTAATTATATAACAATGACATTTTAGGAAAACAGAAAATTGGATACCAAAAGATGAAATTCCCTTTATATATACTATAAATATATAGATTAATAAAAAAATTTAAATTCTACTAAACAATCAACAAATAATTTTACTTAATAAGAAATAATTAAATCTTTTTTAAGTTCTGAAAATATTAAATACTTATAATTTTTATTTAATATTCTTTATTAGGTATTAAAGAGAATTATTAGATTGAAAATAGTTTAGCATTATACATAAAAATATCATTAATCATCAATAAAAAGACAATAAATATTTTTGGAATTTAATTTTTGTAGTTATTATACTAAAATCTGACCATGTATTGTGATCATAGATATAATGTTATCATAATCAATCTATTTTTAATAACCCAAGGGGTCAAAATTAAGTAGATCAAAATTAAACTCATATCAACTAAAAAACGAGGTTGGCATAGTAGTTAAGAATGTGCATTTCTTATCTTGATTACTCGAAGTTCAAAATTCTGAGACAGCACTTAAGAAAACCTAAATGCTGCGGTCCAATGTTGGAGTGCACCCTTAATCTCGTATATGAAAAAAATTAATGTTGATAGGTACCAAAGCTAAACAAATGACACATTTACCAAAAAAAAAAAAATAAACACATATTTTAGATCCTTTTAAGTGAGTATTATATAAAATTGTATGAGTGATAATAATAAGTAAAAAAATTGTAACAATAGAAAACCACTAATAATTGTCAAAGTAAGAATTTTGAACCAAACAATAATGCCGTTCGTATGCACAAACCTCAACCACAAACATCGGCGGGCACAGGTCTGTGTGGTGGTAGTTTAACATTGTATAATACATGGATGGAGGCCCGGCAGCCAGCGTGCGACATGGAGGACAACGAAGCGCACAAACAAAACAAAGTTGTCTCTTGAGACCAGCCAATGAGCACACAGATTCATTTACTTTCACCCTCTATTCTCACTTTCTTTGTGTTCAAATTAAACCCGTTAATTATTTCTAGCCATCTCCTTAGTGATTGACTTTAAATTAGACTTGAATGGCATTATTCTCCCATGTGGGATATAATAGATTCGGTGCTCATATACTTTAGTGACAAAAAGGTTCGGCCGTTGAGATATATAATAATTTTTTTTAAAACAAAATATTTTTATTGGATTAATTTATTTTAACTGTTTTATAAATTTAATTTTTTTAAATCAATAGTAATAATAATATAATCTTCTTTTATAAAATGAGATTTTAAAAACCTGAATTGATAATATGCAAAATATTGATTTCACTATTGTTCGTCTCTACAGTTTCTTTTTATTCTTTTTTTTTTAGAAAAAAACTCCATCATTAACCTTTTTTTTGGGGGGGGGGGGACATGACTCCATGATTAACCTTCATTGACTACACTTTCTTTCATTCTAATTTATTATTTATATATAGAGAGCAATTTTTTTTAAAATTTTTTCTTTCATCGAAGGATCAAACTTTTGAATATCGAACATTCGAACTAAATCTCTAATTCATCACAGAAAAAAAAATCTCCTATTCATAATTGCATTAAATAAAAGCGTTTTCCCATTTTAGAAAGCTATATGAATAGAGTGTAGGTGTATTAATATATATATATATATAAAAGAGAGTATATATCCAATGAAAATTCAAGGTCAACAGGTTACTATATATATATATATATATATATATATATAGAGTATATATCCAATGAAAATTCAAGGTCAACAGGTTACTATATATATTTTCTAAATTAGAGAAAGAAATCAGTGTATATATATATATATATCTATATATATATATATATATATATAAGAGTATATATCCAATGAAAAATAGATATATATATACGCTGATTTCTTTCTCTAATTTAGAAAAATATATATATATATATATATATAAGAGTATATATCCAATGAAAATTCAAGGTCAACAGGTTACTATATATATTTTCTAAATTAGAGAAAGAAATCAGTGTATATATATATATATATATCTATATATAATATATTATAAGAGTATATATCCAATGAAAATTCAAGGTCAACAGGTTACTATATATATTTTCTAAATTAGAGAAAGAAATCAGCGTAACCTTACCACATCTCAACAGAGATTAACGTAATTCATGCTAAAAAAATTGTAGTATTTATGTATGTTTTTTCAATATCTAATTACAACTTTTTATTGTAATTAGTTATATTTATCTTTTACTTGAATTTGACGGTGGTTGTTGTCTTTTTTACTTTATCACTTCATCTAAAGGAGATATAAATGCCAGTATACAATTATAACGTCATATTAAAATATAACCAACATTTTTTTAACCATGAACTAACTGTTTAAGTCATCGATGGTTATTGAGTTTTTTTAATTAACGGCTTACATAGAGCAGCATCTACTTTTGTTATAAAAATCGTCAACATTAATATAATTAGAATAATTTTGTGCGCTTTGAAAAATAATATATAATAAAGTATAAATTATTGAATGATTTAAATTTCTATAGAGTACAAGTAATTTATCAATAATCATTCGCTTAATTTTTATTTCTCAAGATGCGGTCAAATTAGCCAGATCCGAACATTACTTGTCCTCCTCAATAAATTTGTCCCAATATCTGTCTGTAATTCACAAATAAAACAGTAATTCTACTATCCACGGATGTTGATTCAGTAAAAAGAGTTTTAATTTTTTTAGTGATCGATTTTAATAATAAAAATTTAATTTTATATAAAGTAAATATTTTTGTGAAGGATTTTACTTTAGTAGCTGCACTTGACGCGTGAGAATAGTTTCTCACTAGACGAATAAGAAAATAAGGATTTTACTTTAGGATTTTACTTTCGTTTGAATGGTGCATTTTAACACGTTTTTGTCTTAGGGGACTTATTTTGACCTTTGCAGCTGAAACACACAATCATACTCTCACGAGTCATGCCAGTAAACTTTCAACGCATCGATAACCTTATCAAAGTTGAAAAACTTGAAGCCCTTGAAAAATGGTGCCAACCACACACCCACCAACGAGTCACCACCACAGCCACATAGAAAGGCTGAGGTGAATAGAAAGATGCGTAGGTGACGAGTGGGGTCCATGTTTGCTTGTCCTATGCAACCACGACCACAACCCCACAACTTTGGATGATTAATAGAAAGCCAAAATGCTAATATTTTAAAACCGTACGAGACAGCCAAATCTTTATCAAAGGGGCAGCGAATATGCCCATTTCACGGTGCACAAACACGCTGCTTCTCCACCATCCCCTTTCTTTTTTTCTTTTAGATGATTTTTTTTTTATGTATAGTTATTTGATATACATTATTGATATTAAATTCAAATGGTTACTTTTGGAAAAGCGATATTTTCCATTAACACGCTGACATTTCCCACCACTTATATCACTTTGCAACTTTCAACATCAAAGGATATCATAGATACTTAACTTTCTTAATGTTGTAGTTTAGCCTCTCATGATTGTTAATTAGGTTTTTCTAGCCCCACCCAGAGTTTTTTTTTTTTTTTTGGGTCAATCATACCCTACCCTCTCTTGCACATCGTTGATACTTCGTCCCCACGGTCTACACCAAGTCACCAACCAATTAAGAAGCCCGTAAGTTGGAAGGGTTTTTAATATATATATATATATATAAAAAAACATGTCAAAAGTAGTATGTATGTCATAACTGTTTATATAATTTATACTATTTCAATAATAATTATATTTAATAATTATCCTATTTTTATTTTTAATAATTTAGATTGTACAAATAATTTGTTGGATACATTCAACTTATAATATTATAGATTGATTCATATATATATATATATATATATATATATAAAATTTAATTATAAAGAGTTTAATTTTAATTTATTATTAATGTAAAAAGATTTATAGTATTATTTAATTATAAATTATTAAATTATTAAAAAAATTTGATTAAGATAAAAATTATTTAAAAAGTTAAACATTAAGTAACATGTGATTAGATGATGATATAAAATAACTTTACATTGACATAATAAATCTAAATTAAATCCAATTAATTATGCAAAAACACACATTTGTTATGACTACTAATTTGAAACTCGAAAAATGAAAGAAAAAAAAACCCAGTTTGGATTCATGTTAAAATGTTCAAATATTCTCTCACTTTTTACTATAAAAATCAGAATAATCTTTCATAGAATTTTCTTACAATTTTGTATTATTGTGGTGATACTTTTAATTTAGGCAAAGTACATTAAAGTGAAAATTTTAATTATAAAATTTTAAATTCAAATCATAGCGACAATTATAGAATGCATTTTAAGATTGATTTTAATTGTATTGCTTTTTATAATGAAGTTTGATATTATAATGTCTCATAAATTATGTCAACTTCTCACTTTTAACTTGCGCTTTTTTAATAGTTTGATTTTAATTGTATTTATCTTTTTATTTCTAAGATAGAGTTATAATTAATCTGTTTTATAGGCTACATGGAGATCGATAAAATATTAAGATAAATATATCTACCAATGATTATATTTATATTATTTTTATACTACTCTTCTAATTATTGGATAATTAATTGCAACTCTTTCAATCCATTATTATTACTTGTGATCAATGATATCTACAAATCACTGTGTAGACTTCTGCTAGGTACTGTACTATATATTGTGGCTCTCATCAATCATAGTGATGAACAATGGGTAGTTTGGAACGATCCTCCCACCGGTGGCATAATTTGCTTGTTGATATATATATATATATATATATATATATGACACTTCCAAATGCAAAAATACATACGTGTTTCCAATGGACGGATATTATTATATTTGCAATTTTGAAATGTGGGACATTAATTGGTGCGAGCAACAATAGGACATTAGGTCTTGTGGCCCCGAGGACGAAGAGTGACATTAATAAAGTGGACGGTCCTGATTCGTGGATCACGATAAAAGCAAATCCCAAACTCTCGTGTCAATGAACCATCAGTATCAAGTTTACCTATAATAATAATGATAAGTGCGAAACACACTAACTTTCCTTCCCATGGTATGTGGTTAAGTGGTAAACCCTAATAATAAGCCCGTGTACGGCAGCGCCAACCACAGAGAAACACAAACCCTTGGAAACCCAATCCTCCTCTTCCTCTATATATCACCCAAACCTGCTCCAGTCTCTTTTTCTCAAATTACAGATTAGAGATAAAGTGGGAAACTCCTCTTGTTTTTGGGTTTTTCTGATCATATCGGTTCCCTTTTCTTCCTCCTTTTGCATGGGCTAAGCATCTTTCACTGTCTGTGATTCCGTGAAGATGTCTCGCGCGTGCTCACACTGTGGCAACAACGGCCACAACTCCCGCACATGCACCGACACCGACTCCGGCGGCGGCTGCGGCGGCGGAGGCTCTTCCAAAGAGAACGGGATCATGCTGTTCGGCGTTCGAGTCACCGAAGGGAATTCCTCCTTCAGGAAGAGCGCCAGCATGAACAATCTCTCCCAGTATGAGCAGCCGCCGCCTCATGATTCCAACGCCGCTGACGCTGGCTACGCCTCCGACGACGTCGTTCACGCCTCCGGTCGCAGCCGAGAGCGCAAGCGAGGTAACGATGACATGTTTTACTTTTTTTTTTTGTTCGGATTAAGGTTTTTGTTTGGTTTCGGCGATTGAGTACGGTGTGTTTGGATTGATTGACGAAGGTATTCCATGGACGGAGGATGAGCATAGGCTGTTCCTGTTGGGGTTGCAGAAGGTCGGCAAAGGAGATTGGAGAGGAATTTCTAGAAACTTCGTCAAAACTCGGACACCGACTCAGGTGGCGAGTCATGCTCAGAAGTACTTCCTCCGTCGCCACAACCAGAACCGGCGGCGCCGGAGATCTAGTCTATTTGACATCACCACCGATACGGTACTAATTTAATTTTTATCCATTATTTCTATTTTGTTCCAATTAATATGAATCTGATCGGAGAAAGAAATCTAGTTTTAATTTAATTTTTAATTATTTAAATTAAGGTGATGGAATCATCCACGATAATGGAAGAAGACCAAGTCCAGCAAGAAACGGCGGCGCCGCCGCAGCCACATTACGGCGACTTCCCCGGCTCGGCTTTCCCGATGGCGCTGGCTCCGGTGGTGTTGCCGGTGGCAGCTGGTGAGAGGTCAGCCAAGCCGATTAGGCCGACGCCGATTCTGCCAGTTCCTCCATCTTCCAAGATGGCTAATTTGAACTTGAAAGATAAAGCTCCTCCTCCTCCTCCTCTCGTTGACCCTCTGCCATTGTCGCTGAAGCTGCCGACGCCGCCGCCGTCCAGGGATCAGTCACCGGCAGCAAGTAGCCACTCCTCCTCCTCCTCCTCGTCGTCGGCTTTTCAGGCTATCTCTGCGGGGAAGTTCAGCGGCGGTGGGGATAGCATTATCAGTGTTGCCTGAAGAAGGGAATGAAAAGAAAAAGTGATTAAGGGGTTAATTATGGTCTTCATTTGAGTTTGTAAATTAAGGTTGAGTAAAGTTGGACTTGTTCCCAAAAGAAAAAAAACAATGTTGAAGGTTAATATTAGAAGAGACGGGGTTAGAGGTTAATTAATTAGGTAAGATAATATAGGGTGTGGGGAATATGATTGATTATTATTGTTATGTTTACTTGGACAAAAAAATGGTTAGGTTTGTGTAGGTGATTAGGTGATTTAATATCTGGTTTTGTTGTACAGGTTTAGACAGAGAGAAACTAAGAGAGGGGAGGATGGGTTGTCACATTCTCCAGCTGTTGGGGGATTCTTGTTTTTAACTTTTTATTTGTCTGGGGGAGAGTGTGACTGTGAAATGATAGGGCACCCGGTACTCTTGCTATACTATTGGTCTCTTTGTGGCCCCTTGGGGACTTTGAAAATTAGCTTAGACAAGAGGAATATATTATGCTCACTATTCTATTCTTAGACGTATGTAATTAAATTCAATATATTTTTGTTTTTGTTATTTGGATGCATTGGGTATGGACTAATTTTCTTATAAGTCAATTCCAAAATTTCAATGATGGTGGAAAGAATGAACAATCACTACGTTTAAATTGGAAATAATATATAATTGGAGAAAGAGGAGAAAAATTGGTGACATATTAATTAATAATTAATGCATACATTAATTGTGCATACATTTGATGTGGGCAACATTCTCAATCTTTTAAATTTTAATTAATCTCCTTGCATCCTTAATTTAACATGAATCTTAATCAAATAAAATGGAATATTTGTCATAATCTTGACTTTAGAAAACAAAAAATTAATGAATTTAAATTATTTCTATGAAATATTTAATTTTAATATACTATTATTTAATTATATATATGATTATGTCATTAAAAACATTTGACTTCTTATATAGTTATTCTTACAATTAAATTATTTTAATAACTTGTCAATACATTGAATTTTTTTCACGTTGTCAGTGAATTAACATTATAATCTTACATTTTTTGTTGCTGAAGTTATAATCTTACATTAATCATTAATATTTTGTTTTTCACGTACTAAAAAAAGAACCACTACTATTTTGGAAATAACATTATTTTGTGTAATCGTTAGTTGAATATTATAGCCGAGCTAGCGTTAGAAAGAAGCTAAAATGTAATTCAAGTGAAGAATGTTTGTTAGAAAACATGTTAGCGAGGTAATGTGATGCATGCATAGCAACTTGGGTTTCAATATGAATTTATGACTTCTTGGAGCTGCTGATCTCATGTCAGAGGACAGAGGGAGTCTTGCGTTGTGTGTTTTGACTAACAAAGTGGTGTTTCACTTCACACTATAAAATAGAGGAAGGAATCTTATCTAAGAAGGATTTGGCTTAGCCAAATTCAGTTTTGATTTTGAGTACTACTCAACCAAGTCAGCCTCAATTATTTAATTTGCTGAAACCCTATTACACAAGATATTAATATCCTTAACTTAGTTTCATACCCATGAGTTTATTTTTTTGGTCTCCCAACAAACCTCCTCCCTCCACCCCCCAGAAACAAAAAGAAAAAAAAATGGAAAGAACTCCTGAATAATTTTTATGTATTTTGTTCTGATTATTATGAATTCATTTTAAAATTTGAATTGTCACATGAGCGTACGAGAAATTGAGAATATACATAATCTTTTATGTTTCATATCCTTAGAGATATCTCATCATCTTTCAAACTTTTTTTTTTAAAGAAATCAAATAAAACATCTCTTAAAAAGTGAATGATATAATATTAGAGCATGAGATAGAAATATTTGACAATTTCAAGTTGATATATTTTTTTGGGGTATTATTTTAAATTGATATTTTTGTTTGCAAGAAGATTAGAAAAATAATTTTGTAATGGGAAATGATAAGTTCACATCTTAGTATCCCTAACAACTAATAGTTAATATTTAATCATGTGTCTCACTTAATTAAGATATAAATACAACAAATTGAAAAACATTAAAGATTGAGATTAAGTAATATGATGCATTAATAAAAATATTGAAGATTTTTAAAAATATATTAATAAAAAATGGAATCAATAATAATGTATTAATACAAAAAATTTAAAGAATACATACTTAAAAACGCATGTGCGTCATTTACAAAGCGTCAAATAACTTATCTTTAAGTCCCAATCACTCCAACAACTATGAAGCAAAAAAAAAAAACACCCGCAAATCTCAATATCTGATTCATACCTGAGAGCCATTCACTTGCTTATACACTCTAGAAAAAGAGTTTGTCAAATATTATAGCTCATCCATTTTGAAAAGAGAGAATTATACTCTTATTTCTAGCTAGATATCTAGAAAGAGAGTGTAGGCTTAAATTTAAGGAGCTTTTTTGAGAGTAAATTACTCTTCTTTGAGTAAAAATTGAGGAAGGTTGCTTATAGTGTCCTTAGAAGGATAACCACTTGAGCAAGCTTCTCTTAATTCCTTTAACTCTTTACCCTTGTTTGTATTGTTTTTGCTTCATCTTGCTTATTATGATGTGTGGTTATTGCTTTATCTTCTTTAAGTTTTAAAATCTATCAATATTAACCTAACTCAGAGCCAATACACGGCCTATTGGTTCTATCAATATTACTGCGGTGTTTCATATTGTTAATAACTTGGCGCTATCTAGGTAGCAAATTAATCTAGCATTTTGTAACAATAATACTCAATATGTTTGTCAATGAAATATTTGAAAAACAAACGTAAAAAAATATGTTTTTTTTTTTGGTTGATTACACTTAGGTTGATCAAAGAAATTATTTATTTATTTATTTTTATCAAATTGATTACACTTAGGTTGATCGAAAAAAAAAACTAAAATACATGACTCAATACGACTAGCAAAGTGGCTAGCGCTTGGCGAAACATGGCATAAAGCAACTTAGATATATGAGAAACTTTCTGACTTCTTATTGACACTAGCACTAGTGGGCTCACTACTATAAATTTGCTCACTATAAAAGAACAATTGGATATTGAGAATTCAGGTAAGAGTATTCGTTGGGTTGGGTTTGGAGATATCGTTGCATTTAACTCATTCATTAAAGTAGTGAATTGAGGTTAAAGGATTTTTTTTTATAAAAAACTTGACCTAATTCAACTTAACATATCATAATAAATAATTTAATAAATTTTAATAAAAAATGGTATATAAAGTTTTAAATAAGTTTTAAATAAATTAAAAATTAAATATAATAGATCACCGATTTAAATATAATAAGTTTTAATTTTAAATATAAAAAATCCTGATATAAATTCTAAAAGTAAAATATAATTAGTCACGTAAAATTAAAAAAAAAGAAATATTATGTTTAATAGGTTAAAATATCCAAAACTCATATGTTCCTTTGTTAACCTAGCGCAGTAAACACCCTTATACAAAGCTTCAACATAAAGTTGTCGAAACTAAATTGCAATTTTTTTTTTTTGTGCTTTTCGTTTTCTATGCTGCTGCATTTAAGAGGGGATAAAAGGCAAGTACTGCTTAGATTCGTTCTTTTTGGCCTGCAGATTCGATCAAAATAGATAACTTTACTGGAGTAAGAAGTAATGACTAGAGAAAATTATTGATTCCTTTGCCTAATATAGAAAGCCAGCTATGTAGAAGGAGAAAAGAGAGAAATTAAGGGAATCAATAATAGAGAAGTTACTTCACAAATCACAACCTTATCTCAAAAAAAAAATAAAAATCCATGACATGAAAGGCCTCTCAATTACTATGAACCCTTTTTTATTAAGCATTTCTACATTAGATATAAAACAAACAACGTGTTTTGATTACACCCCTTAACTAGTGTTTCCTTTGGTCCATTAATTAAATTCATTTATCTGCAAAGAAATTAATTAAAATTTTGTATGTATCTTTTTTATTTGCAGTACCATTAATCTAGTAAAAAAATAAACTCCGGACTCAGATCTTTATTGATCTTATTTTTTTTTTGACTTGATCTTTATTGATCTTATTGGCACAAAATGAATCGAAGGAAAGCTACAGCTAGTTGATATAGCTTTACCCAACATAGGTTATTACTAATACTAAAAGAGAAAATCCACTTAACTATATATGCTAGAGGGGAGAAGGATATGGCGGCGCTAGTACGTAGCAGCAGCAGCAGTAGTCTTAACATCATTCTCAATATTTCCAGTTTCCACGAATTTGGCTGATACACTTCTCAGCACTGACATCAACATCGTTTATTTCTTGCCTCACAAGTGTTGGACCCTCTTTCTCTGGCTTCATTAGGTAGGAACGTGGCTTTTTGCTGCTCTCGTGCTCTTGTAATCTTTGGATCTCGGAAAATTCTGTCACCGAAGTTGTGCTATCTTTGCTCACCGGGGGCAGTGAAACACAGGCCAGCAAAACTGACAGATGACAATCTGATGATGTTTGCCACTAACATCATTGACGTCTCACACACTGATCTCTTTTCAGCCTTCTGTCTGTGGTCCTTGTTAGCCATAGCAGAGGGTGTATGAGCTGCAAAGTATTGCTCACAAAAGAGTAGGCGATAGCTAGCTAGAGTGCTAGATGCATGAAAAATTAGAGCAATAAAATGAGAATTTATATGGGTTATGATTATGGATATAATCACTTACGCATGCTTTTGAAATTAAAAAGGATTCAAGGGAAAAGAAAGTTGTTCTTGGTGGGGCTGCTAATCGGTGAATTATGTTGCTTGATTACGTCAAACAAGGCACAGCACAGCTATTTGGTGGGTCCTAATTCCTAAAGGAACACACACGTTTGGTCACTGTCTCCTTGCAACTACATAAGAGTACAATCGATTTCTAGCCAACCAAACCATCTATTACTCACTGTCGATGAATGGAAAAGTTCCAAACGCCAAATAGCGTAGCCTTTGGTGTCCAATTTCCTTGTTTGTTATAGGAATCTAATGCTACCATGGAATCTTGAACCCAGATAGATTAATCTTCCTTTTCAAAATGCCTTCTCTTGCTCCCCTTTAAAAATTTTTGGTGAGAGAGAAGTTTGATCTCTTTGTGAGGAAGGTATGAGTCTTCTCTTCTCCCACTTTGTGCTTTGTCTTGTTGTGTTTGTGAGAAAGCGAAACAAGGCAACAGAAGAATTGATTCCTGCTGCCTTAACTTCTTGAGCTGTCTTTGTTTTCCCTATGGATCATCAAATGCATGGCGCGAGAGCACATGGCAAGAGCAGCTACCACGCAAAGACTAGCGTCTAATATCTCCAATGAATTTCTCTTTCGTCTACTTCGTTTCCCCCACCCTCTCTTTCCATCCACTATGTATAAAGCCGGCCATTTTGGGCTAAGTCTGTCAGAATCTGTACTGTGTTTGTCTTTTGTGTATGTGTGTGTGTGTGTGTGTGTGTGTGATTTTAAACAGTTGTTCACAAGAGGCGTAAGCATTTTGGGTACACAATGGGATGAGCATATATATATATATATATATATTTTTTTTTTTTTTTTTCTGAAAATACATTGGCATGAGCATATCAGCATATTTGATCCTTTCTGTAGCTGAGGGCTGTGATGGAGCTTCTAAGGGCAATATATCCCTGGCAGCTGGTTGTGCTATCATTACTCTGTTGATGAGCTCTGGGGTCTTAGGGACGGGCTCCAGCTCACATTGGAAAATAATTTGAAGCCTCATATGGTGGAATTGGACACTTTTATATATACATGCAAATTGTTCATATGCTTGATCCCCAATTTTTTTCAGTTATAATTATTGTGTCAAACAATTTATCCATCTATACGTCTCTGGTAAGCTCTTCTCACACTTGCCAATCCATTATCAGCCGAGGAACATGTAGTCAAGAACAATAAGACATAAGTAATTTTTAACAGCTGGGAAAATTGGGGGAAGGGGATTCATTGATATGGACCTCTGTTCTTGTGCTTGTGCCTGTTATTTGTTGTGCTCGTGACTCGTGTGCACTTGGGTGTGTGTTTTCAATGTTAATGTAGTGGTTGAGGTAAAAGAAAAGGAAACTTGAACATATTACTGAATGACTTAAAAAATGTAATAAAAATTTATCTGCTTTGCAGTTTCCATTACAAAAATCTACATATGAGTAATTAATGATATTGAATGCTTAAGACAGGTTCCTTGTCTTCTCCTTGGAGCACTTGGCGTGGGTCTTGCTGTCAAGTGTTATATAATGACCATAATCTTCCAGAAGGGTTACCAAGAACAAATTGGACTACTAATAAGTAATAAACTAATAATATTCAGGTCACCTGGAATAGTAAATTGAACAAATTTCTGTTGAGTATTACCTAATGACCACTATCTTATAGATTGTAAAAATTTTTTTATTTCGTTCCAGATTATTTTTTTTGGCTACTGTTAAGCTCCTAATACTGATTTATAGTTCGGTTTATGGCGGTACTTGCCTGGATTGAACTGTAACTTGTCCTGAGTGATCATTTACAAAGACAAGACATAGCAGTGCTATTTCTCTTTGCACATGTCATCTAACCTGCCACTAGTATTCCGCAAGTTTCCATTTGCACACTGGCTTCCATTTCCTTGCTCAATAGCTCTTCAATGTTCGAAATTCCTCATAGACCCCTGCAGGTCGCATGCAACCATAAAATTTGGGAGGTGAATTCTCCTCCTACCTTCATAATTACCTCAAAGGAACCTTTTATGCAAAGTATGAAGTATCGACACTGCTACATATGAAATTGGGGAGTGCAACACATTGCATACGGTGTGTGGGGATGGCAGAAGTAAAACTTTAGATAAGAGTGGCTCGGCCGGCTAGAGACAACAAGTTAGCTTTCCATCTTCCAAGTTTCTCTTGAACCTTATCACCATTCACCAACAAAGTCGAAGTTGTTCTTTCTACCATTACTTGCCAAAGGGAAACCATGACATGCCCAAAGAATCAACAGGGAACTTGAGAATATATATTAGAAGTGACACAGGATTCCTTCAATGAAGTGTTAGGGGAACACCAAACAAAGAATTTAGAGAAGTTTAGAGTCTAGATTCTAGAAATGGAGCAGAATGTTAAAATATATAAGAGACTACAAATAAAGTACAAAAAAGGTTTTAACACTTTCAGAATAGCTCTAGCACTTTCTTCATCTGCTCTTGCAATGAGTTGCCTGTAGGCATACAAAGGCCAGAGGATACAAAGTTCTCAATCAGAGAAGAAAAGTATTGCATGTAGGGAATGAAAATGTAGGGACAAATGGGATCCTCTTACCAGATTCCTCTTGAGGGCCTAAACGGGTTAGAGCAATGCCATTGATTAAAATGGAATGTTCAACTATACCGAGTCAGCTCAAAACAAAAGAAACCTATGTTATCAATTTCATGCCTTTCAGTTACAAAAGCACCTTGATGGGATGAAATATTAATTAGAAGGTGAGGCTTAATTCTGTTCACATGGAGCTTGGAAAGGATTTTATGGTTGGAATTGCAAAGCCTAATGGATGGGAATTGGTGGATGGATTCAGGGTTAGAGAATTCAGGGATTAGGCAAATGATGGATTAAGGTCATCAAGCCTTGACAGTTTTGATTACCCCAGAGTGCTTGTTTTACCTTAGATTTAGATAGGGGTATAACAAGAGTGGAGAGAGGAGTCAGAAGGACTAGAGTTTGAGGGGATAAGAGAATAACTGAAGGGATTAAGAACCAATGGAAGAGAACAGGTTTTCAGAATGTGATCAAATCAAATCTATGATTTTCTAGTTGAATATCAAATTCAATTATCGAAATTATTTTAATTTAACATTAAAAATTAGGTTAAACAATTTACGGGTGAGTTTCATGTAAAACATCATACGAAAAACTCAATCTTAAAATATTTACTCTCATTTTTAAGGATGTGCCAAACTGACTACATAAGAGTGATAACTTGAAGGAAGTTGTGTTGACATCACCTTCTAGCCATTCCGCCCTATATTTGGCAGCCCTAAAATTTTCTTCCTCAACAATAACTTCTCTAAACTGTTTTGAAATGTCTTCTCAAAATGTTCCACAAATGATTTCTTTTGTTAGCAAGGGTCTTTTAAATAGCGTCCAATCTTCTTATGAGGTGGTTTTTCTTCCTAGAGAACATATTACCAAATGCTTCGTCATTTTATGAATTATTAGAATCAGTAAAAGTGGGATGACAGAGTCAAAGCAGAATGCCACACTGAGGCAACAACTTGAAACAAATCTGAACGATGAAGCTACATTGGCTTATATAAATAAAAATTTTTACTTCTGCATGAAGTTAGTCTTAATATTAAAAAAAAAATCTTTTTCTTACAAAAAAAAATTAACATTTGAAAAAAGGTATTATTATTACTGTTTTATATAAAATATGTAACTGAATCTTGGGTGCTGACAATGATAGTGAAACCCGTTACCTGTTTGGCTGTTTCCTGTAGAATGGTTTTGGACCCAGAAAGTATTGAAAAGAAAAAAAAAAAAACAGAGAACCCAATGGAGAGTGGCTTCCAAATATAGGAGAGGAAGACGAGAGGGATGCACGGACCAAAGCAATGAATTCCGCAAATTCACCCTTATTTCTTCCCCTTTTCTTCTTCTTCTTCCTCGCCATCGCTCTATTCTGTGAAGCTCCCTTTCGAGCTTTAGGGCAGGAAACGTAAGCTCTAATCTCTATCTCTCTGTGCATCTCTGGTTTTGAATAGAGGGCAAATCTTGACTTTCTGATAAGCCTGATTGGTGATCTATATAATTGCTTTTGTTATGTATCTTAAAGTTTTATTTTTTTTTTCTTCCCTATTTGAATTGGGCAGCAAAGAGACTCAAAATGGGTTGGGGCGCAGAATTCTTTTGGATTTCAAAGAAAATCCCGCAGGAACTAACCTTACATTCGAGTGCACTCCTTCTGGTCCCTGCGTCCCCTGCCTCTACTCGGAGAAGGTTCCGTTTTCGTTTTTCAGAAATTAGGGTTTGATCTTGTGCTAGCTATAGCATTTTTTATTGTTCTGAAAGATCGCTGTAGTTATTCGTAAATTGGGGCAACGTAATAACTTTTCTGGTTGCCTTTTGGGTTTGAAGTATAAAGTATTTGCAGCATTATTGTAAATTTATAGCGAATTGAACAGTGTAAATGCAGTCAGTCATTTCATTTCGCAACTAGCTAGATCATCAAGCTGTTTAATTGTGAGATTGAAGGCTGATGAGATATATGAATAGCCCATGAATACAGAACTGACTCCAGTTTCTGTTTAATACTAATAAGTTCTTTGTTGATTTAAGACTACTTCAACATATGGGGACTTGAGAAGATGATGTATCTTTCTACAGACTTGTTCATGACACCCTAGCTTGAAATAGAAATATTTATGTGATGTTAAAAGGGCAGCAGAATGTGGTCTGTCGATCAAATGTGATTTAAGTTCATAATCTTCTGTCTTCATCATCCAAAAGAAGTTTTTGGATTTCACTTATACCCTCAGTTGCATGTTTGCTTGGGTCCTTCTTCCTTTTATATAATCTACATGAAGTGTCTTTTGCCTAGTTGTTATTCATAGGCCTCTTTACTTTATTTATATCAGCAAGCTTTTTTTGGGGGTTGTAGGGTGATGAGAAATATCGCTGCAGTGAGACTGGCTACCGAATTCCATTCAAATGTGTAGAAATTAAAGATTCCGTGAAGGATACAATGAGAACAAATTCTCAGAAAGCTCGGCTTTCTTTGGAAATCTCTGACAGTATTGCAAAATCACATAAAGTGTCACATGTTGCTGGAGAGTTCACTACTTCTTCACAAAGAAGTTTGCTGGATGATTCATCAACTTCAGATAATAGATCACAGGCTTACATCACTTATAGAAGCTGTATACCCCCAGTTACTGAAGAAAAGTTGTCAGTGCTGAGTTTTGAGGTAATTTTCGGTTTTTAGCTGACTTTTATTGCTATTTTTGACTAGTAGCTTCTGAACTTGGTTGATTGGCAAAATTAAATCATATAGTGAGTAGGGTATTGTTTTGTTCTTGAACTGATGCATCCATCTTAGAGGATTAACTAGTGTGTCAGCTGCCGTTCAGTGTTTGGTTCTTTTAAATTTTAATTTCAAGGAAGAAAGTCTACTTGCAAACCCATGTGTGTGACATCAATATGCATAATAAATTAACATATAATAACAATAATCTTGAGTTGAGCTGCTGGAAAATTCGTCACTTGTCAACATCATTTAATGGGAGGGAGTCTGGTGGTAAATGTTTGAAGAAGCAAAGTGCCTATTATTTAGATCCTATGCTGGCTTCTTCAGATTCTACTGGAACATAACTTTCCATCTCCATGTGGTAAGTTTTCCATGTGTTTATGAGCCATAAGCCCTCAATTAATCATTATGTGCTTAATTCCTCAAAATTTTACCTGTCAGATTATCAGGATTCTTATGTCTGGAGTTTTGTTATGTTAGTAGATTTATTAGGCTGGGCTTGTACTAGTAGTGGCCAAGGAATTCACTCCGCAGCTTATGCTAATTGTGACAATCTTGCAAAATATCCATTTCACAAATCAGGATAAGCCATTAGCATTCAGCAATATTTAGATATTGGAGCCTCTGAGGATGTTCCATGTGCTGTGCCTTAACATTTGATCTTCATCTCATTTTAGTAGCCATCCATCCTACTTGAATCAGCACCACATAAGAGATTGGGTGCTATATATTGTCCTTATTCTTCCATCTTCCTTTCTGATTTTTAATACCAGTAATCTGTTGGTATTAGAAGTAGCCCCTTCTGACTCATCTCATCAGTCATCGTTTGCTACTAATTGCTTCTTCCAGATTTTACTGCCAAATCACCTTAGCTATTGGGCATCAACATGCTTTTATCCTCTAAACTTTTATCCTCTACAAGCATCAGAGGGATTATAATCTCCCTAAATATCAAAATACAATAGGATTGAAAATAATTCAACTTTGCTGGCTAATATCCATGTAGGCATGTATTATCTTTGAGATTTGGCAACTGTCTTTATTTGTTAGTTTTAGTTGTAGTAGTAATAGAATTTTAAAGGCTTCCTACTGTGTTTTCTTCTTTGTGTGTGGGTTGGTTTTTGTTTTTCCCTCTAGCTCCAGTCTACACATGTTAACCTGGGGTCGTTGTTTATTCCATTTCTGGTATTGCCTATTGCTTGCTATTCTGTATGCAATGTTGCCATAATTAACATTCTAAATTTCTAATACTTGCCAAGAATTGAAGCACTGTACTGTCTTAAGAAAATTAGTGCTCGGATTTTCTCTTTCCTGCTAAACATTTTATCATGATGAGTTTTAAACATGAGTTTGTGTATATATAAATGTAAACCATGCAAAAAGTCTCCTTTAAATTTGAAACCGTGAGGTGTTTCTGTTTTCAGCTACTTTTACCTTTATGTAGATATTGCAGAGTGCTGATTTGTGAAACTGTTATATTTGGTTTTCTGCATTTTACTTGTTAAACCACATATGCTAAACAAGATTTTATGTTAGTATTCATGTATATTTTGTGCAACATTTTGGACAGGGTATCGTGATATTTTTGTTGCTCATCAGTGGATCAATCATATACCTGAGAAAAAAGAAGGCAGTGTCCGTGTCCGGTTATGCAGCAGTAAGGACTCAGACAAACTCTCGGTTTTGATACAGCAGCCTGCTGTATATGATGAGAAAAACTTTTCTTTTTCCCCATTTTTGCCATGTTTCTAATCTCAAAAGTATGATATTTAATTGTAATAGGCCAAATGTCAGGATTTTGTGACCACCTCTCAAATTTCATTGTGATTTTGTAGCAATTTAAATGCAGTATAGTTTTTCTGGCATGTTGCATCTTTGCCTCTAAACAAGTCATGAACGCAAGGCACACATGCATATATCAGTAAAAAACGAGCAAGCATGCTGCAATGGGGGAGCGCTGAAAACAGTTGTATGCTTTTTATGACATCAAGTAAGAAAACCTTGGAATGATTGAGACTTTATTTGCCAATATTTTCGTACTTGGGTGGTTGGGTTAAAACATCCCCTTTTTATCTTGGTAATAAATGCAAATATGCAAGCTAACAATGAAATCGGTAAACAGTGACAAATAAAAGCTGGAAAACAACCTCAAGAGCTCCATCTGCCTTGACCGTATTTAGATCATGCCAACAATTTTTCCTTCCTTCCTCAATATTGAATAGAAGTATAAAAATATTTATGCAATGTAGGCTTTGAGAGAATATAAATAAACAATTTTCAAGAGCAAAAATATCTTGTGAATCCGTTGGATTGAAACAGCAATTTGTGGAGAAAAATATTGGATTACGGATATATATTTATATAATATTATTAAAGTTGACTCCTTTCAGTTATAGAGTATTATGTCATCTAATGTGTTAACATGATTTCTTTCAAGTTATATAACGCCACTTCATATTATATGTTAATATGACCTCCTCTGAGTTATCTAGTGTCGCAAGTTAGTTCTTTCAAGTTATATAACGCCACTTCATATTATATGTTAATATGACCTCCTCTAAGTTATCTAGTGTCGCAAGTTATGTGCTGACATGACTTGTAAGGATTTCTACAAGTCATTTAACATCATATAATGTTTGGTGCTGAAATAAGTTTTAAAAAAAATTTAAATTTTATTGAAAAGTAGAAACTTTTAATATTTAATCAGTAATTTATAGTTATAAAGAAATATGATAATTACATAAACTATTTGTGATATTTTTATGAATAGTATTCTTATTATATTATGTAACTTATATTTGAATATCTTTTTTAATTTGTGATTTGTATAGTTTCAATATGATATATAAAACAAAATTACAATTTAAAACATTCAATTAAAGATACATAATCATAAAAAAATATAAACAAATTTTAAAAAATATTTTTCTACCAAAATAAAAAAAAATGAAATATATTATTACATATTTAATTTAGAAACTAAACTATTATTATAAAAGTTTAAAACATTCAATTAAAGGTACGTAATCATAAAAAAAATGCATACTAATTAAAAAAAAATAAATTTCCTATCAAAGTACAAACAAAAATAAAATATATTATTGTATATTTAATTTATAAATTAAGCTGTTATTATAAAAGTATGTATAAATTGTTTTGAAATTTTTTTAATAAGTATTAATAAGCGTTTACACATCTAGTTTATAAACTAGTTTAATATTATAAAATATTCATAAATTTTATTAAAAAATTAACTCTATATATTAATATATAAGTGCTTATAAAAATATTCATAGATTATATTTAAACAATTAATTATCAATATTAATATGCACGGGCTTGCACATTATGCAGGCTAATGGACTAGTTTACGATTAATTCTACTCTACATTGATTGTTTTGTTTCTCATTAGTTAAAACTCGGACATTTAAATCTGTACACATTTACCAGCGGAAGAAATTGTCACTTTATTCCAAGATTTGAGACAGGACATTTAGTCGATATACTCCGGCCTCAATTCAACATAATGGAAATCAACGGTCAAATGGCCACTAACAAAAAACCTAAGGGCATTGATTCAAATTCGAAACTGCTTAGATTCCTATTTATCGAGTCTCATTGCAACCGTGTCCCCACTCAACCCTCCAACTATGATATCATTCAACTAAGTAAAATGAACACCTGCACTTTCATTTGGCACCATCAACAGTCTCAAAGGAACATGATGCGGTCAGGACTCAAAAATCTGCTCTCTAACTTGAGATTTAATTAAAAAAAATACAGAACAAGATATACCATCTTATTGCCGCTTCCTCCTCTCTCAAAAATATACAACACCAATTGGTGGCTTCTGTCAGTTCTATTGGTTTCTTGTGCAGATAAGGCGGCAGCAGCAGCAGCAGGCAAACTCCAAAAGAAAGAATTATGTTGATGATAAACCCTCCACTTAAACAGTGAAACTCCTCTTTCCTTAAAGACACATCTACAGTAACAGTAGAAAGCAGTAACTACAAACAGGCAGACATATGAAGTTACAAAAAATAATCTGGAGTCTTTCGTGTAGTGTCAGGCTCAATTTGCCTTGGAGCTGGATCAAACTGCAGAAAATTCTGATCCATATTCTCTCCAATTTCTAGTATGGCAGCCATATTCCCACATCGGTAACAGTAATTTGGAGCACTAAATACAGTCACCACATTCTTGTCCTAAAAGGGTCATGAAATAACAGTCAATACATAGAATAAAAAAGGTATCCCTTAAAAAAAACAAAAATTACAATGATTCAAAATATTATGTCAGTCACCTGGCACCAATTGTAGCCTTCCATGACAAGCTGGTGAGCTCTAGATATCAGGGATAGACCATTGGTATGATTGAACTGAGAAGCTATATCCTGTCCAAATGTATATCCAGCACCACGTGGAGATATTCCCCAACCACAGCGATCATCTGGATCAGACCACAAGAGATCACACATTGGTCCTTCATGCGGAACCTGTAACGCACCAGTACAGTTGTCAGGCAGCCTAGTTGCAACAATTGCCAGGCATCCAATTAAACTCGTCAGCATAGTTTTATTTAAGACAAATGTTGAGAAATGAAATTCCATAGTGGACCAAAAGATGAGACGAGACATCCTAAAATCCAAATGGACCTGGCAAGACTGAGAAGTGAGAACATATAAAAATTTGATTCAACTATATAAAATGAGAAACCAGTCATCATGAAACATTTCCAAAGCAAAACAAGAGTATTACAAACTACAATCGCAACATCAGATAAATAATTTCTCATAGCATATTATTTAAAAAAAAAAAAAGTTCTTTAACTCTAGAGAGGATGCTTCACATAAAAATGTTCTTCATACCAAATAGATCATAAGACCTTGCAGAGCATTCATAATAGTCATTTAATAACACACAAACCTCCTGTATGCGATCCAAGGCTCGGATATTATCCAGTGTATCCAAAGAAGGTGAGAGACCTCCATGCAAGCAGAAAATCTGTAATATATATGGATGTTAGAGGCTGGCATAAAATTACTCAGATGAACATTCTGCAACATATTTAACTCAAACCTGACTCTCAATGAGGGCAGTCAGAGGTAAATAATCAAACAAGTCGGTAAAGTATTTCCAGACATTGGCATTTCCATATTTTCTCAAGCATTCATCATAGAAGCCATACCTGAAAGCAAAAGGTTAAGGATATAGATGAAATGGTCAGCCAACAAATAAATTTTTTTAAAATAAAATTCCATTTGTGTTCTATGTGTTCAAACTTCAAAGAGAAAGTTTTCATTGTTTCCTTCTTATATTTCCGCCAAACCATTAATGAATTTGTGTTAACAAGCGTAAACCATGTAATTCATGTGTACTCCTTCATCCAGATGCACCTTAAAATCTAGCTAAATGTTCACTAGTTAAGAGTTTCTTTTTAACGTAAATTCCCCTAGGCAGACATGTATGATAAAGTAAAATCTCGCTATTCATTCACCATGCACTTCACATATAAAGTAGTGAAAAATGACCATAACACTAGCCTTGGCATCACAGAGACAACTCAATAGCAACAAAGTACATATATTTGCATATTACTCTCATTTCTAATGACCTAATAGGCTAATACTAAATTTAGTACATTATACATCAGAATAATGCTGATAAAGACAGACAGAGAAAGAGAAGAATAATGCCCTAGTCTAATTACAAAACCTCCTCAAGATAGATGGAGCCTACAGGTGACTTCTATCGGGTAAAGCCAAATATTAGAGGCATCACAGTTGCAACTCCCTTGACCTATTCTCAAATTTTAAGCAGGATATATACTAAACATTCTGCTTAAACATGATACATCTTTAGCACATACACAAATTACAATGAATACCAGAGTTTGTGTGAGAAACATAGAATGAGAAGAAAATATTCTTACACTTGAGTAATTTGACGACTCTCATGATTTCCCCTGAGAATTGTAATTCTATCTCTATAACGAACTTTCAACGCCACCAAAAGCGTAACAGTCTCCACTGAATAGTACCCACGATCTGAATAAATTTAGCCAGTATCACGGTGAAATGGTAGCAGTTCCAGAGAGGCAAAGATTAGAATTGGAACATCATTAAAAGCAGTATGGATGTATGACAAAAAAAGGATGATAATGGACAAAGGTGGCATCTTATTATAGCTGATACTTTCAACATCCCCATAACATTGAAGTTGTTAAACTTCACATCCTTCCTTCGAAGGCACATCATTGAGAAACTCAGTTTGGATACCTCAATAATACAAACAGAACAACCACTTGTGCTTCTTTTTATGTTCCCAGAAAAATTTGTCAAAGGACTGGCTCTTTGACATTCTATAACTTCACTACTCACTGATATTTATCCTTATAAAAATCCTCTATGCAATTTTCAATTTCATTTGTCCATCAACAATTTGATGAGCAGTGTTTCTCTTCTATTATCACTCTTCTAGTATTCAAACTAAAAATATTTGGAAAATCACAACAGGATTATTTATAATTATTTTTGGTACATGGATTATTTATAATTTAATCCATAGTTAGTGCTCATATTTATATCTAGGCATTTCTTCATTGTGTTGCACCACCCTGCGCCCTACAGTGTAATAGAATAACCACACTCCTATAACAAGATCTAATAACTACATTTCAAATCCAAAACAGCCCTTAGCAAAATCACTATCATTGATGCATGGCAATCACCCTAGCAGAAAAGGAGGAGGGGGCCAGGGAGGAAGCAAGTTTCACCTGACAATTCTCCTTCCAACAAATGTTGGGTTGGCACAACTAAAACCAGGAGCTCAAAGGTTGCGGTTTATATAGATTTCAACAGGGATATCAATGCTATAGACATAATATAGAAATAACCAAGTTTACTTTAGTCAACAAATAAGTCAAGCACAAAGACGAACTAGTGTAATACCCCATAAAAAAAATTAACTTGTAGGACATGATTATGGAAAAGCCTTACAACTGATTCAAACTAGCAAACAACATATCACTTGATTATGAAAAACAATTACTTCAGTCAAGAAGGCCGAATGTAGTACTTTAATAGTGCCTAAAATTTTTAATAATCAGTCCGTTAGTAGTTATTTTTTCAAGCCGATGATAAACAGCTAAAAATTCCCGGAAAAAAAAAATAGTTTCCAGAAAACATCAATAACGAAAACAATGGGCCAAACGCTTAGAATCCTCAAATGCTCCAACGGATGAGAATAAGGGCATCAACGGATGAAAGAATAATGAATGAAACATAATCCAGACATAAAATCAAAACAAAACAAAAACTCAAGAAAAAAAGGGCGGAATCGATATCAATTTTCCAATTTAAATCCAATACCACGCTATCGACCTCGTTATTTTCTTCAATCTTTATAAAAAATATTAATTATAAAACACCACCAATCATCTTCTCCTGAATGAAAGCTTACCAAAAACAAACTCAAACCCTTGGCCATATGAAAAGAGCCTTCAAGAAGCAATCTTCGAGGCAAACCACATCAAATTCAGCCCAAGAAACCAAAAGAAGGAAATTCATTAGAAGAGGACTGACCTACATAGTCGCCCATGAAGAGGTAATTAGTATCTGGGGCTTTCCCTCCTATCCGGAACAACTCGATGAGATCGTAGAACTGACCGTGAATATCCCCGCACACCGTCACGGGGCACTTCACGGGCTGCACGTTCCATTCCTCCACCAGAATCGCCCTCGCCTGATCGCAAAGCGCCTTCACCTCCGCCTCCGGCAGAGGCTTGCACTCCATCAGATGCTCGATCTGCCGGTCCAGATCCGCGTGAGGCGGCATCGTTTTGCACAACTTCTGTTTCTCCCTCCCCTCCCCGAAAGAAATCTCTCAGATCCAAAAAAACAGCTCCAAGATCGTCGTTCTTCTAACAGATCGATGATCTTGCAAGAAAGAAAAAACAGAAACACCAAAACGCTGAAACTAATCGATTCTAGAAGCTGGTTTAATCCGATCGGACACTCGCCGACGGCGAACGAAGCAACGTCGGGGAAGGGGTTCCGAACCGAAACGCGGAGAGCAAAACGAAGCGTTTTGGCGATCGGCTTAGTCTCGGTCTCTCAATCATTCCCGGCTCTGCTACTTCTTCGTCTCACGCAGTTTTGTGTTTCTCTGAAAAAAAAAAAGTAAGAGAGATAAAAAAAAATTAAATTTGTTTTTTTAATTATTTTATTTTGTTTTTGTTATTTTATTTTATTTGTGAATGAGAGAGAATGGGGGAGCCTGCCAGCCAGAACTAACAAATGAAAGGAAAATGAAACTCAAATGCAAATGAAAATCACAATACAATCAAATTTGTTAGAATAAACTATTCATATATTTTGTTTTGGTTTCAATTATACCTTTTTATGCTTCCTTTTATTTTTTTTATATAATTATTTATTGTAGATAAATTTTAAAAATACAATCATTATTCAAGGTACTAAAATTGTCCTAAAGTTCGTACTATACAATCATCATGCTAATGCAACTTTGTATTAAAAAAAAATCATGCTAATGCAACTAATAAATGGGTTTGTTGAATTCAATAAAAAAACATTGTTCGACCATTTCAAATTCAATGTAATGATAAAAAAAAATACTAATATTTGTGCCAATACAAGTAAATCAGTGTTTTTGAATCTTCATTTTTTTAAAAAAAATTTCTGTATCACTCTTAGACTCGTAATTATATGAACAACACAATTTTTTGTACCAAAAATAAAATTAATGATTGCACCTTATATCTAATTATTAGTATTTCATACTTCAAATACAAATTTTATAAGGAGCTTAATTGATAGAATTGAGTTGTTTTAACACATATTTTTGTTAAAATGTTCGCTAATGATATTTTATTAGTAGTATTCACTGACTAATAACAAAGTCTTAAATTAGTTGTGAAGCAATTTATTCATTTTTTATTTTTTTAAATAAAAAATTGCAAACATATTGGTGTTTTTGAATTTCACTTCTTCAACTTGTAAAATTTGAATAATTTTTACTTGTTTCAAAAGTGAGTGGCTTTTTTATTTTTAAAAATAGTATAACATATTTTTTTAATATAAATTATAAATATTTTTTATAAAATTTGACTTATTTATACTATTTCATAAACTTCTTAAAAATGACAAAGATATAATCTTTTTTATAAGAAGTATAATACATTTTTGATAACTCATATAATTTTATTCAATAAATTCTTAGAAAATTAGCGTAATCAATTCGCCTTGTTGTCTTTGTTTAATTGTTGAATAAATAATTAATTGAAGTTGTTATTTTTTTTCTAAAAATTTAGGATGGAAATTAAATATTCTAAGGAACGAAAATTTCAAACCCGAGAGTCAAACCTTAGGACGTACATTTGCATGCCTTTTCTTTTTGGTGGAATTTTGGGCCCGAAAGGCTACACCATTTGAACTTTGAAGTTTGAACATTTCTAACGCGGTTTTATTTGATTCCTATTATGAAAAATATATATTCAATGCCTTATTTGGATGTAATTGGCGCAATAATCCACTATAATTTAAACTTTTTTTTTCAAATTTAAAATTAAAACTTTAACTTTAATGTGAGAGTTATGAACCAGATTATATTGTAAAGTAGTAATTTTTTTTAAGAAAATAAATTAGAATCAAGTTTGTGTATGAATTTCTCAGTATCTATAATTGTGTTCAAATCAATTTATCAAATCTCAAAATGAGCTGAGCCTAATACAGCCGGGACCGGATCTACAGATAGAAATTAGTTTTTTATTTTTTTTATTTACTTGCATTATATTTCATTGTGTACCATCTCATATAAAATTAACAAGTTTGATGTCCTAAATTGAAAACGATTTTTGAACAAATATTTGAAAAAAAAAGTTACTGATATTTTGTTTCAAATTTTATTTTAATTTTTTATGGTCAACTTTTTAGTTTTGATTTAAAATTTGTAATTTTTTTCATTTTAATTCAAACTTCAAGCTGGGTCTTAGGCCCTCTTATTTTCATAAGTTAGGCTTAAGTCCGGGTCTTAATATGTGTACCATGCTTTATTTTAATTCAAGCTTCAATTACAATCCGACTTGTAATTGCCATTTAGACTCTTCTGTATAAAAATAGGGAAATGATAGTTGACACGAAAGATTTTTCGTAAAAATTTTACGAAAGAACATAACTCTTATAGGAAGGTAGGTTATTCTTTATTTTTAATATTTTAATTATCAAGTTTCATACAATCAACGAACCTGATTTCTATAGAAGCACTTTGTAACAGTTTTCGTAAGCAATCTTTTTGTACGAAATAGCATCACTGATAAAAATATATCGGCAACAAATTCAGCATCATATCTTCTTGTGACCTACAAAATTAAGTAATTGTTAATTTCAAAGCTTCTTCCTCATTATTTTATTCTTATATATCTGATTTTAGTTAAGCGAGTCTTATCCAAGGAATCATATATTCTCAACATGTGAGAAAAAACAATGTACATGACATCTACAAGAAAGTTTTTTTTAAAAAAAAAAAAATCATGCAACATTTGACCCAACTTTAGTAACATGTTTTCTCTTCTCATTTTGTGTTCATTGGCTTGAAATAGTTGAGTACACCATACTTAGCATTTCTCTAAAGTAAGGGTGCTTGAGACCTAATCCAATTTGGTGGCTTAGTGTAACATCCGCCCTTAATTTAAAATAAAATGCATAATTCTAATTACTTTAATTGTTAATACAATAATTATTATTATTTTTTATCTTGTTTAACTTTTATTATTAAAATAAAATTACTTAAATTGAAGAGAGTATTAAAAATTACTTAAGGGAACCAATTTAGCGATTTTAAAGCTGTGAATAAGAACATTTTTGTCCAATAAAAATTAGAGAATCAATGAATTAACAAAGATTGACCAATGAGTCCACTAATATATTTCTAGTTACTTTAGAATTTAATTAGATGAGAATAACATAACAAAATTAATAAAAAAAATAACATTGATGGAATTGGCTAATTAGAACATGACATGTGAAAGCATGTCATTAGATGAGAATTTGGCCAATAAGAGAGTGCCACATGAAGGCCTAAGATTGGCTAGAAATTGGCTAATGAAATGGTGACAAGTGGTACCATGCAATTAACTAAATATTAGCCAATAAGCTTGTGACAATTGGCACCTTGTAATTGGCTAGAATTTTGGCCAATAGAATTGTGACACTTGACAATGTATGATTGGCTAGAATCTTGGCCAATGGGAGCTTGACACTTGAAAGCATGTGATTGGCCAAGGATTGGCCAACAGGATGGTGACAAGTCAACGCATGTGATTGGTTAGAAGCTTGGCCAATAAATATCTTGACATTTGGCAACACATGATTGGTTAGAAAGAAAATAATCATTACTTGGTTAAGGTAATCAAACTAGTTACTATTCAATTAACTTCATTTAGTTATTATTTAACCAATTGGTTCAAATTGAACTAGAAGTTATCATTAGTGTGATGATTAGCCTAGGCAAATGGAGACTTCATATTGGTTTGCCTAACAAAACAATTTAGCTTAGGTAATAGCTTAACAGCCTGTTTGAATTAGATTTTGATAGAAGTAAACGTGCCTTTTGCACGGCTTTCAATGCATTTAAACTTACTTTTTCTGAAAGGAAGTATTTTTTCCTTCCAACAAACGTCCGTTTGCAGTGGAGTCAAAATGTTAAACAAACAGACTATAAGTCATTACAACAAACCAAAAATTCTCCATGACTCCCAACCACGACCAAAGAGAGAAAGGAAAAGAAAAGAAAGAAAAAGAAAAAGAGAAAGGAGAGGGAGGTGCACGGCCAAACAAGGGGAAGAAGAAGGAGGAAGAAGAAAGAATAAAAGATGGAAGAAAAAGTAAGAAATTAAAAAGGAAAGCTTGTCTTCAAGAGGTAGGGGTATAAACTCAAGCTTTTCCATTTTTAAATCTATAGTTTCATGGTGGGTTTCTATGATTTTTGACTCTCTTGACTCCATGGAGATATGGGGTTCTTGAGTTATAGACTTAGATATGGATAGTTCATGATAAAAGGACATGGATTTATGGCTTGATTATGAGTAATTTACTTGATTTCCTCTTTAATGTCAACCTAGGGTTTATATGTGTGGCTTCTTAATCTTAGTTTGATTTTGACAATATTAAATGTATGGATTTAGTTTCAAGGATGATTGAATGTGTTTTTATGCTTATCTATAACTAATTAACTCAAACAGTGACTTAGGTCACTCTTTGATGTGCATGGCCAAGTATGGTTCTTTAGGAACTTGATGTGATTTACCTAAGTGTGAATATAGTCTATATGTTTTGAGTACTAATCTATGTGAAATTATGATAAAATAGCTTGAAAGGAGTCTAGTTTACTCTAGGTTGTCCACGGCCATGAAGATTTATAAGAAGGGTTATGTGTGGGTTAATTAAGTGTGGATAAGATTTAACTACTTTAGTATTATTTTAATAAACTTTTTATGCCCACCTAGATTTTGAGGATTTAAAACAACTAGATTTGGCCTTTTGAATAGGTCACACCCATTTTGGAGGTCTTGAAGTGATCATGTAATTTATTTAGGTATGAGTGAGTTTTAGTTACTTTAATGCCATCTTAAGGTGTTTCAAGTGAAAATTTGAAAAGGAAAAGCATGCTATCCATAGATACTATATACGGTCACATTAGAATTTTAAGGGGGAGAATGCATTTTACTTAGTTAGTGATAAGATTTAAAGATCTTAATGAAATTTTAGTATGTTAGGAAAGTTGAAAGAACATTATTAACCCCAAGAAATATATATTTGGCCAACATAGAAAATTTGGGGAATCTTATGTGATTTAATTATGAAAAGGAAATATTAGTATACTTTTGTGTTTTAGAATTAAATTTTATCTAGGAGATTAAAAAAGAAATTTATTTGTTTAAGTATGAAGGTTTCAGCCATACTAGAACATGTAGTGTTATTGATAGTTTCTCTTATCGAATATGAAGTAAACTAGCTTGAATGAGAATTTGAGTGATTTGGAATGATTGAGATTAAGTATGACCTTAGAAGAATGCACATTTAAATGGATAGTTGAGAATGTTAGGCTAATGTCCCTTCTTGGATTAGTAGGCATTAAGGTAGAAGATGACATCCTATTTAAGGATGGAAAAAAGTATTATGAAAGTTTAGCCTTGAAAAAGTAAGAATGATCATTTAAGGGCTAAATTGTGGGGTTTTGATTTAGGAAAACTTCTCTTGTCTAATTATGACTCAAGTTATGATTTCAAGGTAAGAAATGATAATTAAGCATTAATGCTAATGATGTTTGGTCATTGAATGTTAGTATGATGATAAAGCCTTGGATTTGAAGATGTATGGCCAATGAAAGTAAGTAAATGATGTATGACCATTGAATGAAATTATAATAATAAAGTTTTATGCTTGATGAATGGCCTAAGAATATGTAGTTGTCTTGAAATCACACTTATGTCAATTGTTTCCTCACTTTACATAAAGTGAAAGAAATAATCTAAACTTAGAAATGATCCTCAAGAGAAGAAAAATAAAAAGGAGGTGATGCGGAAAGATTAGAAAAGAAATGAGAAAGAAAACACTATAGAGATGATCCAAAGGCACGTGATCCATGAAAATCTTACATGTGTCTAAGGTCCACTTTGTGGTATAGCCACTTATGTTTAAGGGACACCCTATGTCAAGGGAGAGCTCTCACTCATGATAATGGCCATTGATGATGAAAGTTAAAGGGGACTATGCCCCAAAATATGAGACCATATAAACAAAGATGATTTAAAGAGGGTTAAAATTCTATGACGTTAAGACACATGAGCATGTGATTGATAAGAAGTCTAGTGTCTAGTGCTCGCTAAGATAAGATAGAAAGCCTAGAATTAGTTAAATGGCTATTAGCAAGCTTAATACTTGAGGTTTAGTTATGAATTATCCATATTCTGATGATTGATAGTAACCATGAAACAGTTTTCTGTATAATATATAGCTGGAAGCACCATAGTTTTCATAATTATTTTCGTATAGTTTAGAACCCTACTGAGAATGTAGAATTCTCACCCCTGTAAATGTGGTATTTCTAGAGTATTCAGGAATCGCGTAAAGACATATACTGCTATGAAAGTTGAAGTGAAGGTCTGAAGATGATAATTAAATTTTAGCGATGAATATGTATTTCCTTTGTCGTATTATTTTGTACAAACAGTGTGTATGACTATTTGATTAAGAATGTTAATTTGATAATAAATTGTATGTATAAGTCTATTAAAATGTCTTTTAAATACTCCACTTAGAAAAATATATTTAAGGTTATAATATGATAAATTAGTGAACTAATGAATAAGTGATGATTACTTAATTTATGTTAATAAAGTTAATAAGAAAATTTAATTATAAATCAAATTACGTAATCAATAGTCCTTATTTATTGTTATGTGTATTTTAAATTGGTCATGTACTCTTGGTATCCTATTTAAAATATTTGATTAAAATTAGTTACGTGATAACTTAATTTTATTATTAGTGATGAGTTATTAACAAACACTCTTTTACATCACGTAATCACATAAAAGAGAATTTTTATTTAAATAATAACATAATTCATTATTTTAGATCAATAATAGATAATTTATTATTTTAGTTAGGTAATAGTGACGTCTCATCCAACGTTTAATAATTTAATTAGTCACATGATTACGTATTTTAAATAATTACTTATTTTTTAATATTTTAACATACACATAATTATTTAGTTACGTAATTAATTATTTTAATTAATTGATTAAAAATTTAGTTTTAAAAAAATTTACTCGTTTCTAATTTATCAGTACGAATTAAAGTATTAGTACGTGACACTGTACCATATAGGTAGGTGTTACACTTACCCTGACTTGAGTTAATCGGTTTGAGTAAAATTTGTTTTCAATGAAAAGTTGGGTCAAACTCGAGTTTAAAAAATTGAACCCAGTGTATTTTCTAACTAGAATCGGGCCACCTTTCTAGTTAGCCTAAATCGGTCAAATGTTACAAAATATTTATTTTTTAAATTATCATCTCTTATTTATTCTTGAGATTCATGCAAACGTTACCATATCATTATCTAAAAATTGAAACACAATATTTTAAGTTTTATACTTTTAAAAAATAAAGTTTTATTACTTAATTTATTAGTTAGATATATGAAAATATAAATTATGTTCAAATTTCAAGCCATTTCAGTTCCGTCTCAATCCTTTTCAGGTTACACAAATTCTAGTATAATTGGATTTGTTCGAGTTTAGGGTCCGATTCTATTTTAAAAAAATTAATCCAACTAAAATATCAAATTTAGTTGAGATCATGTCAAGCCTAACTCAACTTGGTCACTAGCACCCTACTCTAAAGTAAGAATTAGTCTTCCAAACGAACTGTTCCTTAAAAGCACAAAATTTGAAGGTTCACAACAGGAATCTAATTGAAGATATAATATCTTTTCAAATCAGCATTTGATGTTCAAACAATGGCAATTAGTAATATATTGGGCCCACTAATAGCAATGGGGATTCAGGTAATGAGGTCCATCTCTTAAACCCACAACTGCAGTTTAAAACTCTTTTTCCTTTCTCCCTTTTTGGTAATGTCCCAATTTGAATCTTGCTTTGCACACATTCTTTGCTTCTCAATCCAATCAAATCAAAACAAGAAAAGGAAAAAAGCAGGTAAAAATGCTTTAGTTGAGGGCATCCTTTAATTTTCACTTTGAATTGCATTGAAGGCCAAATGTTTGTATCCTCCTTTTTCATTTTCATTTTTATAATCCCATTCTTCTCTTACCTCTTCTGATTGCCACGTTATAATGCGAATCTAGTACAGTTTAAAATGTTTGATTGGACCAAAGACCAAACAGTTTCACCACCCCCACCAAAGAATCTAGTGAAAAAGACTAACACAAAATGCAAACACCCTTCTTTTACAGGTGCGCCAACACCTTTAAATGGTGGAAGTTACTTTACTTTAGGAACTCATGGCTAATCTTTACAATAAACAACAGAAGAAAAACAGAAATTCCAAAATAATATTGAGCAAACCAAAGCCAAGCTGTTTCTTTTGTAACATAGAGACTTGTACTTGATGTAGTCCTCCAAAGCATGCGTGGCTGCTGCTATTGCTATAAATCTTGTCCTTTAGTTATATCGTTGTAGCTTTTAAACTTTAAAGTTACGTTAATTGCTTTACATGCAAACACTGATTTCCATTCCACTGAAATTTGTGATATTGTCCCTCTCTCTCTCTCTCTCCCGTTCCACTACCCTTCCTCACAAGATAAGTTCAAAAAAAAATAATGTAAATACTCACTAAATGGTAGTTTCTGCAGAAACTGATCAAACTCTCTTTTGATTCTTTTGAGCTTTTTTTCTGTGGGACAAGCTTCCTTTTTCTTTTCCCTCTTTAGGCCACCAACTCTTCCCATAACAAATCAATTTCCGTAAGTGAAATTATAGCCCTTGCATGCATGCTGGAACTCTAACAAGCTCAGGGATATATATAGCAGTACACAGCACCCATTTCTCACAAGTACGTGGCTAGCATCTTGAGTCATCTTCTGCAAGGTTGCTGAAGCTTGTCGAATTCCCAGTTGACTAAGCCTGGCCTGGAGGTCGACCAGAATTTCCAGCTCTCCTGAACAAAATTATCAAATAATATTTTAAGGAAAATTCAATGTTCCCTTAGGCCTTAGCTGAATAAATTGGACACAATCTGTCGTGGACAATGCATATCAGAAACAACCAATACTTATGAAATAGTCCATAGTAAGTCTTGCACTTCATGCATCCTAGTGTGTCTTGTGCTAAATGCAATAAAGCAAGATCAAAAGAAAGACAACCAGGAAAAGGTTAAAAGTTTCTTAAATGCAGAGAACCGAATGACATATAAACAACTTTAATACTCATGATTAATTAAGATCTGGAATAAAGTTGTTAGCCATACTTTATCTTTTTATTTTTATAGCTTTATCTATAACCTATTACAAAGGACTATGCCTGTTAAAGACCTCAAATCAACAATTCAATGTAACAGTTAAGGCGCGGTAATCAACCCTCATAGTTTGTTTTTTCCTTCACTTTTGTGAAGCTCCATTATTGCAGGAACTATGAAACTTGAAATTGATGAGTCTGGTTTCTGTAGGAGGCATGGTACATTTGAGAATAATATAATACAAAATTTTTATTATGATATGGGGAAAAGATAGATTAGACAAGCAGTAAGGTTGTTGTGCTTGGAGAAGGAAATATCTTATATGTAATATGATCATATATATACAGAACTTAGTAGAGGCAATATGGCTTGTTGAAAGCAATGCAGATTTGGTGGCAGAAAAAGTTAAAGAAACGTAATATATATCCAATTAATGAACACAGTGACATAAATTGAAATTAAAAAGGCACATATGAGTACAAACAACAAATTATAAAATTTGTTAATAGTCTGTGTTGAGATAATCTAGACAAACCTGTTATGAATCGGATCTGGCCCATTGGGAACTCTTCTTTTGCTCATGTAGTTGAAATCCAACTCTGCATGGCTGACAAGCTTATCTCTGCCCATCACTTGCCCATGCTTGAGTCTTTCTGCAGACCAAGTTGATAGTGTGGTTGGTTTTCTTGTTCCTTCACCACTGGCTAAGCTTCCGACAACCAGAAGACAAACACACCCCACCACTGCGAGTGCTCGAAGAAAGAAGAACCTTGGCAAGAAAGAACTACTACTACTACTACTAGTACCCATATGCAAATTTTTTTTTACCTGATTATGTGTATCAGTATAATTTATGTCATAGGAGGAAGGAGATGCCTCACCGTGCTACCATGACATAGATGAAGCGAAAAACAGAAAGGCCTATCTTTGCATGATGACTGTGTTGAAACTTAATGTATAATTGAAGACAAGAGAAGAAGAGAACAGAAAGAAGGGAGGGTGAGCTAAGGCAAGAAATTTTTTCCTTCAAAGCATTAAGGGTGTGGTTGGTTTTCTTTATAGGTTGGAGGGATTCCGTTGCACTTTCTCAAACTCTAAGAGAGGAGAGAGAGAGAGAGAGAGAGAGAGAGAGAGAGAGAGAGAGAGAGAGAGAGAGAGAGAGAGAGAGAGAAGGGGCTTAGCTGGTTTCAAGCGTGACATGGAGGCAACCCTTTGCTTTATACGGAGAAGGTCCCAATACGACACTCTCCTTTTGCTTTGAATTGTGTATTTTCATGCAACTACGGTGCCAAAAGATCTCCTTATCCTATCATCCTTTACGTACAATGGTGTAAAAGGAAAATAATAGGTTGCCTTGCCCATAGTGTCATACCATCATCAATGCTTCCAGAATCAAGAAGGGGGAAGGATATATAGAATAAAATTCATTGCATATATTGTGATGGACTGCTAAGCATGGTAACGGAGATCCTCAAACGCCAACCAATGGCAATCATTCGCATATAAATACTATATAGTAACAGAAAGTATTCTGAATGAAGAAATTTCATGGAGAAGAAAAATCCTACTTCCCAAAGCTGCAATTATATTGGAATATTGGGTGTTCTTTGTCTTTCCCAACTGTTGGGCTGAAGTTTGTTTTTGGCCACTTGCCCCCAACCAAAACAACTACAATAAAACAAAACAAGTAACATGCGATTGAAAAAGGAGCGAGTCTACCTATTTGACTAATAAAGTAAAGCAACAGGAAAGTAAAATAAAAATAAAACAGTACAGAAAACATAAAGAAAATAAATTAGATCACGCTGAAAACATGTTAGATTTTGTGGGCTTTCAATTTTCTTCGTCCGTGACTAGTTTTTTAATTACAGAAGAGGACTAGACGCCTTCAGATGTCATGGCTGCCTTCCATCCAATGTGCTGAACTTTTTATCCTTTAATTTTTCTCATAGAACAGAAGATTTTGATGGTCCTGTATTGGCTTTATATATAGGTTCATGTTAGACTAATATAAATGTGATCTTCATTGCATGATACCAGTATGATATCTAATTTAAGCATTAATTTAATTAAATCCCTCGGTAGTCGTTCATTGGGGATTAGCCTCCACAACAGAAGAAAATTGTCTCCTCTCTCTCAAGACCTTTTTTTTTCAATTTTTTTTTAAAATTCTGTACTTTGAGCACTTTTACATCAAAGCATGCTGCCATCTTTAATTCCATATATGCTCTATAGTTTGTACCTAACAATGGCAGCCAGACAATGGTCCACATACATATATGCTTTAATATATCTTGTGAACCACTCTTAGTTGCGGCTGCAAATTATATATACAGTTTTCTACTCTGATCCCTTGGACCTAAGGGTATCACCGTAAGGAATCTCTACGCTATATTGAATAGGAAAGAGACGAAACATATGCACCTAAACTATAGAATAGATTACAAACAGAAGCTGGTTCCTTTGAATGAGGGTTGTGATTAGGAGAATATATATACAGAGCACATTGCACATCTTACTACTCCTTAAGGCCAAAGCATAAGGCACATTTTGTCTTATCCATTCTGCATGAATCTCACAATATCAAAAAACCTAAAGTGATTTTTGTTGGGGAATCCAATGCTTTTTACTGTAATAGCTTCACCTTGAAGGTACATGGATAACTTAGTTATTCATAGCAGCAAGTAATATGTTACTCTAGAAGCTTTAGGAATTGATGCCTTGCCTATGGAACATTTTTGAGGTGGAATATTACATAAATATGTTGACACTTGACAGTGATTTATAACTGCGGACATCTACAAAGTTAATCAATTTGAGTTATAAGGCTGAGGGCCTGAAGCATGCGGCTGCCTTAAGCTGATTTGCTCGTTGCAGAGAACCTTTTGGACCTGTCTGGTAGCAGATGGCTAAAATTTATATGGCTAGGGTGCTGTGCACGTACATTTTATTTGTATTAACTTTAACAACTAATTCCTCTAGAAGATGGGCATATATTATATATGAGGAATTTTCTTTTTGTAAGGTTTATGAATTAGCAGATGGGCATATATGCTAGGCTTACTATAACTAGTTTATGAATCAGCATTTTTACTTAATCAAATGGTTTTTAAGACAACATTTAGATTCCAGATTAGGCAAAACGATCATTTTGAATTTGAAACCAATTAAATCAAATCAATTCGTCAATTGACCAGATAATACATTTCCGAATGCCCTCTATCTATACGAATCTTTCAGTATCTGTTAATGTTAGTAGAGCTAGAAGTCAAAAACAAAGGACCTTAGGGACATCGTTGGTATGTTGGTCTAAAGGATAATGCATATATATGTAGGTTACTCTCTGTACTAATTTCTAGTGACAAGGTTTTCTATATAGCATAGGTAAGCAGAGCTGCACGATCGTCTCATCTTCTTCATTTATATATATAAATATAAATATATATATATATATATATATATATATATATGTATATCAGTTTCATCTAACTGGATCAAATGGCTCCAGGTGTGTTCTCAACTAGCTTTATATAATTACCATTTTTGTTTGTACTATCATGTTTATATGTGTGCAATTTGCCAGACTTGTTTATTAGGGTGAATGATGCAAATGAGTAAGAACTTCTGGAAACTATCTTATTCGTCTCTTCATTTCAAACTTTCACTGCTCATGCAAACATAGATACCCATATTCATAGTCATAGAATCGATATTTTCTCCAATGTTGAAAGGCACAAGGAAACATATTCGGCTCCATAACAAATTTTGTTCAAAGCTTGTTACGTAGTTTGAAAGACACATGGAAAATACTAACGAAAAGGATACTAAAGAAACAAAGAATAACTTGACCAGCCATGAAGTCAGAATGAAAAGTGAGGCATTAGTAGAAACAAGTTTTATTATTTTAAGTACATTGTTAATTAGTGCATAATCAAATCCATATCACCATCAAATCAAACAGTTGCAGGAGGTGGTGCAACGAAAACATGTTAATGCTTCTTTGGAAGAGAATCTATCCTGGAAATGGGTTATGCAAGATTATTGAATGCAAATACTAGTTGGCAAACATATTTTAAGCAGTGAAAGCGAAAAGATTATCTCCTAATTATTGGATTTCCCGTATCTTTGTGGATTTGTTTGTTATTAAAAACAAAGAAAAAACTAATCTTTTCGAAGCTCGGATAATGAATTCGATATATGGAACAAAGTATCCAACTTCATACTTTCATTTTGTGCAGGAATCTTTGTAATCTGTGAATATTAAGATTTTGGTCATTCTGCAGGCTGAGTCTGAACTCTGAAGGTGGCGCTATTGCAGAGCTGTAATGGTGTATATATCCTCTGCATTTGATTTTGCTATATGTCAATATTTCTTCCTCTCCTCTTTTTCTCATTTTGTTTCAGGTGGGACCCTTTGCTGGTGCTTGGAGAAGAAAGAAGAAAAATCTCCTCCATTTAGTATATATACTATATAGTACGAGCCCTGTGAAGCTCAAGACAAATGTATCTGTCATGTTGAAGCTGGCTTGTGAAAATCTCAATTTAGTATATCAGCGATTTGTACAGTTATGGGAATAGCCTCTTTGTTCCAAAAGGATTGGTATGGTCGCTGCTGAGGTTCTACTGAAAAAGCTTTATAGTTTATACCATTTATATCAACTTGGTAGACACCAAATAATCTTAAGAGGGAGTAGGGATACATCTCTCTGCTTCGGGGGCAGGGAGGAGAGAACTTAAAGAAAATGATTTGGTCTTGAAAAAAAATTAAAGGGTAAGTAAAACAACCCTATACAGCATTAATAAAGCACAATTAAAGGCAACAGATTTTCCCCCCTGCATGAATCTTGTCTTCTTTTATGGATTCGTACACTACAACTTTGCCAAATGCTCCCCTACAGTTCGATATGATTAATAATTTTGTTCTGAGACTCGAATAAGTCTGACATGTGTCGTAGACAAAAGGGTGGTCATCAGGAACTCCAATCCATGATTCTATGCCACAGGAACCAATAGATTTTGGGTGCAAAAGCATGCACTTCAATGCTTAATCACGCTCCTTGGCCCCTTACCGAAATATGCTCACAGTGCTAAAGTGGCACTTGGGAACATCATTCTCATAAAAGCTTCTTTGATTATGTATTTGGGTAAATGGCTATTTAACTATCATGCATCTTTTCATTGCCAAGCCACTAGTATGTCTAGTATAATTTAGGCTTCGTAGGAGAGAGCCAAGCACGATTGCAACGTAATCAAGTACAACTTTAAACAATTGCAAACCATACTGAGTGGAATGTTTACGAAGCCTAAGCAATAATAATGCTTAATTTTAAGTTGTGTTAAAATATAAGTTATAATTATGAAGTACGAGGACGTTTCGTATCATGTTAAGAATTAACTAACTCAAAAATTTAAATTATTTTTTTTTGCGATCAAAAAAATTTTAAATTATCAAGTGAATGGCCAAAAATGATTCTTTTTATCCCTAATGTTATATGTGTAAATATATACTTTCTCCATTTGATGGACAGTAGATGAGTTCTGTTTTTTCTTGTTAATTTTCTTTGTCCTAATAAACGTTATCCTCTTATAATTTGAATGCAATCAATTAAACAAAGAATATTTAAATAGTAAAAAGGTTGAATCGACACTAAAATTAGTGGTGAAATTAGGGGGAGGGGCACATGAAAAGGGAACCAATGCATTGATGAATCAAAATTGAGGAATGGAATTAAAATAAGAGGTTGTACCGTATACACATGAAGAGAAACATAAGTGAAAAAATGAAAGGGGGAAATGATGTTAAAAAGAGAGAGAGAGAGAGAGATGAACACAATCACTAATCCATCTAACCATAATTGTAAGAATATAAGTGGGACTAACATCCAGTGGGAAGGTGCTAGTGCTACAAAGAAGCAAAGAACAGGGGACTGATGGTGCAGAACAAATTGTTGTGGATGAGGTGTTGAACCAGACTGTTCATTTTTTTGAAGATGTTACTATTGCGGAAACAAAGCATGCATTATAATATAGTTGACGGGGGGTTCAATTTCATCTCCTGCAAGCCTCTGGTATAAGGGTGAATTGGGCCTTTCCATATATCAAAGTCACAAACTCACGACTACAGTATTCTTATTTTGTTTTATAATTAAAATTTTATTAAAATAATTTTTAAAAAAATAATTTTTTAAAACAATTTTTACTCGAATGTACACTTTAATAAAAAATTAATATGGTATTAAATAGGTATTATTAGTCACTAAATAAATAATCATATCAAAATAATTTTTTGATGACAAAAATTAAAAGGAAAATGAGATCATCAGAATAATTTTCTGACAAGAGAGGGAAATGCTCCGTCGCTGGCTCGCTGCGGAAGAGGTGGTAGAGAGACCATGATCAAAGCGGCCAAGCTTGTTTTCATCATCCAACTGCGCACGATACCCTCCCCCACTCTATCTCAAGCTCGCTGTGCACCATGAGCACCGACTATGATCCTCAGCTCGATAAGCTTTTTGAGCAAAAGCGGTCTCTCCGATCCAAAATACGCAGAGAACTCAAGAAGATGGACCCTATTCTGAGATCTCAAGAAGGTTTTTTTTTATTATTATTCTTTGTTTTCCCTTTATTTGGGTGAAACCGTTGTCTGTGCGGAATTTTCAATTGGGAATTCTGGGTTTGCTATTCTGCTATGTGCTTGTGATGAAATGATTGAATGGGAACCTCTGCTATACTAAAGCATTTATTTTTATGTACTTATGTTTCTGTTATTTTAATTAACTTTCAGCTATTCAACTCTTGTCACACTGAATATTATTACAATGTTGTCCTATCTTTGAAGGTTTTTTTTTTTTTCAGGGGCTTTGAGCTCATAATTATTATTGTTATTGAACCCATGAATTGATCTGTATAACAATATCTCTTAGTATCCATAATTATGAACTGCTGATGAATAGATGTTGCTTCTGCTATGTCACTATATTTACGTTCTTTTTCTTTTCTTTTGGGGTTCTTTCAGATGATGCTATTCAGAGGGTTGTTTTAGAAGCTCCATGGTTCAAGACCAGTAGTAGGATATGTGCTTATATAAACTCTGATGCTTTACGGGAAGTAGATACATCAAGAATTGTGTCAAAAGTCTTATCTAACCCTGCAACAGGTGTGTTCTGAGTTTCATTTTCTGTCAGTGATTCTGGTATGTTATAGAAAATAATCAAATAGCCTATCCATGGCAAAAGACAAAAAATAAATAAATAAATACCTGCTCTGGATTTTTCATTCTCAAAGAGGATCATTTTGTTTTGGATTAGGTTTTTCTTCCCCTTACTGGCAATTAGGTGGATTGGGCTATGAAATAGGTGCAGTTGCACTTTGAATTATTAATAATCGATATGTTTTTCCTTCTTGTCTTCTCTCTTCATGTTTTGATCTGGTCTTGCAGTTTAGTAAACATCAATAACGAGTAGAACTTCATGGGATTAAAAACTTCTATATCAACCTTGGAGCAGGTTATCTTCTAGGCAGGATTCATCTATGGCTGTAATTTGCCAGCTGCGCTACCAGAGCAGTATATGTATGCAAAGAGTAGTAGATAACAAAAGTTTGCTTAAAAGTTCAACCCAATGTCTCTCAAGCTTTTGCCGTCCTTATTCATTCTTGGGCAACCACATGTGACATGCCATGTATCTATTGTTACATCTTGGAGATTCTCACAGTCACATCTCATTTTCAACTGAAAAGGGTCATATACAGATCAAGAAAAGGCTTTATGTACCACGTGTGGAGGACAAAAATAGCAACATGAGAATGCTTAAGATATCAAGTTTTGATGATCTGGTTCTGAGCTTAATGAACATTTTGGAGCCAACCTTAGTTGATTGCAATGTGAATCGACGTGAAGATGATATGACCTTTTAGTATTTTCCTGTGTATTTCTTTTAATGTCTTTTCGTATCCTGATCAGAGATGTTGACAATATCATTTTTTTATCAAGTTTTGATGTTGATCAAATTCAAGACCCTTGACCAATATCTATGTTGTCATATGGATAACATCAATTATTAGTTTCTAACCTTTATCAGACAACCCACTATGTTACTTGATAAAGCACACTGATAAGATTATAGCATGTCAAGATACCTAATTCACTGCATTAATGCTTCTGTTCTTCCCTCTTTTTATGAAATTGCTCCTTGACATATATATATATATATATATATATATATATATATGCAATGAGGGGGATTAGGCATTATATGAATATTATTTTTCTTTTTTTGACAAAAAAAATTAGCTTATATTGGCATGTGGGTCAGGGATCAAACATGAATGTTGCTTTTGTGGTGTCCATTGCGTCCATTGCAGATATTATTTCCAATTGGTTTTGGAGAAAAATATAAAGAAATTTTAGAAGAAACAGAATCAGTAATTGAAGTGAACTTGTCACCTATTGTAACCTCAACATTTAGATTTCATTTATGGTGTATCTGAAAATTTGATCTTATGATGTTGTCTCTTTCCTTTTTCCTTTGTATATATTTTTATATTCATCTTTTCGTGCAATGATTTCAGGTTTCCTTAGTGTGTCTCCTTATAGTATTTAGTTTCCATCCTTTTTCTTTCTCCAATTTTGCTTCTCTTTAACATAATTTAATGTGTTTTCTACTGATAATGTGCCATAAATTGTGGCAGTTATGCAAGCAACTGACCCAGTTGATTTGTTCATCCTACCAGGTATTTCTCTGCTCTCCTTTCTGATACCAGTTAATTACTTGCATTTAACATTGCACTATATATATATATATATATTTTTATCTCGGCAGGCCTTGCATTTGACAAATCTGGTAGACGTTTGTGCCGTAGCGGAGGGTAAGTGTACACATCTAATTTGTGTGACACTTATCAATTGTTTATTTTGGTAACATATTTTGTCCAAAAAAGAAGTTATGTTTAAACTTGGTGGTTTGGGACTATGCTATTAGTTATTTTTTAGAAGTTTTGATAGCCAACCTCTAATTAAGAGGGTATATGTTAGGAAGAATAGAAGAGAGTAGTGCTAGTTTTGTAATAGTTGACTGGGCCAACTTAGTATTACAGGTATTAACCGGTTTTAGTTTTTTGGGAGAGGGTACTTGTATATAAGGAATAGGTTAGCCATGAGAGGGGGATGGGAAAGAATTTGTAAAGGACTAGAGTTGGAGAGACCAGGACCTCTTGAATGCCTTGGAGTTCATAATTTGTTTCTCTTCTTGTAAGAAATCACTCTTTACCCATCTGTTTTGCAGTCCCATCGACAGGGGAATAGAGTAGAAGAATAGAACAGTCCATTTTCTTTGTGATAATCTGAACCAGTGCTTTTAATTTTCAGTCTTATTGATTACTAAATTATATAAAGATAACAGCAGCCATTTCGAGAGTTGGTTTGGCTAGGTGCTTTTTTCATCAAGAAAATCACACATATTAGACTTGGGAAGGATTGTTATGAAAGATTGACTTGTGAGATACTCAATTGAGGAACTCTAAAATCTGTTTATAGAGGCTCTACTGTATATATGATATGTTGGAGTTCTCGCCATTGCATCATGTTTATTTCCAGTACACATTTTTTTTATGAATGTTAAATTTTTGCAGTTACTATGATATGTTCCTGAAAAAATACCAAGAGCTCATTAAGAAGCAAAACTGGAGGCAGCCCCTACTTGGTAAATATTGTTTTTCCCTTCCTGCCCGGATGAAATGTGCTAGCTTCATAGTCTTCTCATATTTTCCACAATATTTCCCTCATTTTCATTGTCTTTCACTTGATTGCAGTTGCACTGTCATACTCTGTACAAGTAATAGAAAATGAAAGAATAGCTGACACTCCCTATGATGTTCCTGTAGATGCTCTCTTATCAGCATCTGGCTTCAAACCCATGAGCCCAGTTGCTTTTAAGTATTGTGGCTAAGTATAGCAGTCTCTATTTGACCACCTTGTATGATTAAAAATTTTGTGTCCCACATTTCCTAAGAAGCCTGTTTTTTTTTTTATTTATTTATAGTTTAAGCTGACAACGAATTGGATAAAATCTCTGCACTGATTTAATTCAGTACCGATCTGGGCATTCCATGATTTTGATGGGAAATACCAAGTTTGATAACACAAGCATACTACAATAGTTGTGGATGATCTTCAATTCTCATGACTGTTTGTACTTTATACTATAATTCAACAAAAGGAAGGTAATTTTGCAGCATTTGTGATACATCACTTTATACTATTGTACATCGCTTTTTTTTTTTTTGTGTGTGTGCATTTGTGATTTAAATTTGAATTAAGAAAGTGAGAATACTCACTTTACTACTAAGTGGATAATTATAAGACCAAAGCTTATAACATTTTCAATACACTTTTTATATTAAATACCTTTTTTTCGTCATAACATTTTTAATTCTAAAAACATTAACATATTGCTTGTTGACTTATAACATGAAAAAAATTCAATAAATAAATAGTGTAATTAAAGAAGCGAATACCAAGTAAATCTTAATAATGTACTTTATAAAATTTCACAATGCTATTTGCAATGTAAAAAGATTTTGTACTATGTAAAAAATCTTAGGAAAAAAACATTTAAAATATTATTGATAATTAATAAAAAAAATATAGTCACTAAAATAATTTATAAATCATAAAATATTAAATTTATCACACTAATCATCTCATTCTTTTTGTGAACTATAACATATTTATGTATAAACATATTTTATAATTTAATATATAAAATAACCAGTGTTATATTATATGAATTATTTATATTTCTAATAAATTTATATAAAATAAATATAAATTAGAAAGAAAAATAAATAATCTTTTATTATTAAGTTTAAATTCAAGGAGATAAGGAGCAAACGGCTTCACATGCAAAGGGAAAAATGTTTGTGTATTTTGAGAATAGTATACTTATCTAATTAATATGTGACACTTGATATTTTCTAATCATTTAGTAGTTAAATTAAATATATAATTTTAAATAATAAAATTAAATTTAAATTTAAGTCATTAAAATCTTCTTTAAGAATAATATTTGCATAACAGGTGATACTTTTTCCGTGTGAAGAGAGAGAACTGAGAAGCAGCGCATAAACATTCATCGCCTGTATGTATGTGTTAAAGAAGAGAATGAAAAAATCAAAAAAAAAAAAAAGAAATCATGCTCGGCAGCACTAAGCGGTAGAAAAAGAAAGTTTAAGCGAAAAAGATTTTACTTAATGGCAAGGAGAATTTGCCAAAAGCAGTCCAATTTTTTTTTTTTTTTGCTGTGAAAAGAAATAGTAATAGATAATAGATGTACTAATTGCACTGTACTAATTAGACTACAATCAATTAACAATAGATAATAGATGTAAAAATATTTTTTTACACAAAGCATATTTAAAAATAAGAAATTATTCTGATATATTTGATAAATTATTTTTTAAAATATTTATTATCACAATTAATAATTAATAAATATTTAATAATTATTCTAGACTACTGGGAAAACAAAACCCGAGCATCATCATGTAACATAAATTATAACAAAGCGGGTCAGGAGGAGCGGTTAAGGTCCTCTGGGCAAGCCTCTGTCTACCGAAAAAACAAAAATTGTGGCTCTGGCGGGATCTTCCCAGCTTCGAATTAAAATTAAAGTTCACTTTTCAATTGCTTGTGGAAAAAGCAATGACCGAAACAGTATCACTAGCCAACGAAATTTCGTCGCATGTTAAAGTTCAATTCCTGCTGCTTTATCTTTACAATCAGAGTCACACTCACAGTCACACATAATCGAGAAACACAGATATAGACATAGTCACAGTCATGGTCATGGACTCATCATACACATACAGCAGCGGACAAATGTTGCCGGCGCCGGAAGCTTTCAGGCTCCGTTGGGACGTGTTCTTGAGCTTCAGAGGCCCCGACACCCGCGCCTTCACCGATTTCCTCAAAGACTCGCTCGAGTCTCTCCGCTTTGGAGTTTTCCGCGACGACGAGGGCTTGGATCGCGGTGACGAGATCGCGCCCTCTCTGTTGGAAGCCATTGATGACTCCTCTGCTTTCATTGTCATCCTCTCTCCCCGCTATGCTTCTTCCGACTGGTGCCTCGACGAGCTCGCCGAGATTTGTGACCGCTGCAGGCTCATTCTGCCTGTGTTCTACCGGGTCCGCCCCTCCGACGTCCGAGAACAAAAGGGTCCCTTCGAAGAGGCTTTTAGGACCCATGAAGCTGTCGGGGTCCAGAATGCCCCGCTTGAGCGGTGGAGAAACGCCATGGCGAAAGTGGGTGGAATTGCTGGTTATGTTTTCGAGGACGCTGGGTACTCTGTTCCAGAATTCTGTTCTCTTGTCTTTCTTGCTTCTTTTTTTTTTTTCCTGGTTTGTTCTGCGTAATTTACTGTTGTTCCTGTTTGTGACAGCGAAGCAAATGAAGTTCGAAATTTGGTGCAAAGGATTTCGAAAGAATTGAGGAATGTTCCAGCGGGTGCGGCTCGGTACACAGTAGGGCTTGACGATCGTGTTGAGGAGGTAATAAAATTGTTACAAGTTCAACCCAATGGCGTACGAGTTTTGGGGTTGCATGGAATGGGTGGGGTTGGAAAGACAACCCTGGCCAGGACTCTTTTCGAAAGTCTCGTTGGTCATTTTGGGCTTCGCAGTTTCATTGCGAATGTTAGAGAAGCTTCGTCGAAAAATGATGGTTCAGTTTCTCTTCAAAACAGAATTATCAGTGATCTTTCCCCTGGAGCAGTGGTTCCCATCATTGATTTCAAAGTTGGTATTTCTGCTATTAAAAGAATATTACAGGAAAAGCGAGTTCTGCTAGTATTAGATGATGTTGATGATGTAAATCAGCTCGATTATTTGATTGGTAATAGGGAATGGTTGTACAAAGGAAGCCTTGTTGTTATTACCACAAGGAATGAACGAGTTTTACCTGAGAGTTATGTTAATGTGCACTACGAGGTCAAGGAATTGGAATCCTCTCAAGCAGTAGAATTATTTAGTTATCATGCACTGAGAAGAAAAGAACCCGGACGCAAATTTTTTGTTCTGTCAAGGCAAATTGTGTCTCTTATAGGAACATTACCTTTGGCTCTGGAAGTGTTTGGTTCATTTTTATTTAGTAAGAGGAGGGTGGAGGAATGGGCTGATGCGCTGGGGAAGCTGAGACAGATTCGTCCTTGCCATCTTCTGGATGTGATGAAGCTATGTTTTAATGGGTTAGATGAAGAGGAGAAGTGTATACTCATCAATGTTGCTAATTTGTTCCTCCAAATGGGACTAAAGCGAGATGATGTGATCAAGATATTGAGATGTTATGGTTTTAGTGGAGAGACAGCAATGACAACACTCAGAGAAAAATGTTTCATTAAAATCACCGAGGACAATATGATGTTCATGCATGATGAAATTAGAGACATGGGAAGACAAATTGTTCTTGCTGATCCTGGTATGCTTAGTAGATTGTGGGATCGTGCTGAAATCCTGGCTGTTTTGAAGGGTGAGAAGGTAAGGATTATAACTTGATTGATTATGAGATAGGTCAGTTAATTTTTTACCCAGTTTAGTCTGTTCATTTATTTTTGACTAATAATTATTCCACAACTTTTGCTTATATCTTTTTAATACGGGCCTTCTTAAGTTTCAGGATATGGCATGGAGAACTGATTTCGTTGATGAAATCAACCCTCACAAAAATTGATTGGAAGATCAAGGTTCGCATCATTCGAATGTGGAGAGAGCCAGATTATATGAATCTAGAAAAGACAAGAAGTATTGAAATGGTTCTTAAGGATGAACGGGTACTTTCTGAAATAATTGTTTTTAAATGATATATGATGCACATTTTATTCAATTTTGGTTTGAAATATTGTGAGAAACAGGGTGGCAGGATCCATTGTACAATCAAAGGTACCTTGATTAGCAGCTTCCAATCATTGTTGAATGAAGGGGCTGCTTATCAAATGACTTACTTTGAAGTTAACCACAACAATCAAAGGTACAGAACGACTAGGCATAAATTTAAATTTAAGCTGAACTTCATACAACAGACGAATGTTGTTCCCGAAAGTGCACGAGATTCCAAGAATGGGTTTCTGTTCATGACTTTCCCCGAAATTTGTTTACTAAAAGATGATACCTTCTTAGTTGGTGAGATAAATTAATGCTTCTGGTTTTTTTTCTTGTTTTTCCATATTTATAATTGCATGCAATATTGTTATGATATTATATTTTTGCAGATGTACAAGGAAAGGTTGTTGAAAAAGGCAATGTAATTGAGAAGGAATCTAAAGGAAAGAAGACAAAGAGATTGGAGATTCAGCTGGAGGATCCAGAGTAAGGTCTTACACTCAGTTAATATCAGATACTACTCGTATGTGATATTGTTCTGAGTTTTACATTCAATGTATATGCAGAAAGAATAAGCTGAAATGTACTCTTTGGGATAAATATGCCGATGAAATGCACTCATTTTTGGCGAAGGAAAAGGCAGGGTCTCTAATGGTCATTATTCAATTTGGGAGGGTCAAATTACACAACGGTAAATTATTTATCTATGATGTATTATTAATAGCTTACATATGAGGATAACAATTCTAAAATTTGTCATTTGTCATTTGTCACTTGACTCACTTGTGCTAATTGCAGGTGGTTTGGAGATCTCAAATGAATATTTTGGTACGAAGTTGCTGCTGGTTAATTCAATCGTGACAGTAGCTACTGTGCACAGAAACAGGTCATCTTGAAGAATTTACCTTCTAGAATGACTGCGCTGATTTTACATGCTCTTTTTTCTTTTTGGTCCGATCATGAACAATAGCTAAAAAATTTAAAAATAGAATATGATCAATTAGTTGGATATGTGATTCTATGGAGCTTTTGAGAGCTTTACGGTCCAATTCTATACTAATATCTAATTAGGGTTTTGTTAAGAAATAAAAATAGTATTTATTACTCTTCATTAAATCATCCTAGTTACTTAAAGAAAAAAGTATTAAATGTGCTTTTGGATTTTCAAGAGATCATCAAATGCTTCTACTTTTCATTTGATAGTTTCTATTTTTGGTTATTTAATAATACAAAGCATTTGTCTATTTATTTGTCTCACATATTGAATAATTGACATTCTAATGACATTTGCTTAGAATACTCCACGGCAAAGACTCTTATTATCGAAGTAGTCAAATCACAAGCTGGAACGTGAAGAATAAAAAGACGATTGATGAGATTCTGAAGACCCTTCAGGTATGTTTTAATGTAGCACTTTATTCAATGTATGCTTTTACGGTAAATTAGAACAAAACATAAAGCTCGATTCATGAATCACATTTCAAAAATCTTTAACAAATATTGTTTTATCCTATTGCTTATTTGAAATTTTGGTTCTTCCGTGGGTACAGCCAATGAGTTGTGTCACACTTGCAAAAATAACCGAAATTGAGACAAGGTACAGCTGGTGGTATATTGCGTGCGAGAGCTGTAGAACCAAAGTGAAACAACGCGGGTCTAAGTTTTTTTGTAATAAGTGTGACAGATTCGTTATGTGTGCCAATTTAAGGTAATGGAGGTTGGACACTAATCATTTGGTAATGTGTGCACATTATTTATGGGACACTCTTTATTGAATATTTCTATTTGATTGTTTAGATTCAAGGTGCCAGTGAAGGTGAATGATGGGACAGGTACCACTTCTTTTATCATATTTGACCCTGAAGCTTCTCAAATCCTTGGAAAAACTGCAACAGAAATGAGACAGAGGATAATTAGGGTAAGAATATGACCAAAGTTAGGCCTTATTTGCAACTTATAATTATATCTGCCTTAATTATATTTGAAAGATTTATGCATACCTGGAATAATAAGTTGTAACAATCTTATCAGGATGGAGTACTAGAAGATATGTATCCTGCTGAGCTATATGAATTGCTGGATAAGAAATTCTTGTTCAAGGTTAAAATTAAGGAGAATCAACGCACCTTTTCAGTTCTCAGAATGACAGATGATGACAATCTCAAGGAGAGGTTCTTGACAACTGCAGCAAAGCAGGTAAGAGAATTAAAAAGAAAATGAGTAGGGTGTTACTGGTCTTCTCATCTAAGTCATTCATTTACAAATAAGACGTGTTTTTATAACTTGACAACATAAGAGATAACTTGGCAAACTGCTATGACTTTAAAATCATGCATGAAAATACATTTTTCATTTTATGGCCTAAATATATCTTTCTACCTCATATTTTTGTAGGGTTCAATCTCCAATGATATTGAGGATACATTGCCAAACAAGACAACTTCCAAGAGATTGTACTCTGAAGCTTTGGTTCAAGATACTATGGATGAAGGATCTTTGGTTGAAGATCCTACTGAACAGCAACAAGATGAAAATCATAACGATAGACAAGGATTAAGAATATCAAAGACATAGATGTGATTCGGGTTGTAGTAGACTATTAAGAATTAAGATAGTTGTTACTACTTCAATTCTTTTATAATAATCATTGAACTGTTAATTAAAAACAGTTGTGATATTTTGATTTTATAAAAGTAGCAAAATAAATCTGAAATAAAAAATTTTTATTTTAAAATATTTTTATATTATTATTTTAATAGAAAAAGTGGTTTTTTTATTTAGAAGTACGTAAGAAGATAATATAAAGGCACTCTCTTTCTTATTAAGTGTCTCTAAATTCAATGTCTCAGTGACATCGACTAGGTCAACAATCTTTTATAAATGGAGAGATTGACTCTACAATATTCAGTATAAAAGCTAACATTACAACCCAAGACATCTTGTTTAAAATATTAGCACGTTGATTATTATATTATAATATAGAACCATAAATAAAATCTTGTTTTATGAATAGACACTATCCGTGTGTACGTTCTAATTAAATGATAAAAAATTTTATATTTGAATAAAAAAAAGTGTGTATAACTTACTCGCTTTGACTCGTTTAAAGAATAAATTAAGGATAATTTTTTTCTGCTATAAGTGACCCATATGCCACGATTTATGACTTGTAAAATTAGGATCTTATACACCTTAAACTTTTTATGAATTTTATTTATTTGACTAGACAATCCTTAATTTTGTCACAATTTGTAGCATATGTATTGCTTGTGCCACCAGACAATTCTCCACAAATTATAAGCAAACAAGTTGTTAATGTGTTGATACACAAGTTGTTGTTTTCATATAGTGAATTAATTAATATAAGGAACCTTATACTTTTATGTTTAAATAATGCATAACTAGAGAAAGGTACCTAGCATGTTCTTCGTTTGTAAGGTTTATATTTAATTTTCACTGTTGGTAGGTGATCAATAAATTCATTATAAGCCTTCGTTGATGTTTATAATATTCCTTAATATGTATTGAATTCGGACAACACACATTATTACATTTAGATGATTCACCAAAATAAAGTGAGAAAAAAAATTAAGATTTAAATACTCTGAAGTGTAGGGTACAGTTTAGACATTAAAGTGTAAGTAAAAAATTATTATGAAAAAATTAAGGATTCATTTGATATGAGTATAAAAAATTTATGGATGAGTTTTGTATATATTTGTATAAAAAAAAATTCTCATAAAAATTTACCTTCATTTTTATCTCCATAACAAACTAACTCTTAATTTTAAACTCATATTAAACATACACTAAAATAATTCTAATAAATCATAATTTATTATCTCATATGCTTGTATTTTATTAAAATTTTAAATTATTGCACTTTATTATGTAAATTGCATCTTGTATTTTAAAGGATCATAATTCCACTGAGAAGAAAAAAGTAAGCAGGGGAACCAATGTGTTAAAATATTAGTCAACATCATAAGATTTAATTTTGATCTAAAAAAAAGAAGGTCCCACCCAAGTAAAAAAAAATAACAAAACTTAAAAAGAACAAAGCATTTGGGCGGAGGGAGACACACGAACTAAGGTGCAAGCGGGTCCATCTCCCCCGCCAGCCGTCCGTTTCCTTTCTTTTTTTTCCTCCCAACCATCTTATTTCATTAATCTTCTATGAGATTTTGAGAGATTTTGGAGAGGGTATATTTTGAGATTTTGAAAAGAAATCTATGAGTATAAGACTTTTGGTTCTTTTAGACTTTACAGGTAAGTCAAATCTTAATTATTCTTAAATTTTTAATAGATTAATTAAAGCCCAAAATTCTATAGTTTGGAGATTTTATCTATACTCATTTTTCATTGATTATCTATGCTTAGAATAATTTTTCTAAAGCCTCCTTAACCTGAAAATTGATAATCTAATTAGTAACCCTAAATTTTAAAGTTGTGGCTTCAAGTGGATGGTGTAGAAAGTTTTTAAAAATAGTTTTAACATTGCAAAAGCTGTCTTTTAGTCTATAATAATTTATTGAAATATTTTATTAGTATTAGATATTTCAAGAACCACCCTACTAGTTTCACGTTGAGCCGTTGACATTACTTGGGATAGACTTTGGCTAAACTCTTAATCTGTGAATGGATAATTTACATTATGATGTATTTTGAATTTATATATATATATATATATATATATACCTCTATAGTTTAATTATTTGGTCATATTTAAAATATTATTTGAGATTTAAATTTTAATAAAATTTTATGATAATATTAGTTAGGTGATTATTTATTTTTAGAAGTGTCAAATTTTACTATTTTGCGAAACAGGTTTTTATTATATGAAAAATATTGATAGATGTATGAAGGTACTGGAAGATGAACTTTATGTTTAAAGTTATTGCTTCATATGCTAAATTTATATTTTTATAATGGCACTGTTTATGCCTTGAGCTTATAAGTTATTTGAAGTTATATTATGAAAAAGTGAATGAAAAGTGCTAAATTCTAAGTTTCTGAAAGTGATTTGATTTTATTAAGAGAAATGAGAAATGAATATATGTGAATTCATTGTATCAGAGATATTTTTAAACATTCATTGTGGATGCCGTGTTAAAATACCTTTTGCCGTTAGCGAAAAGATATAACGACTTATGTGTGCATAGTATATTCAGATATTAGTTGGCTATTAGGTGAGTGGACCCTTAACTCTTTTCTATGGTTGTAGAGTGAACGAACCTTAACCATGAGATTTATGCCAAGTGAGGTGAGGCCCCTGACTTAAGATAATATTTGTTTAGTTATTGGATGAGTGGGCCCTTAGCCCATTGTCATACTTTTAGGGTGAGCGGACCTTAGTTATGAGATTTGTGCCGAGTGAGACAAAGTCCCTAGTTTATGAGGATGATGAGATTTGATTTGTTGGATTGAAATGACTTCCCAACTTGTGTTATAACTCTTTCAGAAACCCATATGGCTAATTTTTAATAGATTTTATGCCTATGTATATTTTTGGCAATGAATAGTATTGTTATGAGTCATATTTCATTAAATTATTATATAGCCTTAAAGTTAAAATTTTGATTTTGTACATGTTCCCTTTTATAGCTATTATATTTATTATGCTCTAATTGAATCTGTGTGATTCACTCCTATTATTTTTATCATTCAGATCATCAGGTGATTGAGTAGCTTCGTTTTATGTTGGTGGCTTACAAGGTGTCAAACTCCAGTATTTTACAGCTAAAGGAATTGATGATGTAATCTTTAATTTTTTTTTTTTTGAGTATAGTGATGTAAATCTCCTATATCTTATTTTGATAAATAGTTGAGATTGGATATATATATATATATATATATATAGTTATTAATCCACCTGGTGATATATGAAATTCATTAAAGATTCTGCAGGTTATATTAAATTTCAAGATAACTTATTTTTAAGAGAGACTCTGTCGAATTTTTGGTAACATCATTAAGGCATATGAATTTATTGGTTCAAATCCTTTAAGTTAGGCTTACTTAATTAGATGGATATTGTGTTACCCTAATCTATACGCCGGTCACGGCTCGAAATTGGATCATGACAGTTGGTGCAAAGTTTTTTATATTATCATCAAATCATATATTACTTAATATTTGATTTTTTAAATAATTATTATCTAAGTTAAATTTTTTTATTAATTTAACAATTCATAATTAGGTGACAATATAAATTTTTTATATTAATAGTTAATCAAAATTAAATTCTTACTTTTACTTATTTTTTATGAAAAAAAGAATAAGTAAAGTAAGAGTTAATGATCAACTGCTTACAACAATGAACTATTAACTAATTTTTAGGCTTCAAGTTTTATGTATATAATTGATTAACACTACCTACTTATTTATTTAGGCTAACTTATAGTAACTAATTACAATTTCTATCACCATTGGCATATTTATTTATGGTAACATTTATTATTAACTTTTTTTTTGGTAGAACATTTATTATTAACTTTTGAAAACGCAAGTAAAATTCCAAATTCATTTTATTCCCCTTATTGATAATAAATTTATGAACAATGTTATATAACACGAAAGAATATATACTAATACACTAGGTAACAATAAAGTTAGAGAAAGAATATACTGAACGGAAAAGTTTGTTCGGCAAGTATGACATTTGAGTGAGGAAATTAACAACAAAATTCTTGCATATTCCTCGGAGTTAATTAGTATTTTTCGTAAATTATACAAAGGGAATAATATTAATCTTGATTTCCTACATATCCTATCCTCATTAAAATATTAAATTATTGGTGAATGTAATATTTGATTTCAAATCTTTGCACCTATGCATGTAATTATTGGTTTTTTAATTATATCCTCTGCTAAATTTGATGGATAGATTTACATGCATCCCATATTATTAAATCCTGTCCAATAAAAACCATAATAATTTGCTAAAATGTTATAGTTAGGGAAAACAAAGAGCAAAGTAATCGTGCAGGGAAGCTGCACCATGCTACGTTACTGCATAATAATGTTCTGATATTTGTATAAGACAGCAACGTAGGGAAGGAGTTGATCTACACCATTTCCGAGACTCCGAGGAGGGATTCTCTCGTACCAAACAAAGATTGCTCATTTTCCATTCCATTTCATAAAACGTTCAGAAATTCAGCGATTCTTTTCTTCAGAGACTTGCATTGTTATTGTCATTGTACACGAAACACAAAATTCGAAGTTGTCAACTGCATTTCTACGGAATTTCCCTCCAAACAGATCCTCTCACTGTGTTGCGAACGCGGCGGAAACAATGGTCCCGAAAACTCGATGGGAATGGGAGCCACTTTCCAACGAATCCCATTGCACATGGAAAGAGTTCATTTCCACTTCGTCAATAAAAGTCAATGCAGCTGCTGCTTCTCTACGCATTAACTAAACGTAGGCTTGTCATAAGAAAAAAAAAACGTAACGTAGGCTTGAGTGGGTCGCGTTGATAAATGCAGGACCCACAAGGTTGAATGGGGAACCGAAGCCACAGACTTGATTTCAACTCTACTGCAGGATTCTTCAATGCCCAACAGAAAAAGCTCGTTTCTTCGCCTTCAAATTCGAATCAGATTTCCAATGAGGGTAGCATAAGCACTTAAAGCAGAAGGATCATCGTTATCTTTTTCTTGCGTTAACAAGAATGTCGTCGGCAGGTGACGTCGTTTCATCGGCTCCGGCAGATTTCAGGCTGCGTTGGGACGTGTTCCTGAGCTTCAGGGGTACCGACACCCGCGAAACCTTGACCAAACAACTCTACGACTCGCTCCAATCCCGTGGGGTTCGGGTTTTCCGCGACGATGACGGGTTGGAGCGCGGCGAGGAGATCGCGCCGAGTCTGCTCGAAGCCATTGATGACTCGGCCGCCTCCATCGTCATCGTCTCTCCAAACTATGCCTCTTCCCACTGGTGCCTTGAGGAGCTGGCCAAGATCTGCGACTGCGGGAGGCTGATCCTGCCCGTGTTCTACCTGGTCGACCCGTCGGATGTCCGGAAACAAAAGGGCCCCTTTGAAGAGGCTTTCAGGACCCATGGTGACAGGTTTCAGAAAGAAAAGGTTTTGCGGTGGAGGGAAGCTATGAAGAAAGTGGGTGGAATTGCTGGTTGGGTTTTTGTTCAGAACAGGTGGTTCTCTGTTTCTGAATTTTGCTCTGTTCTACTTTGTTTTTTTTTTTGCTTTTTAAATTTTCTCTTTTTCAATGCCATCCTGATTTCGCTCCTTCTGAATCACTGATTTTCCAACGTTTTTGTTTTTCAGTGACAGTGCTAATCTCACTCGAGTTTTGGTGCAAACGGTTTTGAAACAGTTGAGAAATACTCCACTGAGTGTGGCTCAGCACACAGTTGGGCTTGAGAATCGCATTGAAGAGTTGAGCAAGTTGTTTTGATGTGAAATCTAATGATATAAGAGTTTTGGGGTTGTTTGGGATGGGTGGGGTTGGTAAGACAACCCTCGCCAAGAGGCTCTTCAACAGCCTCGTTGGTCATTTTGAGCATCGCAGTTTCATTTCAAATGTCAGAGAAGCTTCTTCAAAAAATGATGGTTTAATCTCTCTTCAGAATAGAATTCTTGGTGATCTTTCCCCTGGAGCAGCGGTTCCCATCATCAATGATCTCAATGTTGGTATTTCTGATATTAAAAGAATATTACAAGAAAAGCGAGTTCTGCTGGTCTTAGATGATGTTGATGATGTAAATCAGCTCGATTATTTGATTGGTAATAGGGAATGGTTGTACAAAGGAAGCCGTGTTGTTATTACCACAAGGGATAAACGAGTTTTACCTGAGAGCTATGTTCATTTGCACTATGAGGTCAAGGAATTGAACTTCTCTGAAGCAGTACAGTTATTCTGCTACCATGCACTGAGAAGAAAGGAACCTGCAGAAGGTTTTCTGAATCTGTCAAACCAAATTGTGAGTCTTACAGGAGGACTACCTTTGGCTTTGGAAGTTTTTGGTTCTTTTCTGTTTGATAAGAGGAGGATAAATGAATGGACTGATGCTGTGGAGAAGCTGAAACAGATTCGTCCTGCATGCCTTCAGGATGTGTTGAAGATCAGTTTTGATGGGTTAGATGAACAAAACAAGTGTATATTCCTTGACATTGCTTGTCTGTTTGTGCAAATGGAAATGAAGAGGGATGATGTGATTGATATATGGAATGGCTGTAAGTTTAGGGGAGAGATAGCAGTAACGGTCCTCACTGCAAAATGTCTTATTAAAATCACCGAGGATGGCACCCTGTGGATGCATGACCAAGTTAGAGACATGGGAAGGCAAATTGTTCAAGATGGAAGCGTTGTAGATGCTGGTCTGCGTAGCAGACTCTGGGATCGTGCTGAAATCTTGACCGTCTTGAAGAGTAAGAAGGTAAAGATTGTAGAAGACCTTTATGATTCTTCCCTTCCATTTTTAACTTTGAATTGGGATGATTTTCCAATTCTAAATTGAAATTATTATAAAATATTTATAAAATGAGTAAAGGAAAATTAGAAGATTATACGATAAGTTTTCATTTTATCTGCTTATGTTAACTTATAGGATAAAATTTGACTACATGAAATGATTTCCAAAAAATATAAATGAAAGTGGACAAGGAGCGTATTAATATTTTAAATAAACTCATTTTTTAATTTTTATCTTTTTGTTTGCCTAATTTCATTTACTTTATTATTAAATATTAAAGTGTAATATTACTTAATAATATACACTATCATCTTTTTTTTTATGTGATTTGTTATAATAAAAGTAATTTAACTAATTTATGTAAAGAATTGTTATTAAAAAAGTCTTCCATCATATTCCATAGATATAAATAAGAATATTGAGGCTAGAAGAAAGAAAGAGATGTTTAAAGAAAAAATCATGGTTAAGAAAATCGGACCGGATCGGCTGGTTGGACCGGGAACCGGTTCCCTCACCGGTTCGGGCTATCTCTCATAACCTGTGGAGTCAAAAATCAGTGAACCGGTTTCAAACTGGTTAAACTGGTCAAACCGACACCGATACGTACGGTTACCGACTCTGATTCTTTTTTTTTTTAACTGCTGTATGTTAAAACAACGTCGTTTTGTTATAGATTTTTTCAAAAAAAAATTGAAGACGGCGTAGTTTTGGGTTTGCATGAAAACCCTCGGCTGCGCAGTAAGAGATGAGACGACCAGAACGAAGGAGAATGCGGAAAACTTACGGAACGAACCTGACGGTGAGAATGGCGTTGCTGTGAAGTGTGAAGGTGCAGCAGGATGCTTCCATAAAAACAAAGCAAGTTAAAAGTAAAATGAAGGATAACCCATGGATGGAGTTTACCTCCCCACAGGAAAACCAATAATCTGAAATTGCTCTTCCTCTTCCTCCTTTAGAATCCTTTTAAATCTGAAGCCTCTCCGTTCTCCTTTGTTCTCTGTGAATGTCTTGCCCTCTTCCTTTTCTCTCCTTGTGTATTTTTTCTTAGCCCCAAGTTGGTTCTGCCGTGAGTGCTTTGTGGTGGGAGGTGCTGGTGCTGTGTGTGCAGAGATTGATTCCGTGCTGCTTTGAGCGTGAGAGGAGTGGTTCAGAGAGGTGATTGTGTTTGGCCGTGAATGTGGGGAGCATACCCCAGTGTTGCCGCTGCACACTCTGAAGCTGTTGTCTTTATTTGTTTGCTTTTTATTTTTGTTTTGTGTTTTTTCTTAGACATTTTTTGTTATGATTTTTATTTTTTTTAAAATTTGAATAATTCTAATAATCAGATAAGAGAGAATAATATTGTATAATTAATGATGATTATGATGATCTTTATAATGTGTAAACTTTTTTATGATTATTTTTTATGAAACATTATTGAACTTGTGTTATTTATATGAATGTAATATTTTTTTACTTTATGATATTATTTTGTTGTGTTACTTATATGAATGTAATATTTTTTTTGATTTATGACATTATTTTTTTTATGTTTCAAATAATTTTATTATTGATTTATATTATATTTTTATAATTTTTATTTATTTTGTTACTATATAAATAATTATATATATATATATATATTTATATTTATATATAAATATAAATATATATTTAATTATATTCCGGTTCGATTACGGTTCGACCATTAAACATTGAATCAGTACCTCAACCGATTCAGTAACCGATTCGGTTTTCAGAACCTTAGAAAAAACAAGATGCATTGACAGAGAGACTGTGTAAATCAAATAATCAAATAGCATAACAAATTAGTCCACTCTCAAAAGTCACGCGAGAGAAAATTCAGTGAAAGATACTACTTTACTTTCTATTAGTGAAGAGGGGTGAAGTAGATTAGTTGGCTAATGTTGACTCTATCACCATGTCTTAAGGGGTCAGATATGTGTGCATATTATGGATCTAATTATGATTGTTAAAATCTCGTTTAAAAACTTACGTGTTGGAAACTAAAAAAAATGCTTTGAACGTTAGGTAAAATTCAAGATTTATAAAAATTTACGGTTAACAGTTTAAAGCTTTAAAATCCTTAAAAACTTGATTGTATATTATGATTTTATACTTTTACAATTGTAATATAAATGCGCTAATTTTTTTTTACAAGTTTTAAGCATTTTAATAATCAATTGTCTCTCATTTTTCCATCATTTTAAATTTATCGTTCTATCAAGTTCTAACTCATTTGTGCCTTTTTCTTTAAATTTGCTTCTCTCATTTTGAATTTTTTTATTATTGTAAGTTCCAACCCATTCATGTCCCTCTCTTTTATTTTTCTTAGTCCTAATAATGAAGATGATATAGAAAAAGAGACAGATTTAGAAGATAAAAGTATTAACATATTTAAATTTATTTTATATATATATATATATATATATATATATATATATATATTGTGCAAAATTATGATATATTAGTTTTAAGTTATGAAATTTGTTATTTTAATACTTAAATTTGAGTTAGAATATTTATATGTCATTACTTATGCTTATATGCCTTATTTTTAGATTATATTTTACATAATATGTAACATTTACGCTTCTATATTTCATAATATATCACCTTGGATCTAAGACAAAAGGGGAGGAGCAACGTTCAAGGAAACATAGCCAGTATTAAAAATGATGCTCGGGTTTTTTATTTGGAAAAGCAGGACAGTATTTTGTAATACTGAAGAAACCTGCCTTTTCAAAATAATCACGGCGGTTATAACTTCTCCATTGTATTTCTTAAAAGTTCAACTATGAATTACTGCAGGGAACAAGAAGTGTTGAAGGGATTGTCCTAGATTGTGCAAAGAGAAACAAGTTAAATCCTAGAGATCGTTCTGCTGATGAAATTACTTGGGATAACTTTCGACAGAAGCCCAGCTGTAAATCTGCATCAGCATATATGAAAGAGAGGTACAAAAAGCATGTTCAGGATAGAAAAGAAAAAGGAAAACAGGTTATACTTCAGACGAAGCACTTTCAACCAATGGTTTCCTTGAGACTGCTTCAAATTAATTATTCGAGATTGGAAGGACAATTCAGATGTCTTCCTCAAGGACTGAAGTGGTTGCAATGGAAGCAATGTCCGTTTAGGAATATGCCTTCTGACTATTGTCCTTTGGAACTTGCTGTGCTTGATCTCTCGGAAAGTAAGATTGAAACAGTTTGGGGCAGGCACAGTAACAAGGTTTGCTTTTTTATTAGATAATGAATTAACTGTTGGATATTTTTTTAACTAGACTTCGTGATCAATGAGTTCAAGAATTTGATGTTTTTCTATGTACCTTTGTTTGAGTTACTTGATGTTGTTTCTTTATATTGATCAATGAGTTCAAAACTTGGATGTTTCTCCGCCAGGTGGCCGAGCACTTGATGGTTTTAAACCTCTCTGATTGCTACAATTTAGCAGCAATTCCTGATTTTACTGGGTATCTATCGCTGAAAAAGATTGTTTTGGAAGGATCCTCTCAATTTACCAGGATTCATGAATCACTTGGGAATCTGAGTACCTTAGTTCACTTGAACTTGCGCCACTGCGAGAGCCTTGTTGAGTTACCTGGTGATGTTTCTGGGCTGAAACAGCTCGAGAACCTTATTCTTTCTGGCTGCTGGAATTTGAAAGCATTACCGAAGGACATGAGCGGCATGGTCTCGTTAAGACAACTTCTTATTGATGAGACTGCCATAACAGAGCTGCCCGAGTCCATCTTCCGCCTGATAAAACTTGAAAAGTTGAGTGCAAACCGATGCAAATTTTTGAAGAGGCTACCTACCTGCATTGGGAAACTATGCTCCTTGCAAGAATTGTCACTCAACCATACAGCATTGGAGGAATTGCCTGATTCTGTTGGTTCTTTGGAAAACCTTGTGATGCTTGGTTTGGTGGGGTGTAAATCCCTTTGTGTGATTCCTGATTCTGTTGGGAAACTGATATCATTGACCCAATTATTTATTGATGTCAGTGGAATTAAAGAATTGCCTGCTTCTATTGGTTCTTTGTCATTTTTGAGGCAGCTGTCTGCTGGAGGCTGCACTAGTCTTTGCAAATTGCCTGAATCAATAGAAGGATTAGTTTCTATTCTTGAGCTTCAGTTAGACGAGACATCAATTACCAATTTGCCAGATGATATTGGGGCCATGAAAATGCTAGAAAAGCTTGAGATGAGAAACTGTCAGCATCTCAGGTTTCTACCAGCAGCAATTGGCAGTTTGTCAGCTCTTACCACTTTGGACATGTATAATACTAGCATTACTGAATTGCCTGAGTCAATAGGAATGTTGGAGAACCTTGTTCGGCTTAGATTAAACATGTGCAAACAGCTCCAAAGACTTCCAGCCTCCATGGGAAATTTAAAATCTTTGCGTTACTTACTGATGAAGGAAACCAGTCTTACGCAACTACCTGATATCTTTGGGATGCTTTCAAACTTGGTAGAATTAGACATGGAAAGAAGGCCTTATCTTGACATGGTAGGAAACGACATGCCTACTGGGGTCATAATTCCTGACAGACAAGAAGAACCTAATTCAGCTGCAATCCTTGCTTCTTTCTGTAATCTAACCTTGCTGGAAGAGCTAAATGCTCATGGATGGAGATTATCTGGAAAAATTCCAGATGATTTTGAAAAGCTGTCATCGCTAAAAACTTTGAGTTTAGGCCACAACAATATTTGCGGTCTTCCAGCCAGCATGAAAGGCCTCTCCAGTCTCAAAAAGCTTTGTTTGTCAGATTGCAGTGAGCTCAATTTTCTGCCTCCTCTCCCCTCTAGCTTAGAAGAGGTTAATATTGCAAACTGTACTGCATTACAATACATATCTGATATTTCAAACTTGGACAGCTTAGAGGAGTTGAACCTCACAAATTGTGAAAAGGTGGTGGATATACCAGGTCTTGAACGTTTGAAATCCTTGAGAAGGTTGTACATGAGTGGTTGCAATGGATGCTGCCTTGCTGTAAAGAGAAGATTTTCCAAGGTTTGTCATTTCTCTGTTAACATATATTTCCTTCCTCCCCACCCCATAACCTCACCTTTCATAGGCATCTGCGACTTGAACACATTCCTCAAGACTTAAGAGCTTCCTTCTATACTATCATTTTCCTTCTATACTCTCATTTTTTTTTTTCGTATTTTTATGATGGTCACTTGTGTACATTTTGTCACAGGTTCTACTTAAAAAATTACAGATTTTGATTATGCCCGGAAACCAAGTTCCGGATTGGTTTTTAGGAGAATCAGTTCGCTTTTCCAAGCGAAGGAACCGTCAGCTTAAAGGTATTATTTGTGTTGGTGTGCTCTCTTTCAACCGTATACCTGAAAGCGAAAGAGACAGACTGCAATTAGTGGATGTTCAAGGAAAAGTCCTCAACTTGACTGATCTTGTATATACCACAACGTTTCGCCTGCTAGGAATACCCAGGACAAATGAAGACCACATTTTTTTGCGCAGATTTAAGGATCATGCTTCATTGGTTACTCAGTTAAAAGATAGATATACATTACATGTGACAATGAGAGACCCAGCCTTTGTTAAGGAGCTGAAGCTGGAGAAATGTGGAATTTGTTTAGTGTTTGAAGGTGATGATGATTATGAGGGAGAGGAGGGATCACTAGAGGAAAGCCAACACACTGTTTCACAAAGATTAGCCAAGTTCTTCAACTCTGTTGCTGAAGATTTGGGCGTGTCAACCTAGCTAGTTCTTCAGATGAAGGTAGATTGAGAAGAGAATAACATGCATGTCAAGGACCACCCATCCAAAAGACGACATTTTGAGGTGTGAGGAGCCATTGTGGTGGTTGGGGTCAATGCTTTTGAACGGGTTAAATAGTTTTGCTCTCTGAAGATGAAGGAAAGAAATTAGTACTGTGCAGATCTTTATAACTCCTTGAGGAAAGAACGTTCAACATTCAACAATGTGTTCTGGCATTTGCTTATTTCTTATTTGGATCAAGATCCTATCTATTTTTTCAGTAATACTATATGTTTCTAAACAATTGCTAAGTTTTCTTAAATAATTTTTTAATGCTTAATGAAAAATATTAAATTAAAAATGTAAGTATTCAATATTTAAAAATTTAAAATGTATTTAATATATTTTTATTTAATTATTAAGAAAAATTTTAGAGTTATTAATTGGAAGATATAAAAAATTTCTTAGTTTTTTAAAACAAAAAGTATTAAATAAAAAGATAAAAAGTTATTTGATATTTATAGAGGCTCTACTGAATATATGATATGCTGGAGTTCTCACCATTGCATTCATGTTTATTTCCAGTACACATTTTTTTATGAATGTTAAATTTTTGCAGTTACTATGATATGTTCCTGAAAAAAAACAAAGAGCTCATTAAGAAGCAAAACTGGAGGAAGCCCATACTTGGTAAATATTGTTTTTCCCTTCCTGCCTGGATGAAATGTGCTAGCTTCATAGTCTTCTCATGTTTTCCACTATATTTCCCTCATTTTCATTGTCTTTCACTTGATTGTAGTTGCACTGTCATAATCTGTACAAGTAATAGAAAATGAAAGAATAGCTGCCACTCCCTGTGATGTTCTTGTTGATACTCTCGTATCAGCATCTGGCTTCATACCCATCAGCCCCAGTTGCTTTTAAGTATTGTGGCTGAGTATTGCAGTCTCTATTTGACCACCTTGTATGATTAAAAATTTTGTGTCCCACATTTCCTTAGAAGGTGTTTTTTTTTTTTTAGTTTAAGCTGACAACGAATTGGATAAAATCTCTGCACTGATTTAATTCAGCACCGATCTGGGCATTCCATGATTTCGATGGGAAATACCGACCGAGTTTGAAATACAAGCATACTACAATAGTTGTGGATGATCTTCAATTCTCATGACTGTTTGTACTTTATACTATAATTCAACAAAAGGAAGGTAATTTTGCAGCATTTGTGATACATCACTTTATACTATTGTACATCGCTTTTTTTTTGTGTGTGAGCATTTGTGATTTAAATTTGAATTAAGAAAGTGAGAATGCTCACTTTACTACTAAGTGGATAATTACAAGACCAAAGCTTATAACATTTTCAATACATTTTTATATTAAATTAAATACTTTTTTTTCGTCGTAACATTTTTAATTCTAAAAACATTAACATATTGCTTGTTGACTTATAACATGAAAAAAATTCAATAAATAAATAGTGTAATTAAAGAAGCGAATACCAAGTAAATCTTAATAATGTGCTTTATAAAATTTCACAATGCTATTTGCAATGTAAAAAGATTTTGAACTATGTAAAAAATCTTAGGAAAAAACATTTAAAATATTATTGATAATTAACAAAAACAAATATAGTCACTAAAATAATTTATAAATAATAAAATATTAAATTTATCACACTAATCATCTCATTCTTTTGTGAACTATAACATATTTATGTATACACATATTTTATAATTTAATATATAAAATAACCAGTGTTATATTATATGAATTATTTATATTTCTAATAAATTTATATAAAATAAATATATATTAGAAAGAAAAATAAATAATCTTTTATTATTAAGTTTAAATTCAAGTAGATCAGGAGCAAACGGCTTTACATGCAAAGGGAGAAATTTTTGTGTATTTTGAGAATAGTATACTTATCTAATTAATATGTGACACTTGATATTTTATTATCATTTAGTAGTTAAATTAAATATATAATTTTAAATAATAAAACTAAAATTAAATTTAAGTCATTAAAATTTTCTTTAAAAATAATACTCGCATAATAGGTAAGAGTTTTTTCGTGTGAAGAGAGAAAACTGAGAAGCAATAAAAATGCTCACGTCTAAAGAACAAAATTTAAGCGCATAAGCATTCATCACCTGTACGTATGTGCTAAAGAAGAGAATGAAAAAACAAAAAAAAGAAAAAGAAATCATGCTCGGCAGCACTAAGCGGTAGAAAAAAAAATTTTAAGGGAAAAAGATTTTACTTAATGGCAAGGAGAATTTGCCAAAAGCAGTCCAATTTTTGTTTTTTTTTCATGTGAAAAGAAATAGTATAGATAATAGATGTACTAATTGCACTGTACTAATTAGACTACAATCAATTAACAATAGATAATAGATGTAAACATTTTTTTTTACACAAAGCATATTTAAAAATAATAAATTATTTTGGTATATTTGATAAATTATTTTTTAAAATATTTATTATCACAATTAATAATTAATAAATATTTAATAATTATTCTAGACTACCGGGAAAACAAAACCCGAGTATCATCACGTAACATTAAATTATAACAAAGCGGGTCAGTGTTTTAAATAAAAAGATAAATTATTTGATATTTGAAATTTTAAAAATATTTAATAATTTCTTCTTCAAATAATTATAATAATAATTGGATTGATTTTGAGGAGAATTAAGAATTTCACTTTTTTAACTAATTTTGAGCATTATTCAAGTATATATTGATTTTTTTTTTTCAAAGTATCATCGCTACTCTAGTTAGTTGCCAAAAATTTCCTGATTACAATTTACCAATACTACCAATACAGGCAACTTGGAATAAAAATAAAATAAAATCAGGCAAGGCAACAACTCCCGCTGATTTTTCATTACTGAAGCAGACATGGAGAAAGGTCGTTTTTGGGGAGGTGGGGGGCCGACAACAAAGTGAAATGTTTTCTCAACATTCAACACTTGATGCATAGATTCAACAGTCCGATACCGCAGATATCCAAAACTAGTAAGGCACTGAATCCAATACAAATTCAAAAGAAAAAAAATGGAAGAAAGTAATGAGCTCTTCGAATCAACTGAAGAAATTAATACAACCTCTACATTAAAAAAAAAATGGCTATATTAATTACTAAATATGTGGAATGTACATATGTGACAATCCTAAAAACATGCTGTACTTCCCCATAAAAAACCAACAACTGGCAAGGTGGGAGGCAAAAGACGAAATATATTCTAAATGAAAATGACCAATATTTAACAATGGCACATGCTACTTTTACAGAATTCCTAGGACTAATTCTCAAAATGGAAAACCAAAACTAAAGTGAATGTACAATCATCCTACTCCAAATTACTTTTTCCGTCCAATCTTTGGCTTTGATCTCATGCTAGCTCGTCTAGCAACATCCCATGCCTTTTGTGGGGCATATATACCAAACTGTGCAGCAAAAAAGGACTCGTACCCAGGTGAATCAAAAGCAAACCCGGTGTGCTTTGATAGCTCACGTGGGAGTTGAGAGAGGGCGTAGCTCCTTGCCTCAGCTGGCGTAAGATGGTTCCCTATCTCCAAAAGTTGTGCCCTGCCGGTTTGATCAAACTCGTGTCTATGCATTTCTTGAACAATCTGATAATCATAGGGGAAGAACCACCTTTGAACCCTGTAAACATATGCCTAAAATGAATAAAAGGCAAAAGCCCCAAAAAAGGGTGGCAGGAATAGAAACAGAGTCCTATCTATAATGGAATACAATTATCAATAAATTTCAACTTTTTTACATGCTCCCAAGCTATCTGTTGCTGACACATGCAAATAACAAGAGATTCCCATTTAATTGTCATGTGTGGCCACGTGTCCAAAAAAAAAAGAAAAAAAGTTTACCTTGTCAAAGTGCGAAACATATGAAAGATCATATTATAACAACAATTAAGTTGAAACAGACCCTTTATTTCCGAAACATGACTCAACTTTGATATTTTAATAAAGGTTTCTTGTGAATGTGAATGTAAAATTTCCAATGCAAGGGATTCATCCTTGTGTATCTTGGTCTTATGTTCTGTAACTTGACTCATGCAACCCCAACAGCACACTGATATCTCCATCAACAACATACATAGACAAAAATATAAGCCGAGAGTTCTTCAAATCTGAACCTCACCCTTGGTAAACAAAGTCACAGAAAAGTGCAGCAACAGGGACAAGAAGTAGTGTGAGGTAGAAATAGAACGTACTCATTAAGACATATATGACAAAATACAAATTCTCCTGCAGAAAAATGAAACAGAACTCAAATTAACAGCCTTCCGAGGGACCATAAGGAAAGTACCAAAGTTTTTTTACAGTAGAGAGAGAATTCACCTGTCGATCATAACGAGTGGTGATCAATGAATATATAAAAACAAAAATAAACCATGCTAATATACTTCCACCAACGCTAATGTAGTGCCATCTTGTGATTGAATTACAAATCATAAGAAGTCGCAAGTTGACAGTTATTACAACACATGTGAAGGCCATTGTACTGACATCCCAGAGTCCAAACGTCTTGCCTGCTGAAATTTTTAGCACTTAAACTTGACGTACTCACAAAATAGAAAAATATTAGAGACTGGTAGACAGAAAAAAAGGCCCATATAGCCACAACTCTCCATTTGAAAAAGACATTTCTTATCCCCTCCCTGTATAGTTCAGGATACTTCTTGGATAGAGATGCACTGACATCCTGGCAAAGGCACAAGTAAATTATCAAAACATGTCATACATGAAATAAAATTGTACTGTAACTACTGAAGGACACAAGGCAATGGAAACAAGTAAATTTTATGTGTTTCCATAGAAAAATACCCCCTCGCAAAAAACAAATAAAATTGCAATCTCAAATGAATGGAGAGAATGCAATACCTTGTCAAATAGTCCAACAATGATCACAGGTAGTGCCGTGAAGATAACATTATATAATGACTGAAACCAATCATCATAGAATCTCTGACCAGAAAACCCAGTTTGAAAGGTAAACCAAAACTGAGTAAGAGTGAAAGTGAGGTTCTTGTAAAAGAAGTAAGTCACCACCTGCAATAACCAATTTTCAAGAATGTTAAAACCAAAAAAGTAACTACGCTAACACGAGCAAGTGTATATAGTTCACAAAAGCATGACACCTTGCATATTCGAAGATATGACCACCGGCCATGAACAAGAAGCAAATCCGCAAGGTAACGAAACTGTGCGATGGCAAAATCACTGGCCATTACTGCTTGCATCCCCTCCAACCCACTAATGCCAACACCAACATGAGCAGCTTGAATCATGCTAACATCATTGGCTCCATCACCAATACTAAGTGTTATTTTCCGTGCACCTTTCTTGACCAAACTCGTGACCTGTAAGCAGATAGTTACAAGCCAAACAACACCAAATCCTACTAGGCAAGTTACTCCAAGCACTCCTACTAACTAGGGCAAAAGTTGATTCAAAATTAGCTTTTTTGCTTAAACTCTCTAAATGTCAAGAAGAAGAATAACAAGTTATTGGCCTCGGTACATAGGTTTTACCTGTGCTTTCTGTAAAGGAGAAACTCGGGCAGCAAACAACAGCATGACAATTCAAACTCAAATTCAGTAGCTTGACTCTCAAACTTGGATCCAATGCATACATTAGACATTTTCCATCAATTACAAGTGCTAATTTTGGTCCAGATAAAGTGCCAAAATAGTTCTGTGCTTCCTCAAGGCACTTCTTCAGCTCTTTTTTCACTTCTTCTTTAATAAATCGTGCAATTTCTACTTGGTCCCCCTAAAGAAATTACAAAACAATACAACAGTCAGAAATGTTAAAAATTCATCAGCAAAACACGGAAGCTAAAAAATGAAGCTTACCCTGTCTTCAACTTCTCTAATTGCGTCAGTTTCTGAACTGATAATAAATTGCTTCATCTCATTGTTTATTAAATTGCATGCTGCAGCCAAAGGGTAGAATCATAATATTAAATGAGTAATAAGTAACGACTACATTTGTTGGGGCACAAAATATCAAGAAACAGAAAAACCAGATCGCATTCAAAGCAGACTCACCATAGGCTATATTAATTGCTGTCTCAATCTTGTCCCCTGTAAGCACCCAAATTTTAATGCCAGCTCTTTGAAGAGTCTCTATGCAGTCTGGTACTCCCTCTTGAAGCTTGTCTTCTATGGCAGTGCTACCAATCAAAATAAGATCATTTTCAATAAGTTCCGCCACCTGTATTATTTCCAGAGGTATCAGTAAGAATACAATGATTCACATGTAGTGATTTTACACATTAAAAAAGTGAATAAAGAGCCGAAGAAGTGCCTTGAGGAAGCATAGAGCTTATTCAATTATATTAGCACTTGAAATTGATAGAAAATGTCTAATATAGGCATCGGATCCAAGTAAGGAGTGATGCTGCTGAATTTTAGTTTGAATTGTCATGCTGTTTCAATGTGCCGAATAGCACAGTTGTTTATTTATAATCTTTAGACTCCGGTGAGGTTTGGTTGATCCTTTGTTTGTGGCTTATTAGCTGGGAAAAGTTCAACCATCTGTGACATAAAACTTAAATGCAAAGCCTCAAAAATTCTCATATCAGCTGGTGCTGTGAAAAATCCCACCATTTGTAATTGTATCCTATTTAACACTCAGAAGTCCCTAGGAGTTGTAAAGGAAATTTCTTCTACAGTTCCAGATTTATTAACCCACCTAATCCAAGTGAAAAAAATCTCTAAAATGAAATGGCATGAACTGTCCTTCATCAATAAGGCATCATATTAAAAGAGCAGAAAAGTTGGTGCCAGAAGGTTCAACTACTCATTCTTAACACATTGATATCAAGAAACTATGTCAAATTTCAACAGAAATTAAAGTTAATATAATTTAAATACAGTTACAGTTCAATGAGAGATGCAAATTATTTCAAAATTACCAACAACTTTAACCAGCCACTAACACTACTAACTGATATGTCAAGAGTTTGAAAGATGGTGCTTCCTAGTTGCTTTCTATAACAAATCATATTGACAAAAAGATTGGACTAATGAAAAGCAAACCAGCCACTTATACAATTTTTTACCAGGAAAGAATAATCAAAACAATATATTTTCGTGAAAACTTTTAATTGAGGTACACTATTCCAAAGATATAAATCATTTGATGCTTGATATGCACATAAAGCTACCAGTGTAGGATAAAATGTACCTCATCTAACTTCTTTTCACGATCATGTAGAGAAGACTTAGCCTGGATGAACTTCTCATTCCAGCTTTCATAAATATCAGGATGTAATTCTTTGTAGGCCAGGCATAATGTCCGTAATCCAGCAGATCCAAACTGTTCCAAATGTTCCCTAGTCACCTTCTTTATATCATTATTACCATCAGCCAATCTCTCATAGATTACAGTATCAGCACCCTGTGAAAAGCAAGTTCCTCGGAAGATGTTATCTTCTTAACCAGAGTCATGCAATTTCAATCTTGTGTAGAAGCCTCAATACATTATTACCTTACAGTACAATACAAGCCTCCCATCTGGATAACGACATACAACAGACTGACGCTTCCTTGTACTATTAATGGAACAAAGATTACAAGTTCTGTCAGAAGACAATGTTGAAACCTTAAAAATATGTACCAGTGAGGGGTAAATAATTACCTGTTAAACTCGAGCACATTCAAAATTTCATATGAAACATCTTGAATTATGCCCATCTTCTCAACATGAGATTCACGAACATATATCATTGTAGGCGTACGTCTGACAAAGAATAATACTGATTAGTATCAACTCAAGCTGCAATAACCTCAAAATCTAGCAGCTCCATCAGCAAACTGGTAGCAGAACCAAGAAATAAAAAGCCATATTTAGTGTTATAAAAGAGTCAAGTTGCCACTGAGCTTCTCCAATGAAGTCTCAACTTAGACTTGGCCTTCGGAGGACAAGACATATTTAACCCTAATTCTTTTTTGAATGAAAGAACATATTTTGTTTTAGAGAAAAATAAAGCACTACAAAGGAGGAGGAAGATAAGATATCCTACAAAACCAAAACACAAAAACAAATTTGATAAAACCTCATAATATATCCTAAAATATTGACTTTGCTTGTCCAATAACAAGCCCAAGATTAAGAGATCTTTTGCGAGCTAGCAAGCTTTTGTATGATGACATTCTATGGAAAATTCTTGTGTACACATGGTGCACCTTGCACCATTCAGGTTGTGCAGTAGACCAATAAGAACTGACAGTTGATATGAAATTGTCAAAATTGGGTCCTAGAACCCAGTATTTGTCAAATAACTGCAATTTCTTAACGCATTCAGTCACATGACAATTCTTTTCTCAGTTGCTTGAGCAAAAACCCACGCAATCTCTACCACTTACGTATTTATGTTTGGAGAGGAAGAATCTCATATAATCAAGAGTAGTAGCACTCAAATTCCCTGAATATATCAAGATGTTTCATATAGAACCAGCATCAACAAATCTTTCTGTCACGCACTGTTCCCAGTAAGCTGTGTTTGCTTCTCGTATAGACGTGTACCATCTCAATTGCGAAAGTTTCAACCATCAATGAGCAATTAATGATCTCACAATTTTCAACTAACACCAAGAAACCATAATACAGCCAGCCAGCATGAGTCCAAAGGCTCAGATGCAGCCTTAAGTGTGTTTCTCTCTCTAATTTCTCTTTCTACTGGCTCAGTTCACAACAAAGAGTAAACAGGAATTTGAGTTATAATTTGAAAGTTAATTACTTAACTGAGTATGACATCTCATTTCATTCGATGTCTTATATGAAGTATGACAATATTATCCTATAAATCTTTAACTTTGCTGACATTTCTCAGCTGCAGCTCAGGAAGATGGACTCTAGGTCTACAGGCATTTGAATTGAATTAAATTTAGATGAGAGTAATGTGAAGGGACTAGCAAGAGGTAGACATGGCAACCAATTATTCATGGGACAGGGGTTGAGACAGAAAATTAGCAGAGGATCTCCATCCTATTAAAAGGTGGAAACCATAAATGAAGAATCATTCTTATGTAGTAGTACAGATTACATATCAAAGTTTGATACAATTTGTGAACAACCTACAAAGGCAAGGCAAAATGACACAACAGTTATGCAGAAAACAAGTTAGTCAATAAGTATGAACCTGTAAAAGAAGAAACCGAAGTTCTTTGCAGCAGTAACCAAAGCAGCCTCATCAGGTGATGCAGCTTGATATTTGATCTTCTCAGGGGACTCATCACCCTCGGGAAGTATGGTATGGCATATAGCAAGGCATCTGAAGAATTCCTACATGGCCAAAAAACAATACTAACTGTTATATAACAAACTGAACACTAGTACAAGATTGGACCTGCTGAATTCATGGCATAAGCATATTGAAAGAAATCAGCTTAAGTGCCTAACTATAAGACAAACTTTAGCAAAAGAGAAACAAGGTTTACAACATGAATCAACTTCTCTTCCAGAAACTAATAGAGTTAGATGGCCCTCCATCCAGGCTGTGTCAAAACTACTAAAAAGTTATAACTTAGTAGCAAATAAACAGAAGACCTGATTATTACATAGCAAGCAGGCCTTTGATATTCTCTTTTACTAACTGAACAAAATTAGAAAACCAAAAGATTATCGGCACTCATAAAGTTGCAGAAGAACTAACAACTTACAATATACTGCAAGCAAGTCTTATCATGAAGTGCTAGTGTATGGATCCTTTTCTCAGTCTTGGTCAATATATATTAAAAGGAGTAATGTTATTTGATGCTGGTTTCAGTAACTTGTTTCCAAATTAGAAGATGTTAAAACCATTGCATCAGTAAAATTAAGTGAGTCAAATACTCCAAACTGTTTTGGATAGGAAACAGCAAAACTCAGAATCACAAACAGAACTGTAAACTTCAGCTCTCCAAAGTGAAAACCACACAAGAAGAAATTTCCATGTAGAGAAGTCACAGAGGAGATACACAATGCCTAATGAAAATATTGACACTGAAATTGCACACCATTAAGAAAGAGAACCACATAAATATTGGCATCAAGAATACATTGTGAAGGTATCAAAATGTCAAACGCCTATACACATACAATTCTAAGAAATTAAAGATTTCTAAGTATCAAGTAAGGTCATACGAAGTCTTGCATGGAACTCACAACACATATGGGGATAGTTGACAAATCTTGTTAGTTTCTAAGATACACATGAACCAAGAAAATGTTTATATAGGAAATATGAGGCAAGCAAGGATATAAGCCAATTGATTTTCCATAACAAACAAAATATGTTTAGAAAAATAAATAGATGTATATAAGATCAAGATCCTTTTTACCCAGCGAGGATCAAGCTTATGAACCATAGAATGATAGAAACCCAAGCTTGGATTAAAAGCATAAATAGACTAATTCAAGTTAAGAAAAATGATTTACCTTGCAGATATCAGGATTAGACTCATTCCTCCAAGCTCCTCTCATAAGCCTAGCATCATCAAAATTAAAACCCCTCTCTTGCACTGCATTAGGTGATCTATTTTCCTGAAGAGAAAGAATAATTATTTTATAATCATGATCTCTTGACTACTTCCATTCAATGAACATGTGTACTACCTCAAATTTCATGCCATTACGCTCTGCTATTCCCTTCTCAATTTCAGTCAAGCCAATGCCATAGACCTCTCCCCCAATTGAACACTTGAAGAACTCCATTAAGTTTCTTGTTAAAGTCCCAGTTTTGTCAGAGAAGATGTATTCCACCTAATCATATCAGCAAGTAAAACTGTATAAAGCAAAATTCTTACAAGAAACAATGTACACAAGCACTTGTAAACTGATAGAGATCTCAATCACATCTCCCAGAAATATACGTAACACTTTTTTTTATAAGACATTACTTAATATTTAATTTTATTTATAATTTAAAACAATAAAGAAAATAATGAGGAGAGCGGAGGAAGAGGAGAGAGGGGAAGGCAGAAAGCATCAAGCACAACAATTATCCTAACCACCAAAGTAAGAAATGTGGTAGCAACTATAAGAACAGGCCAGAATACTAAAGGATGGGATTAATCTGTCAAAAGCTCCTTGCAACAATGTTGATCTAATGAAAGAGATTCTCCAATGTCCATATGCTGAAAAGGAGACTCCTTCGGATAGCAGTGAGAAGATGCCAGAGAAAGAAGCCAAATCTATTGTGCCATTAGGCAATGCAATTAATAAACAAGACCCACAACTTCCTGATTCATTAGGGTTAAGTAGGTTTTTAAAGGGTTTCTTCAGGAACATTTAGCGGTGTTCCTGCATTATTTGGGGAAGATAAATCTTCGAGGAAGTTTGCTGGTTGTAATGATTGGGGGAGTTGTGCTTGGCTTGGTGGAATGTGACTTTTCACAATACAAAACACTTCTGCCCTCGGTTTCTTAGAAGTTTAGTTGTATGGTTCTAGAATCTGCTTTATATTGATTCATTTCATTTCTTATAATACTACTTTTTGTTGTTCTCCTTTTTGAGAATATCTTGTTCTCTCTCGCACTTTCTTCCTTCCTCCTCAATAACAATTGTTTTTCTGTCAATAGAAAAAAATGCAGTAGTAACTTACCTGCCCAAGTTCTTCATTCAGATTTGATGTTCTGGCCAATGCTGGGGTATTGGTTTCATAATGGTACATGTGCAAGTCCTTGTTGATAAATTGAGTGGATTGAATAAATTTGATCATCTGATACGATAACCAAAATAAATAAAATTTCCCCTTTATCAAGACAGCACATTTCTAGGGCATATGGCTGAGAGACAAACCTCTATTGACACATAAAGTGAAATGGGGATGATTGATGAGTATAAAGTGATGAGGGTAAACATAGTCAGAAGGAAAACCTGAAAACACGGGCAGAACCAACAGACAATAAGTCAAGAAGAAAAGAACGAAAGGAGACGGTTATTCATCTTCGTGGAGAAATATAGGTACCAAAAATCTGTTTCTTGGGTCGAACTGTGCTGAGCCCTCCTCTGATGATTCAAGATGTAAGTAGAAATACTTCTTGTTTACAAAGATACCACTGCAGAATACACAAATCAAAGAACATCATTCACAAATAATAATAACAACAACTACTACAACATTAATAATGACAACAATAAATCTAATGCAAAGTGTAAATACAACCAACGACATTCCCCTCCCAACAGAGTGTTCAGACAAGCAGTCATAAAACCCACAAAATATTAGCAGCACATGAGAAGGGGTTCCAGGCAAACTAATTGTTTAACTCACACACCTGCCTATGGCTCCAGTAAAACACATAATAAAGAGAGTTGCAAATAGAGTGAGTATGAGCTTGTCAAGCTTCCTCTCCAACGTACTTCTTTTGGAAGGAACATTCATTGCATTCATCATCACCTGCAATGTATTCCAAATATCTGTAAAAAAAAAAGTCCATGAACAATCACAGAAGGAAAACATGCTGCAACAATAGTGCAAGACAACCACAAAAATATCCTGAAAAGCAAATATAGCCCAAGTAATATATATAACTCAGTTCAAGAGCCTAAGTTAATCCACAATTCCAAAAGGAGAACTCAAACAAACAGGACAGCAATCAACACCAACAAATGGATAAGGAATTAAATTGAAATAAGGCCCCATAAGTGGTAGTGACATATTTAATGGTACCATTGCCATAAACAAGGAAACCAATACATATCCATCAAAACAACCATAAAGGAAGTGAAGTTGTTTTCTTCTTTCCCCATGCCCCCTGCTTCCCAAGGATATCCATAAATGCTTGGTCTCATATTAAAAAATTCAAATGCTAATGATAATTATGACAACATCAAACAAGTAAACAACAACAGATATGTCACAAGTAACACATTTTAGCAATTAATGCATTACTACAATTACATGTTTATAACAATTCTTTTGACTAAATGCAAGACCAGAGGCTAGAAAATTGATAGAGGTATCATCATTAGGCATCATTTCATAATTGAAAACCTTTGTTTCATGTCCTGTGAAAATAACAACACCAACAATATACTCTGTATTCCTGAGACTGCATCCCTGAAAGCAGGAAATTTCAATATGTCAATACCAGTTCAGTTTCATAAACGAGTAAACAAAACCTCAGTATCTATCAATGATAACAAGCAATATATGATGTTCCAAACAAATCCAACAAAGAAAATCAATTTCGCTCACTCTATCAACTGCAACAATTATGACTATTTTATGAATAAGCATAGAGCTCACAACAATCAAGCATGAGTAGAAAAAAACAGTACATACTCGTAACAAAAGTTGGTTTGGACTGAGAGGCAGTGTTTGGTTTTGAATTATAAGATTTCCAGTGAAGGTATACAATGAGTTGTTTGGTTGTTCACACTGAATTTCACCTGCAAGTAGTTAAAAGACTACGAGTCAAAACTTCTGAAATAAATTAACAAGAAATCAAATTTTCCATATGTAATGAGAATTGACACTCATCAATCTGATACTGAATGAATCTTGCACAGACTCTAGAATAATCTCCCTAAAGAAATTAAAATGAAAGACAATCATTTTGAACAGCCATCAAAAGTTCTATGGAGAATTACAATTTAGGAATTTCTAATAAAAATACTTCTAGTATAGGAACAACCAACCAAGAAAGCAAACAGGTCAATTTCTAAAGAAACCACTAACCAGTCTTTGAACATTTTTTAATAGAAAAGGGAATTTTTATTAGAGAGGAATAAAGTACAACTAATGGAGTATAACATATCCTTGGAAACAGCAAAAAGATACAACAAGGAAATGAAAATTAAAAAAAAAAAATCAAAGTACACAACAAGACTGCACAGTCTCCCTGCATATCAGAAATAGCAACTCCATTGAACCAATCATGAGCAGAACACCAAACAGAAGCCAGAAACAAAATTTAATCTCATAAAAAATTTAGGGCAGAAGAGACACCACCAAAGCCTTTATAATTGTTGGGAATTCAAGTGAGCTCGAAGAAGCCCCACATTGGAAAGGAATAGACTAAGTGAGGAACATATAAGTGGAAGACCCATGGTATCAAGATATGGTGTCAAGCCACAAGTGTGGTTCATCACTTAGCCCACAAAAGGAGATCTCCACAGCCCGATTCAAGTTTTCATAATCATGCAAGGACTCACTTGAAAGGGAGATCTCGATGACCTATCCAAGTTTTATAACACTGCATGTAAGGACTCTCCTTTCACGGACTTAGCAAGGAACCACACTTGTGTTCTTGACACCACATCTTGATTCTTAACCCAAAAACTCAAGGCATTAGGTTCATGGCTCATTCCACTTATCCTCACTTAGTTTATTCCTTTTTGATGTGGGATTTCTTCACTCACTTGAATTTCCAACAATCTCCCCCATGTGACACGAGTATGCTCCCCCTTGAGCGGAAACCTTTTTCAAGCATTTTACGATGTTATCGACAGCACACTCTAACTCCCACCAAGCTCACAGGTCTACTTTAAAGCCCACGCCTCTACCTACATGTTAGTGATATTCACTTGAGTATGTGTTAGCCAATGCTACATAACCAAGCTTGGTAGCTGGACCCATTTTTACACTTGAGTCACGCCTTACCACTCCACCTTGGCTTTTTTTATTATAGCTCTTCTTTCTCCATAGCAAGATTATCCTTTTTTTTTTTTTGGCTCTCCCACACCAAACCAAAGAAAATCCCTCCTAATTTTTCTATCCTAGGCTTAACAGAATCCGCAAAAGCAAGAGGTAGTAAAGGCTAACACTAGACAAACAAGTCTGAATAAGGGTAACCCACCACCTAAGGACCAACAAGAAATCTTCCAATGGTCTAAGCGTATTGAAGTCTTAAGAATTACAGGGTCCCAAAAAGAAGTAACTTGAGGAATACCACCCAAAGGGATGCCCAATCAGGTAAGGGGCCATTGCTGGACTTGACAACCAGCCAGTGAAGCACAAGAAGAAAGAATTTGATTATCCGCATTCAAACCAGCCAAATTAACCTTCAAACAAAAGATAACCTCAAAGAGGATTATATCATCTGCAAATTGAAGGTGGGAGACCATAACCTCCTCTAAACCAACTCTAATACCCATAATGAGGTCCCTATCCACAGCCCTTGAAAGCATCAACTTAGAACATCAACCACTATAGTGATCAAGAAAGGGGATAAAGGGTTAACCACTCATCCAGATAAATGTTTTCATGAACATATATTTACTATTATCTTCCTAGATTCTCTTGCTTAAATCCAGTTGTGCTCCCAAATTGAACACTTCCATCTAATTGGAAGATCTTGTTGCAGCATGATATATCATACAATCAATTACACAATTTAATTATACATTTACAAGGCCTGAATCCACAACTGATCTTATGCTGGAGAATGGTGAATGCGCACATGAACATTCACGCACACAAATTGGAAAAAGAGATTAGAGATTTGTAGCTACTTCCACAGAAAGTAGACAAACAAGAAAATCCGAGAAAAATACTAATGAAAACCGACAGTAACTACTTTCTCAAGTAATACAACATATCAACAGGATACTAATGTATACAATTACACCAACTAGACTCCCACACACACACAGAAGACGATACCACTAGAAAAGATGCTGTGCATTTCTGTAGTCATACATATTAAATTGGAAGTACAATTAATCAAAGCTATAGGCAGTCCATAATATTGATTCACACACAATGAACTGCTTTAAAGGGACTCCTTGTACTCGCTGCTCAGATAGATGAGCAAAAACAATGTTGATGCAACAAAATTTATATTTACCACAAATGCTTAAAAGGAAAAACTTTGATAAAAAGTTGGCTGACAGGTTGTCATAAAGTATCTTTGAACTTCAATAGCAAATCAAATGCACATATGTAGGACCACAGCACATTAAAGAAGGTTGATGGCACTCAAGAATCATAGGTCAATAAATAAAAAATCTAAACCTTTAAACTCAGACGCTTTCTCTGGAGTCAGGTAATCCCAAGTCTTTTCCAATGCTTTCCTAATCTTCAAATTGGTTTCCCCATCCAAGTTAGCAGTCTGTCACCCAAAACTCAAGATTATTAAACTGCAATGACGGCTAGAGAACATCAAGACAACATACATTTTCAGATTGAAATAAATAAATAAATAAATAAACCTCAATGTAGCAGACACCATCTGCATTTGTCGTAGCCAGGAAAAGCAGATCTGCAGGAAAGAATCCATCCTGCTTAACCTGCAACAAAGAAAAAGTTGAACTAATAGTAACTCGTAAGTATCTGCACTGAAAATAGAAACACTCACAATGATACCATCACAAACAGCTCAGGAATACAAATCCCAATGGTCCCTAGATTACAAGCATCTGAAAACCAAACTAACAATTACAATTAAAACCTCAGATTGACAAAGGAAATTAGTATCTTAAAAAGAATGAGGTGATTTCCCTACTCAATTTTCTTAACACCAATTAAAAGGAAAAATTGAAAACAAAAAAAAAAAAAACAAATATTTCCACTCAGAAGGGTAAATGTTTGCTACGAAGAAACAACATTCATTCTTTATCAATCACTTTTGTTGAAGTTATAGGGTTTAGATAGGGAGAAAGAAGAATAGAGAATAGAGATTAAATAATAGTATTCGATTGATATGAGAAAAAAGTAATAGATGTGTTTGATGTGTTACAAAAGACAAAGCACTAACCCTTATATATATTCTACCAACCCTAATCAAAGAAGGGAATAAATCAGTAAACATAATAAAATTAGGAAATGACTCCTAAAATTACTTCCTCAATTAGAGGAATAATTGATTCCACAACATATTCAAAAGATCTTCTAAAATATTCTAAAGATATTCTAAATATTTTAAAGATATTCTAAATATATTCTAACAACTTCAATATGCAAATAAAATACTGCATATTAACAAGACTTACGACCACATTGCTCTATGAACCTTATTCGTACTGCTGCAACCACACAGGCAGGCACATAAAAAGGGGACAGGGAGAAAAAGAAAGAGAGGAGGCAAAGGACAAAATTTGGAAGCCAGATTCAACTTTCAAAAGTAGGGTGTTACTAATCTTTCTAAAAGTGGGGTGTAGAGCAGGTAGAGGTGGTGGACGTAGGGGTCAAGGTAGAACTGGTGGGCGTACTGGTGGTCATGATGGTATGCCATTTTTTGGCTATTTTTGTGGTGAGGAAGGTCATATTAAGAAAAATTGTTGGAAGTTGAATGGTAAACCTATCCAATATCAAGGCTAGCATTATGCTCATGCAGACACCCAAGAGAGTCTATTACCTTACCCATCTCTGCTCCTCTGATACAGGGTTTCAAAACTATCACCTTATTTGATGCAAAATTTGATGCTTATAATCGATTCCAAGCCTCAAAGGGTATTGACACTTCCTTTACTGCTACCCTTGTTCAGTCAAGTAATCCCACTGCTTGTCTCACTTCTTCCTCTCGCAACTAGGTCATTCATTCAGGTACAACAAACCACATGACTGGTAGCACAGCTATTCTTTCTTCATTTCAGTCTTCATTTCTATTACCTAGTGTCACTCTTGCTAATGGTTCTTCTGCTCCAGTAATGGGAAGTGGCATTGCCTATCCTTCGCCTTCTCTTCCTTTTAAGTTTGAATTATGTTTTATGTTTACACCACTTTCCTTTTAATCTTTAGTCAATTAGCCAAACTACAAATTCTATGAATTATAGTGTTCATTTATTATCTCAATATTGCTTGTTTCAGGATTTTGGGACAAAGGTGATTGGTAGGTGTTGTAAATCTAATGGATTATATGTTCTGAAGTCCGCAACTCAAGAGCCATAATCGATTGCTTGTTCCACTTTCATTTCTTTGTTTTAGCTTCATTGTTGTCTTGGACATCCGCCCTTTAAGACTTCGAAGAAATTATGCCCTTCCTCTTTTATTTTAAATTGTGAGTCGTGTCAATTTACCAAACACCATCAATGAAATTATCCTCCTAGAGTCAAGAAACGGGTTGCATCCCCTTTTGTTCTTGTTCATTATGATATTTGGGGGCCTTGAGCCGTTGAATCTAAGTCTAGTTTTCGTTACTTTGTTACTTTTGTTGATAATTATTCTCATGTTATATGGCTTTATTTTATGAGAAATCGTTCCGAGTTATTTACTATATTTCGTGCCTTTTGTGCTGAAGTTCAAACATAATTTAATGTTACTATACGCACTCTTAGAAGTGATAATGCTAAAGAATATCTTTCTACTTCTTTTAAGTCATTTATGATAGACCATGGCATTATTCACGTCCTGTGTCGTCACCCACAACAAAATGAGATGGCTGAAAGAAAGAACCGACACTTGAAGTTGCACGTGCACTTGTTTCAAATCAAAGTTTCTGAACCTTTTTGAACTAACGCAGTTTCTACGGCCTATTACTTAATTAATCGTCTCCCTTCTTCTATCCTAGATGATCAAATTCCTTATTCTCTTCTCTTTCCCTCTCAACTTTTATTTATTCTTCCTCCTAGAATTTTTTGTTGCACTTAATTAATCGTCTCCCTCCGTCTGTCCTAAGGTCTCTAAGTTGGATCCTCGTTCTCACAGGTGTATCTTCCTTAGCTACTCTCGTAGTCAAAAAGAGTATAGATGTTATTCTCATGATTTGTGTCGCTATCTTGTCTCTGTAGATATAACCTTCTTTTAAAACCACTCTTTTCTCTTCAGAATCATCTCCTTCTCCTTCTCCTTCTCCTTCTCCTTCTCCTACTAGTGATGACAATGACTACACATTCTACCATTCCTATGTCTTCTTGCCCTACCACTATGTTCAAAGGAATCAACAATCTGATGTGACTGGTACTATTGCTTCAAAGCCTCCAAATTTATTTCCTTTTATAGCTCCTTCTTCCTCTTTGGATACTGCTCCTTTTGAGTCTAGCATTGATCTCCCGATTGCTCTTCAGAAAGGCAAGCATAGTTGTACCTATCCTATTTCTTCCTTTGTAGCTTATGCTGGTTTATCTAGCTCTGCTAAGTCTTTTGTAGCTTCTATTGACTCTCACTATTCCTACCACTGTCACTGATGCCCTGTCTCATAAGGGGTGGCTTAGGGCTATGTTGGATGAGATGCACGCTCTTGAACACAATCATATTTGGGATTTGGTTTCTCTACCTACTGGTAAACAGGCGATTGGTTGTACATGAGTTTATATTGTGAAGGTCAATCCTGATGGTTCTGTGGCTCGTTTAAAAGCCCGTCTAGTGGCTAAGGGTTATGCTCGAGTTTATGGTATTGATTATTCTAAAACCTTTTCTCCAATTGCTAAATTTGCTTCTATTCAGTTGTTTATCTCTCTTGCAGCTACTCACCATTGGCATCCGCATCAGCTAAATGTCAAGAATGCCTTTCTCCATGGTGATTTACAGGAAGAGGTGTATATAGAGCAACCACCTGGATTTATTGCTCAGGGGAAGAGTGGTAAAGTGTGCACATAGAAGAAATCATTATATGGCCTTAAACAAGCCCCAAGGGCTTGGTTTGGAAGATTTAGTCAAGTTGTTTTACAGTTTAGACTTCAAAGAAGCAATTTTGAACACTCAATCTTCTTTCTCTTAGGGTGGCTATATCTTTCTATTGGTATATGTGGATGATATCATTATTACTGAAAGTGATAAGGTTTCAAGGATTTCCTTCAAACATAGTTTCAAACTAATGATTTGGATGCATTAAAGTACTTCTTGGGTATTGAAGAAATGGGTAGTAAGAAGGGCATCTTTCTGACCTAAAGAAAGTATGTCCCTAGTTAGCTTAAAGAAACTGCTTTGCTCATAGCTAAGCTTACAAAAACTCCTATGGTTCCTAATGTCAAACTCTTAGCAGATGATGGAGATGTAATTTCAGATCTTGAACGATACAGAAAACTTGTGGGTAAGCTTAACAACCTCACAATCACTCGTCTTGATATTACTTTCTTTGTGAGTGTGGTTAGTCAGTTTATGTCATCTCCTTGGACTACACAGTGGGAGGTTGTTCTTCATATAATGAGATATTTGAAAGGGGCTCTAGGTCGTGGTGTTTGGCATAGAGATCGTGGACATACTACAGTGGAAGGTTTCTCTAATGCTGACTGAGCTAGATTCCTAGTAAATAGAAGATTCACTTCCGGTTACTGTGTCCTTGTTGGAAGCAATCTTGTTTCCTAGAGGAGTAAGAAGCAAAGTGTTATTGCTTGATCTAGTCCTGAATCAGAATATCGTACTATGGCCCAAGCTACATGTGAATTAGTGTGGATTCCTCATCTTTTTTATGAGACTGGATTTAATAGTGCAATGCCTCTGAAATTGTGGTGTGATAATCAAGTTGCCCTTCATATTGCTTCTAATCTTGTTTTTCATGAAAGAATAAAGCATATTGATGCTGATTGCCATTTTGTACGTGAAAAGATAGGCTTGTTGTCACTAGACATGTGCGGGTTGGAGAACAACTTGCGAACATCTTCACCAAGACCCTCAATAAGATTATATTCATAACAAGCTGGCATGATTAACATCATGCTCCAGCTTGAGGGGGAAGTGTTAGAGAATAGGGGTTAGACTATTATTTATTATTGTTTTGTATTATTGGGCTGGGCTTATCTCTCATGTACTTATCCTTATCATTTCATATAAATAGAGAGACAGGGAGACTAACAAGAGTACGTTAGTCATTCCCATTCTTAATTCTCTTCTTATTTTCTCTAACAAGCTCAATCAAAACCATAAATCACCAAGCTAATTTTAAAGAGAAAGAAGCATACCCATTTCAACCAAATATATATACAAAACAAACTAAAATCATGTTTTTTTTCAATAACATCCCACGACATAACTACTGGAAGGGGTTAGCAAACTTAATACACATTATGAGGAAAATGAAATAGTCAACAACAGTGAGAAATTTAACAGAAATAACTCAAGAACAAATGTGAAAACTATTCAGAGAGCCAAAACATGTCAGGTGGTCCAAAAAAAAAAAAAGAAAAAAGATTATTCTAACATAATATTGAATAACACAAAGCTGGAACAACCATTAGCATCTAGCAATGGGTCAGTGATGATAAAAATGAGTTTCTCCTCTAAAAGGCAATGAGATCTTTATCAGATACAGGAGGGCAATAGCATTATTTTGAACATATGCAAGGAAGATTGCAGCCTCAAACATGATAACCAACATCCTCTGAAAATTTAAAAGCATAGACTCTATTACCACTATAGATACCCTTGTAAGTACGAGTTCAAAATGTAGATGTGTCAAAATTAAATCTAGGCATATATCACACTCACCTTGACAATGTCACCAACTTGCAACTTTTTCCAGGGTATAGATTCCCACTCATGATCTTGCAAAACATCTATCATATTATTGTTTATGGCCATGTCATTTTGAAAACGCTTCTGTAGTACACAATTTAAGAAAAATAAATAAATTAATAAGAGGAATATACATACAATCCTACTGCCATAATCAAATCTAAAAAAAGGTAGACAATTTCCAATTCAGGAAGCCATCAAAAAAAGAGTTTTAAGAAATGAGGTCATAACCACATTTTGAAACAAAATAAAAATAATCTTGTAGAAACTTACAAGTACATTGCATAATAAAATGCTTACTTCTACATATTTATCTATATGAATTTTTCCTATAACACCCTTAGTTCGAATTTTCCTACAAAAACACTACAGAAAGATGAAACCTAAATCCCCTACCCCCCAAATAATTTACAGAAAACATATAAAAAAGCAAGTAATGTACAAGGAAAATAAATAGCATTCTCACCCAGTCCTCAAAAGCTTCCTTAATAAGAGAGATTAGAAGCACCAAAGATAGAGGAAGCACATTAGTTATTGGAGACACAGGGCTACAACATCAAAAAACATGTAATTAGACTTATTCTGACTTGTATAAAATTATAAATTCAAAAATATATATGAACAGTAACCAGCAGATAAAGTACATATTACTGATAATCATCTTCACGAGAAAAACAGCATAAAGTAACAAATAGATATAGAAGAACCACATTAATGAGGAACAGAGTACTATAAATTGAAAGTACAAGTAAGTACAAGCAAAATATATAAAATTCTAAAAGAAGTTGTTAGAAATTCAGCATGACACCAAACAAAGCTTCATATAGAGCATTTCAGTGAGTATAAATGTAGCTGACTTAATAATTTGTTAGCCAAAATACTCAAGTAGACAAAAATCAGAATAATCATAAACTTAGAAGATAAAGACCAAATCAAACATGACGTGCATAAGCCATTGATGCAGGATGCACTAGCATAAAAAAAAAGCCCAAGTTTAAAAGTTAAATTGTCTTAATAATTAATATCCTGGTTCACTTATGATTATAGGGCTTATTGTAGTATTCCATAATCTCACTAGATCATAATTAAGTAGGATTATCAAGATTAGAAAGTTAATTTAGTAAATTTCATATTTGTCTTAGGGGTATTTTAGAAACCTTTGCAGTGGTAGGTTTAAGTTATTTAGGTGTTATTAGGTACTATTTTGAAGTCCAAGTTTTCCTTCTAGGTTTAGTATTAGAGTAGTAGATTTAGTATTAGAGTAGGAAATATCAACCTTCAAAGGATCAAAAGCAATCCTTGTAGCATAAGATATAGGAAGTATATAAATTATAAAAAGAAGTACGTAATAATCTTTTAGAGGAATTTTGAGTTTTGATTAATCATAGCAGCAATTTACTCTTATTGGTTGTGTGCTGCCTAGGTTAATTTCTTCTTCTTTAAAAGAATAGAGAGAATATTTGTGAATTGTGTGTGTAGGCTGTAAATTGATCTCTTATTTTCAGTATATAATTACAATCAATCACGGAGCAATAGGGAGCTAATCACTAGCCAGTTTACAGCAATCATCATAATGATTGTTTACTACCTATTTGCACATACGCTAAATCTAACATTCTTCTTCTCATCTTCAACCCTATTTTCTTTAATGCTACAATGGCCCGGCCTGACTTCTTCGGCAGACATCATTAAAAATTCATGCAAACAAAACCCTAGCTGCCTCTTGCTTAATTTTCCCCAAAAATCCATCATGTCTAAAATCCTAATTTCACAGGAATGTTCACATCTTCCAAATGGCCACCAATTTGACCCTCCAAATCATCCTAACCCTCAGATTAACCAATGAACCTTCAATCCACCAATTTTCCACCATAAATTAACCAAGAAAAACCCAAACCTAACCCATGAAATCCTAAACCTTCTGCTGTCCTGTGTCAACCAGACATGCATTATAAAATTTAAATTCTCATATCAAGAGCTAATGAGAAAGATGAAAATCCAATCAATACAGCTGTAATACATCTTATGCATACACAAATACTATTCTAATAACAAGTACCTAACTGGAAAAGCTACTGCCAACCATATCTGGTAGATAGCAGGTCAACTGAAGAAAATAAAATGTTCCTGTGCCCCTCCAGTGAGTATGCTCTTTTCTCACAATTAAGCTTGCAAATAGCAAAACAATCTTCTAACTGAAAACTTAACTAACATTTACATACCTGATTGGGGTGGTTGACAAAATCGAGATTGAAAGAAAGTAGAGATTAGCAACCCGCCTGAACTGCAGCATAAACAGGAATTTCTATCTTCAGTAACATAGAAAGCATAGATAAGTTGTTGGCAACAGAAACATGATTTGCCTTCAATCAGCAATAAATTAATTTGAAGACAAAAAGTTGTAATAAATTATTTTGGGCACATATTGATTTAACTTCACATATTCTAAAGCAAGACAAAAGCCATTTTCTTTGTGCGCAAACAAATTAAAAAGCCATTTGACTCCACCTCCATGATTTTGCACCAGTACCGATGGAAAGAATACTAATTTAAGAGAAAGAAATTAGATAAAGAGATGGTAAAACATATACAGTCAGCAATGTACAGAATCCCTCGAACAATCACATACCTAAACAAATTGCTACTCCTGGACTAGCCACATACCCTTAAGAGTTAAGACATACATCTACTTGGAACCAACCAGACTGATTTAATGTTTGCAAAACTTCAAAAAAAACAAAAGATTAACAAAAATTGTCAAAAGTGCTCTAATATATCATATAATAAATCATAAAGACAAACAGCATGCCATATACAAAAGTCATCATATGTACTTTGAAAAACTGGTGAAGGATATACATGCTAAACAATGCAACAACTCACGCAATGGTAGGCAAGGCTTGAAGTTTTTGAAAACTGGAAATCAAGTGCATCTTACCTACTCTCAATAATCAAAATGCTTAAAGTAACTTACCTGTTCAAACAATCCTTTTGGCAAAAAAGTGAAAAAGTTGTACTTTGTAGTCGATATTGAATTCCCCTGACATAATGGATATTAACTAGTCAAAATTATTAAATCCAGGTATGTGAAATAAACAATATAATATCACACATGAAGCAAAAATCCTCAATTTCTGGTAGTTTACAAACAGAATATCAATGAACTGATTTCAAGGTGTATGAATAACAGCAGAAAAACCAAAAAGAATAAATTTGATTTCGTATAATTAATTAACATTAAAGAAAACTACATGATGACTCACTTGACTGCAGCTGAACTGACATCCATGGTTAAAGCTAACTTATAAAAGGCGGAAACATTTATAGCTAAACGTTTATTTTCCAAATGTCTGATCCATAAAAAAATGGCAATGTCGAACATCACAATGTTTTTATGAAAGATCTTTGAAACTAGATAATCTGCAAGATCCAAACAGGTAGAATTCTTATTTCCTCTTCTCTAGGAAAATGAAAATCTACTCACCAATAGCCTACATATTTTATGCTCACAAGATTTCAATATCTCTCATATCAATTCACCATTTTATTAATCTTAGTTTAAGAATTCCCAAATAAACCATTGAAGCATACTCCATAACACATATCTAGTTATACAATGTCATATCTGTATACTAGTTCCAACCACGTTTTGAATAAATTTCATACATTTTCTTCCTGTTTTTGTTTCATTTATAAAAGTTGAAAAGAAAAGGTGGCTCTACCCCCAACCTCATATCATCTCATTGCAAAATTGTAAACATCACTCTTAAAGGGGGAAAAAAGTCAAAATCAAGTCACCCCTATTACTGTCTTTTCTTATTCTATTTGGTTGCAACTTGCAACTCTTCAACAAAAGTGAATGCATACATGTTTCTGTCTCCTTTTTTGTGACTGAAAAGGCATTTCTTAGGCAATTCCCATGCATATTGTAGACTCTCTTCTTTCAATGGATAAGTTCAGCAAAAAAAAAAAACACATAGAAGTTGAATTAACAGTGCTCAATTTTTACACATAGAAGGTCTTTAACTATTTTGGAGATCACTATGTACTTGTTTAATTCATTTACTTCTTCTCACCAAAGGTGAATGGCCCTTCGTTCTCTACTATAAGTATACATTAACATCAATCAACTAATTATTAACAGCACAGATCCACTGACAAAAATCCTCAACTCAACCAGCCCCCCTTTCCACTACTAACAAGATTACTCAAACAAGGGCATATATACAAACAGACGATCCTAATTGGGCCACAAGTGACAAATTTCTTGTCAAACTGTTCTCGTATTGCTTGATGATTCCCACAGAAGTAAACAACACAAAATTGAAGCGCCGAACTGCTAAAACGAAGTCAGTCAAGTTCCTGAAACTAAAATCACCAAAAAAAACAAAAAACCATCGCATCGCAGCGGAATGGAACACGCATCTACAGTTGCATAGTTTTCTTGGAGCAACAAAAAGGAAACGATAACAAGGGGCGACAAAGGAAACAGAAGCGCATAACAGCAACCTCCACGGGAACAACGAAGAATGCGAACCTTGAATCGGACGGGGAGATTGGCCTCGCGATCATTGCAGAAGATGGTGCGGTGACCGGGGGCCTGGGGCTGGACTCGGCCGAGTCGAACCGTCCGAGACGAAGGGATGCGGATGCTCATGATGGAAGCGGATCTCAAAGACGAAGAAGATGATTGAGACCAATCCCATCCGTTTATCGTCGGGTTTCCATGCGAGCGGAGGCACCGATCCGTTCCAATTCAAGCGCCTTCTCGCCTTTTCTGCGTAAATCGTTGGGGAAATTTCAAGCGCTTGAAAACAAGATATGAGATTCAACCTCTTCCTCTTCCTCTCCCTCTCCTGCTATTGCTGATCTCCCAAATTTCTGGGTGCCATTTTTTGCCCTTTCGGTTTCCTCTCCGGAACCCGCGTTCGTCCTTCGTGCTATATTCCCTCTGCCTCCACTTCGCTTTCCTTTTTCGCGCTCCCTGACCCGGCGCGTGGCATCACACTTCCCAATTTTAAAAGTACTTTGATTTTATTTGATTTAATTTAATTTACCTATATCTCATTACCTATCTATTATATATGCTAAAATAACTTTTTTTCTTATAAAATATTCTTACATTTTTGAATGTGATAATCTTCGGTTGGTAATAAAAATTTTATTTCTTATAAAATATTTAATTTTTTTCTAATTTTATTCAATCACATTTTTAACTTTTCATTTTTAATTTTTTTCATCTTTCTTAATTTTTCATTTTTCTTTAATTTTAAAACTTTTAAAGTATAAACACTTTTTGGGAATAAAAATTCAAAATAAGAAAAAATATAAATTTTTTAATTAATTATAAAATAAAAATGAATTATGACTCAGCTACTTTTATAATTTAAGTTTTAATATTCAAATTCGTATAAAAATTAATAAATTAATTATAGAATATAATTAAATATATAAATAATAGAATTTTTATTTTCTAGATCAAGTAATTAAATTCATTAATTTCTAACAAATTAAAAAATACATACTTTAATTGATAAATTACTTTTAAATAAAAAATAAAAAATATTTAAATTTTTATTATTTATTTAAATAGTCTGAATAACTTTTTTTTCTTGTTGTTATAGTTCAATAATAGTAGAAAAGTGCACCTTATTTAAATATTATTTTCGATTTCATCCTTTTATTGTGATATAAGTTTTTTCTATTTAAAAAATTTTAAAAAAAATTTCAATTAATTTTAAACTAGCCTATTGTAGTGCTACAAATTAATATTTATAATTTTTTATATATAATTATGTATATTTTTATAAGCACATACATATTAATATTTGTAGTTAATTTTTTAATATAATTTATGATTTTTTTATAATATTTTATTAGTTTATAGATTAAATGTATTTGAATACTTGTATATTGATATTTATAGAAAACTTTTAATAAAATTTATACATTATTTTTGTTATTATAGCTTAGTTTATTAATTAAATATGTGTCAATATATTTTATTTTTACTTTCATAAAAAATATTTTTAAAATTTATTTACATATTTTTTATGATTGTATGTCATGAATAAAATATTTTGAATTGTAATTTTAATTTATATGTTATTTTATTACAATTATATAGAGTATAAATTAAAAAAATAAAAACAATAAATATAAGTTAATTAATATAGTAGTAATGTTATTCATAAAAGTATCACTATAATTTATATCATTGTCATTTTTCTTAATAAATATAAATCATAGACTAAATATGAACAGTTTTTATCTATCAATGAAATTTTAAATTTATTTAAAAGAAACTACATAGCACTTAACATTATGTTACATTAAATAACTTACAATAGTATTTGGATTAAGTCACATTAGCACATGACATTACATAACATTACATAACTTGCAATAGTTTTGAATGAAATCACATCAATATATAATATGATATGAAACTACATATAACTTAGAATAAGTGACGTCAACACACAAGAGGATGTAACTTTATATAACTTATATGAATCTTATGATATGCTATGTCAATATATAAGATGACATGACAAGCTTTTCAAGAATTAACGTTATCACATAATATGATGTGATGTCACATAATTCGAAAGATATCACATTATGAAATATAATGATATGACATTCTACGGTTTTGAAAAGTTAATTTTAATACATTATATGTAGATATAGGTACAGATTATTTTATTTGATAAAATATGAAAAAAAAAATTAAATAAGTGTTTATGTGATGCTATTTATAAATATAGCTTAATTTTAATTTACTATCAATACAAAAAAATTTATATTATTAATTAATTATGAATTGTCAAATCATTAAAAAAGTTTAACTACTAATTTATTAAGATTTTTTTCTTTAATGTAACAAAACAAAATAATGGGAATGAATTGGAAATGAAATGGAACGAATGAAATAAAATTATTTCTTTTATTTTGAAGATTAATAAAGAAATGGAATATAACTTTATTACCTTTATTTAAGAGTTCAATTATAAAGGAATGAAAAGAAACAGAACGGAACTATTATAATTTTTAATTTATTAATGATCTTTTTAATTAATTAAAAAATAAATAAAAATATTTAACATGAGGGATAAAGATGTTGAATATTTGCTTTTTACTTATAAAAATTTTAATTCCACCATTCCACCCTAATTTCGAGGAGAAATAAGATTGAGTTTTTGAAGAAAAAAGAGGAGGAATAGTTTCTCTTAAATTTATTTTCCTTCTTTCTTGTTTAACTTGCAATCAAGAAGACTTGTTTCCTTTCCTCTTGTTCCCTTTCTATTTCTCTCATTACCTATCATTCAACTATAATGTAAAGTTATAACTATTTAGAAAGTCAAATATTTAGTAATATGTAATTAAATAATAATAATATAAAAAAAAATTATATTAACAATATATCAAAATAAAATTCTTATAAATATAAACCAATCAAATAAATCATAAAATGAGATCATATTAATTTTATTCATATTATAAATCATGTCTTGGAATATAAGATAATTTTAGATAACAAGGTAGGAAATAAAATCTTCAATCCTTTCATGACTATTATTCCATTTAATACAAAATTGCCTTTTAAACGTTAAAAATGATAATTTTTTTATGAATTTAATTTTAATTCATAGTTAATGAAAATTATTCAATATTATTATTTAATTATATATTATTATATTATTAAAAAATTAATTATAATTTTTGAAAAATTATTTTCCTATAAATGTGCATCTTAAAATTATTAAATTTTAATTTTAATGAATTGATGAAGTGACTGAGACGAAGCAGTACTGTGTGGTTGAACACATCACTATATTTTTAAATTTAAATTTTATCTGTACTTTTTAAACCAAAGACAAGATTTTTTTTATTTTCTAACATAATGTCCGTGTAAGCTGGCTCAAGAAATTGTAATAAAAAAGTTAGAAATTTTGCAATGAGTCGACGTGGCGCTGGTGTGACTGCGCTTGATGTCATAAAAGGAAGCGCGAGAAAAGAGCGTGGAAATAGTTGCGAACGAAAAGTGCCACGTAGGACTCCATTACAGAAGTGGCAAACAAGAGTGGCGATGTCGTTTAAGGAGTCACTGGGTCCCTTTTCGCAAAAGTGACGTGGTAGTGTGTGGCCCAGTAAGGAAGTTGAGGCGACTTTCATTGGTTGCGGTTTTATTTAAGGCCGTTGCCATTTGTAACGGCTACTAGCAGACCAAATAAATTTTGGGTGGGCATTTCTTCACCTAAATTGATTTTTAAAGACTTAAATAAATATTTACATATTTATTAATTAATTTATTTTAAATTTTATATTATTTTATAAATATAATTTTAATTTTAAATTTTATTTAATTTAAAATAATTATTTTTTTTTTAAATTAAATATAATTTTTTATTAAATATAAATCACTTTACTCAAATTTATTTTTAATCAAAATTAAATTTATAAAATTAAATTTATTTAAAATAAATTTATAAACTCTAATTCAAACACACACTTTAGTTTTAAAACTTATTTTTTTTTAAATAAATAAATAATGGGAAACATCAAATAATTAAATAATTTTAATTTGTTTATTTATTATTTTTATGAAGATGACACGTTAACTTTTTTATTTTTTTATTAAAAGCAAAGATATCTTATTCACAATTCTAGATCACTAGAGGATAAGCATACTAGGAAAAAAGTCTACATTTTGTTGAAGTTTTCTCAAAAATTTATAGTATTTTTCATATATCCTTACCCAAAATTCATAACTATACATAAAGTAGTTGGTTTTGAATATTTCAGATATTTTGGACATCAATTATGATCAATTTTAATTTTACAGGAATGCTATTTTCCCAATTGTGATTTGTTTCAGATAGTGAATAATGCATTCGATTTAAGTTGTAGTCAAATCAAAAGCTATCAAATATTCAACCATTATCATGTGTATCCCACGACAGAAAACAAAAACCGAGAGGCAACAAACAATAAGCAGGTGTAATAATCAGATGTCTATAAACGGTGATAATTTTATGGGATATAAAAACGCACCAAACCCCAAAAAAGTAAACCAAACATTTAGAGAACTTGAGCTTTTACCATTTTTTTTTTAAGAATCTTTGTTAAAGTGAAAAATCACATCCAGTAAAATTTTAAGTGTTCGGTTTAGATTTCAATTTAGCATTAGTTGTACTTTTATTCTAGATGATGAAGAAAATCAATGTACGTGGAAAGTCAAGAAAATACAATTAAAAATATATGAATTTAAGAATGTGAAAGTAACATCACTCATAATCAAGATTGATAATTTTTACAATAAGCAGAGTTTGAAAGGTCATAACAATAATGAAATCAAAGGAAAATTTTGATTAAAGAAAAATAATTTGAGAAACTCAAGTTTTTAAGAGATACTCCAGCAACAAAAATTTTCTACAGTTCGACAGCATCTAGCTTGAATGCATATTGGGTAAACACAACGACAGATTTCACCTTTGTGTATATTCAAAATGCATTTGAAAAAAATGGTCTTGGGCTGTATAGCAATACTCCTTCATCGTCTGAGTTCTTAGCTCATGTTCAGGTATAATTTAAAAAAAAATTATTTATTTTTTAAAAATCCTTTCAATAAAATTTTAATTATAAGTAATTTTAATTATAAAATAAATTAATCTAAATACACATTAAATATTTTAATTTAAAATGCTGATTTAAATCACTTTTAAATCACGTTGAAATTTGTAGAATTCATGATGGGTAGATGGTTGATCATTTATTCTAAATTTCAAATTTCGATGTACCAACTCCTAGAGCGATAGAGAATGCTCTTTTTGTTTTTGGTCTCGAGCTCCTCTCCTCACAATGTTGATCTTTGAAAGAGAATTGGAGAACTACTGGCCACGGATCTCTTATTTGGACTGGGCTAATACTTGAGCCCATGTCGAGAGGGCAAAAGCCCGAAGTTCCACAAAGAAACCATCAAAAATCAAAATAAGGTACTCTAATCCGAATGATAATAAAACAAACCTTACAATTTGCAAATCTTGCTGTTCTGTCCCAAATGGCAGGAGCTACGGCAACTATAACCACATTCCTCAATCTCACGCTCACACAGCCTCCATCCTCCGAGCTCCTTCATTTCTCTGCAAATAATGCTCCTTATCCTCCTCACCGTGCCTTTTGTTCCCGATTCCGCTGCAACCATCGTTCCAGTCCCATAATCAGTAATTGCCATGGCAAGGTACCGTGTATCTGATATATCTCCTTCATATACCAGCAAATAGTAACACAATTGTTTTTGAATTGCGTTCACCGTTTCTCCCTCTGTTCTCAGCTGAATAGCTCGACTGGGGGAGAACCGGATGAGACAGATGAAGCCCTTTTTTACGGCTCCGATGGGTTTGAAGACGAGACCGACGAAGATGATGCAGAGAGCAGCGTCGACTTGTTGATCAGATTCTTGCAGAGCATGTTTAAGAAGTTCTCTAAGCGGGCCAAGAAGGCCTCTCGCTCTGTTTTACCCGCAGTAATTTCGCCCCAGCTTGTGAGTTTCCATTTTTCTTCTTCTTATGGTTACTCCTTCGCTACTTTGAGAGCGTTCATTTAAAATGGACTCTCTTAGCTATGTGGGTATCGTCAATTACCATTTATTATTCATGGGTTTTCCATTTTTTAGGCCATTAGTGATCACAGAGAAATTTCCCAGGACTGATGCTCATTGCGTATATCACCAATAATTGAAAATTGCTTGAAATTGTTTGATTATTGAAAATTGCTTGAAATTGTAGCTTTCAAGTTTCTTTTCTTTTTTATTTTTTTAAAAGAACTTTTTTTCTTTCAGTAACTTTGGAATAACTTTTTGCTATGAATTGCACGTGTATTTGATTAACTACAATCTCTAATACAAGGTTGGCTCAACATTTGAACTTGTCTGGTACCTTCAAGTTTTAAATGTCAATAATGAATCTTGTGGCCTTGTTCCTTTTGATTTCTCGACATTAGGCAAGGTATTATTTGAATGTGCCGTCTGCTACTTTTCTGAAAGTTAATGTAGTTGAATCTATCTTTAAATTTATCCTTGGCTGCTTTCTTTTCTTTCCATGTGGTTGGGGGAAATTCAGGTTTCTTTTGCAGTTGATGGGACTCTGCTACTTGCTTCACTTTCTATTGCCAAAGCACTTCTTGAGGTATTGCTTCACATCACTCAAGAACCTGTATGGTTCAATCGAGAGTTCATGACTAGTTGAAACCTCGGTTTGATTTATTCAATATTTACATTTCTCTTCCTGATCATAAATTTTTTTTTCCATGTAAAAACTACTTGAATTGAATTAACTAACCAAGACTTTTCCTGAGGTGCAAATAAGAGATGTAAGGAAGGTTTGCAATAAAAAGTGTGCAAATAATCTCTCTTACAGTTTCTATATTTAAAAAAAAAAAACATTTCTCTTATTGTTACACAACTTACAACTGAATTTTTAGAATTCATGTATTGAAATGTTACTTGCACACCCTTTTATTGCACACCTTCCTCACTCCTCATTTGCACCATTTATTATTAGACTATTATTGTTTATATTTGAGGTCTTGGAATAGATATCTTTAACTATGGAAACAATCTATGAATGCCTTGTCAATTCTCAACAGTTGATTGAAGCATCAACTGTTTATCACCTCAATCTTTTATCATAGAATCAATCAATCAACATGCGAGGCATGAACTACGGTTCTGGCTTCCCTCCACAAAAATCTTATTTTCTTTACAATTGAAAAATGCATTATCAAGAAGGAACGAACAACCATTGGTGAATGTTGAATATGAATCGTAGGTCATCTGCACACTTGGAGGCACTGTATTTACTGCGATTCTGCTCCTGCGTCTGATTTGGGCGGCAGTTTCTTACTTCCAGTCATCAAGTGGGAATAGCTTTAATCAGGGTGGGAATTCCTTTGGTGCTGCAGCCTAGAGCTCTCTTCAAGTTTTAACAAATGATGCCCTTTTTTTTTTGAGCACTTAAAGTATCTCCTCACGCGAAAGGTGAAAGACTATTTCCCGGCCTTCAGTTGTGTCCCTTGTGTGAGAGAGGCTTACCAACAACGCATGTTCCATTCATATCTACCAAAAATTGAACTCCTGACATGTTTAAGGGACTCAAATTACTTTTTTCTTGTGTTAAATTTCCCAATCTCGTGTTAATTTTGTAAAAGCTTAATGGTAGCTTGTATATGAAGTAATATTTTCCTGCGGTACATATTTTCTTTGATTCTGTTAATTGTAATTGGTATATGCATTTATTCATATGGATTTAGGCATCTTTGGAATGAGATAATTATTATTTTTTTTTTGGACAATTGATATAACTATTATTTTTTGTTACAAAGGATGTCTAAGGCATGGTGTGGAGAGAAAAAATTCTTAAGTGTTCAAAGAGTAAGATATTTTTCTTATTTTATATTATTTAATGATAGTCATATTAGCTTTGTAGCTGTAGGTAATTGCTGTCTTTAAAAAATTTTAATTTAAGCACTAAGTAATGGCTCACAAAAATGATAAAATTATCATTAAATGATGTAAAATAAAAAAAATATTATACTCCTTGAACACGTAAAGATCTCTGTGTGAAGAGAAGGAGGGTAAACAAATTTAGACAAAAATGGAGCGAGTCAGTCTTAAAAAAAACATAATGTTACTTGAAATAGGGCTCTTGGTCGAAATAATTTCTAATGTCACTGTTTAAGCGTTTATAGATCTGCCAGGCCATTTTCTGGAGTAACAATTACATTTTCGATGCAACTCAATGCAATATTAGATATATCAGACTAAAATGTGATGTGATTCAGATGACATTTGACCGTACGTAACGTCCTATAAAAAGCCCTGTCGCTTCTGCGTGATCCGTTTGATTTCTGTTTGACAAAAATAGGGTTGCTACATGTGCACCACAGAATCCTTCCTCGTTTACTATTTTTGAAAAGCATCAGGCTTCAGATTTTGTCTTGCCAATGAAGTTGTAAAACATATGCATGTGTACTTCTGCGCCGCATAAGCAGTATTTATATAGATACTATCGTTGTGATCTGTGCCTTACAATGGTTCCAATATAAATCCCACCCACCATGCAGCTACTATACCTATTTGCAAATAGTTAGCAACTATGCATTGCCCATGCAAGAAAAATCTTTTGGTTTCATACTTAATGGTGTGCGCGTGAAATGCTAAAACCAAATGTTTACCTTGGAGTGTGTCAATTTTGCTTTAGGTTAGATCATTTGGTGCATCATTTCTAGCATATAAAGTAGATGTGATATATTTATGTATTATTTTTGTTTGGGTAAAATTGAACCTTTTATCCCTTACAATTATCCCAAGTTTCAATTTTGTTTGAAACATTTTACTTGTTCCAATTTTGTCCTAAATGTTGTAATCTTTTCTTTTTGACTAACTTCTAATTGACATACGAAAATCGCTAATGTAACACCTACGTAGTGTGTTTCACCGTTAAATGGACAGAATCCATCTTCCGTGTAGAATACTTTGTCAAATCAACTAAAACAACATTGTTTTCAATTAAATCACTAATGTAATTTAGGAAGGAAATTAAAGTTTTGCCATCCATTAGTATGATATGGGTTACAATAACCTTTATATTGTTAGGTTAATCCATACGTAAGGAGTTTCTAGGACATGCCCCTTATGTCTGCTATCAGTGCGGCACTACTTAGTGGCCAGCGAAAAGTTACATAAAATAAGTAAATAACCAACAGTGTCTAACGAATCCTAGCTGATATTTAGCAGAATAAATAATTGATATCAATCGTAAACTCTTTGACATTAAGATCTTTTTATGCACTCAAAGGGACCCAAAAAAACAAAAAATAACAAAATCATGTTGGCATTGATTTATTCAACATAGCTTCACAAACAAACAACAATGTTGAGACTATTACACAATATGTAAGCATTATGTATTCAGGACAACTAGCATTCTTTTACAAGAATAATAATCATTTTAAGGGTTATGAAGAGTATCAGCATAGAAAGCCTATAGTCCACTATGCTATATATCGAGTAAATGAATTCATTTTCCAACACCCTAACAAATGGAGTTGCTTAAATACTAACTGAAGTAGTCCTGTGAAACAAATAACAGCTCCATGCCTTGCGTAGAAAATGGGAATGAGGTTTCTATTGGACTCGACACCTCGAGTATATGATTTCTGGGAGCTCTGAAGGAGAGAATACTGATCCTATATGCATTTATTACCAGACGAAGGGATTTCCATGACTAGGTTGTTCTTTCAAAACCACCTCCTACCTGCATATGTAACCACTCGGGTGATGAACCCCGGCTATACTCTCTTGTAGCTTGTGAAACAAATGGCATGCCGGCTGTATCAAATGTTTGCTGATCAAACTGGAACAAAAGTTTAAGTCTCGTAAGTGTGAAGATTTTGCTACAAAGATGAAAAACTTGGCTCCACCAATCATTGTGAATCTTTTTGGCCGCAAATTTTAGTTTCAGTGTGGGATCTTACACACTTCCTAATTTCTTAACACATTTTTACATGGAACTGATAGAAGAAGGTTTCCTACCCGCTGCGATCATCTACTATCAAATATATTTACTTTATGAACCAGTAATTAGTATCACAGAACTAATCAGTCCTCAAAAGCACCCAGAAGCATCTCATTTATTTGATGAAGGAAGCAACTGAAGATTCCACCAAGAATTTGCAGAGAGTCCAGTAAACAAACATGTGCAAATAAAACAACAATCCGATGCTTGTTTTTTTTCAAATAAAAGATAAGAAGATACAGCACCTTCTCAGTATTAAAACAAAAGCACCTTCAATATCGTCTCTTTCTCTTTCTTTATATGATGAATTTTTGGAAGATAAAACCCTTTTAGGCTGAAAAAAGTTGAGTTTGACACAAATAGTGTCTACAAGAGGAGCTTCGACGCTAACAGACATCTTTGCAATATGACAACAGGTGCAATTATACTCATGACTCATCTCAAGGCAGAATTTAGAATAAAGGGGATAAAAACCGGCTTTCAATTTGATTAGGTTTAAATAGAGGTTCAATATAAAAATTTAAGAATGCTGCTCAAGACTTACGTCTTTAGGAGGAAACACTTCGATGCCTGGGGTCAGTCTTGAATTTACTGCTTCAAGCTTCATTGACAAAAACTGTGACATACGGTAACATTACAAGGCCCAAAATCAACTTTAAAGCAGATATACATTTTACAAAGAATATAATTGGCACACGTGCCAACTTCAGAAAGAGAATTCATACCTCTACTTGGCGCTGAAGTGATTGGATATAATTAATTATCTCGTCAAGGACCAATGCTTTCCCAATAACCTGAATCAAAGAAAGTATCTCAATTTATAATTTCCTCGAAAACACAGCACATGCACCAATCATGCGGAATGATTTTCAGTTGTGTACCGATAGAATCATCTTACTGGAGGTGTATGCATACAAATATCCAAAGATGATTTTATTATCTTTTTTTATTCAATAAGTAACACTTTTTTTTCTTCCTTTATGTTTTAGTTATACAGACATATGTAACGAGAGCAGAAACAAAACTCAACAGGTAGTAAAAGCATACCTTATTACAACCAGGTACCAAATCCTGAAGAATTTTCATCCTTTCACTAATCTTTTCCCTTCTAGCCTGTCCAGCAGTGTCCGCCAATATTCCATTAGAAAACTTAGTCAAGAACTCTAGTTGCAACAGATCCATTTATTCAAATATTTCCTTAAGCTTTGACAGAGAAGGTAATTACAAATATTATAATAGTATCATTTTTCTTTTTTACTTTTTTTTAGGGAATCTCCAGATGTCCTATTCCTATAGCTTTGCCTCTGAATTACTGTTATCCCGCTTAAGAAATTGATCTTTACAAATAGATAAATAAAAAGTATCTGAATTCTAAAACAATAACATAACACAATGAAAAGGGGTAGGAGTAAATTACTCTTTCTGCAAGACTGTGGCTATCAGTAGCTTGACCCCTTCTGGCTCGGACGTGGATGTAATCTTGCTTAGGAGGCTCAGGAGGTGTCTGAGTAGTTTGGTCCGCAGGCTTTCCTGAACTGGGTTCTGCTTCAGCTTTGGTATCACGGCTCTCATTCCTGTTCCCTGATGCTTTAAGCCGTTTTCCATCACCATCATTCTGCTGAATCCAAATTGAGAAGAAATTGGTGACCCTTTCATTAGTTCCATCAAAATTGATGGTTCATTCAAACGAATAAACAGATTTTAACAACAAAACTTGGATTTGAACAAACGTTTAAGTGGGCAATGGAAGACAAAAATTAAAGAAAATAGCATTTTTTGCTGATAGAAATCCAAAAATGTAAGAAGCAGATCCATTGTCTTTATTTTAATGGCAAATTGCACTTGTACAGTGCCAATTTTTTGAAGAAATAAATTCGTACGCAATGTCATTTTTATTTGGATTTATTTTTTTGAAAATGGTGTTTTTTTAATTGATTCTAAATCATTGAATGAGCAAATACCACGCCATTGCCACCGCCATTGCTGGTGGAGACGCCCTTGGCCGATTCGTCCTCGGAATCGCGCCTCTTCCTACTGTGGACCCCATGGCCATGACTCGCCGCTCCCTGCTCCGAACTGATCGGATCATTACCCGGGAAATCCCGGTTCGGACACGTGGCGAAATCCCCAAACTGCCCCAAATTGTGCCCGAACTGCGGCCTCCTCAGGCCCAACCCGCCCCCGGTCTCCCCGAGACCCGCGCAGCCGTTCATCGGCGGGGGGAACTGCCAGATCTCCGCCAAGTGATACGGCGCCGTACCCGCACTCCCATTCGCAAAGGAGCCCTCGTTCATCATCGCCGCCGGATCCATCCCAGAGCAGCCGAGCCAATTCGGATGATTCGAATTCAAACCCGGGGCTCCGACTCACTTCATCAAATCCAAAACCCAGCTCAACATCAGCAACGGACGAGTGCCACTGAAGGAGCTTCGCGAGAGGGAGAGAGAGAGAGAGAGAGAGAGAGAAGGGTGAAAGAAAGGTGCTCTCTTTCGTGCGCGATCTCGCTGGGACAGTGGAGGGTGGTGCGCACAGTGTTTATATTTCTCTTTCCACCATTACTCGCACTGTTTTGGAGACAGCCACCTCGGGAGTACCAAACCCAAGTCACTTCGACTGATCCCTCTTTTCTCATCACAATGTCCAAAAACAGAGTTTGCGTTGTGGGGTTTCATTGATTATTAACATATGATTTACGAAAAGGTTTTGAAATAATTAATCATTGTTTTGATTTGGATACGTTGATGATGTGCGTGAGTGAGAGAGGTCAATTTGTAGTAAACTCTTTTGAATAATCATGATCATGGATTCATGGTTAGGATTTGATTAGGTTCTCCATTTTTTTTAAAAAAAATTTCCTCTTAACTTGGAAAATTTTTTGGATGCCCTTTGAGGCCCACCAACTAACTGGTCCAGCATGGTCCTTGTTTGACATTGACACTAAACTTGTCCACTTACACTGATGCGTTTTGTTTCTTGGGGTCATCTAATTTAATTTTTCAAGTGTGTTGTACCCTGGATGTCCCCCTCTTCTGTGATAATTGAAGGTCCCATTTCATAATTGACAATTGTCAAGGAAATTATAAGAGAAGAAAAAAAAAGTAAATGAAAACAAAAAGTGACACCTTATGATAGCACGCTTAAGTTTTAGGAAGAAACAGATTTAGAAAAGCGAGGAGTATTATGAATGATTAAATTACAGAAGTGTTATGATTTTAAGAGTAGAATATTGTTCTAAATAATTCATTTTTGGCTTTGGATCCCTTTGTGTTATTCTTCCTGAGTTTTAGATTTTCTTTTTGGGTAAATTAAGAACACTAACATTAGTAGGTAAGCGTGCTTGGTTTAGGGTCATGTACTCTAAGAAGGAGTGGCCCAATTAGACATAAGCACGTGATGCAGAGCATCTAAGTAGATTTAATACAGTAATATTCAATTCAGTCTTAATTTGCTCTGCTCCAAAAGCAGAACATTATTTTGGTTTGATTGCACTTAAAACTGGTAGAGGAAGGGAAACCATTAAAATGGGGGTTGTGTTGGCAGAAAGCAAAAAGTGTTGTTTCAGACAATTTTAAAGATGAATTTAATTTTCATCCACATTTCATTTATTTATTTATTTCAAACTGTCATCGAAGAATTATTATGTTACCTTAATTTTTTTTTTTACAGCATTGATACTATCAATGAGTTAAATACTATTTATAATAAATATTAAAAGTTATAAATTTAACCACTAATAAATAACAAATATTTAATAACTAATTAATATGCAAGTAATAAAAAAAGAAACTCATGTACAAGAATAATTCTCATCGTTAAGTCATGTATTGCTAAGAGTTGCTACAATATTTAACTTATTTTTACGAGTATTAATTATGAGTTGTTCAATATTTATTGAATGCTAATTTTTACAATAATATTTAAAATTCACTAAATATTATATCCTAATAATATATCAAAATTAAAATTTTTTTTTGTCAACATTGATTCATATCCTTAAAGATAATGATCATTCACTGCTTTAAGATTTGACGTGCCCCAATTACACTATGATTAAGCAATACACTTATATAATAAGTAAGGAGATATACTCTTAAATACGAGTAGATGTAAGAGTATTCTCTTAATGTGATATGTTTTGAAAGATGTGATATGAGAGTATTGTTTTCCACTAAATATATCAAGTCTCAGGATGATGTGTTAATAGATTTTAGAAGGTAAAAAGTATGATTAGTAATTATTAATAAAATGTTATAACAATAACAATTAAGCCTTATTTTACTAGGTGAAGTTGACTATTAATAAAACATTAAGAAAAATAATTTTTTATATATTTATTAGTTGTTGTTTAACTACGTATATTTTTAAAATTTTAATAATATTAACATTTTATAGTTAAAGACACTTTACTTAGAAGATATAGATCCTAAAACAACTATTATTTGATTTTCTTGTGAAATTTGATTTTGTTCCTTAATTCTTTTTATCCATAAAATATTGGGTTATGAGCTATCTTATCTCTATTCCATAAAATTGAGTTAAAATTGTTAAATATACGAGCATACAACAATGTTTAACTATAATTATTGTATTTTTTTTGTTTTTCAGATTATTTTAATTTCTCGGAGTATGATAAGGTATCAAAACAAGAACTTTTGTTTCATATAGCATGGAATCTCTATCACTGAGATTGGTTTTTAAGAGAATCCGAATCCCTTCCACTCGTATCAATATGTATTGATTTGTAATTTTGTTTGATAACATGTTAATGGTGAATATATTATTGATGTCCCGTAACCTATTCTTATTATCATTTTCTCAATAAAAAAATTGTTAGTGTAATTTTTCATGAACAATTTTCACCTGCTTAAAACTGCATCAATTTGAAAGGAAAAAAAAAATCCTAGGCAACCGGAGCAGTAAAATAAATTATAAAAAAAAGAGTCACCTTGCACTGGGGATTCCCATAACCTAAAACAGGAAAAAAGAATGGCTTTATCGTAAGAAAGAGAAGTACCTAGCTTATACCAACAACGAAAAAGACTGGGCATGCTGCTCAGTCAACATCTGGCTCACCCCTTCGCCATACTACTCCGCCCACCCTAAGGACACGTTTCTAATATATCTTCCTCTCGAACTCTTCTTTAATTTCTGCGTTGCCCCTTCCCATCTGATCCAATAGTGGCATGCAAGCAGTTTTGGATGCTACACATATCCTTTCTTTCCTTTTCGTTTTCCTCTTTCGCGGTTGTGTGCAAAGTTTGCACTCTTGGGGCTGACCTAATTTGGGTGCCTCTACTTATTGCAAAACGTACCATTTCTCCAAGTGACATTGATTCAAGCACAGGTCACGCCAAACCCTTTTGCCATATCTGATGTAAAACTCGGTTAGGCATAGATAGCAGCCAGAAAGTTACCTTCTTTCCTGCTTTAGATAACACTTTCACAAATCATACTCGTGCACTTAACAAGTGTCAGCACATGCAGTGTGGGTGATGGTGATCATTGCAATCTGTTCCCCCATTTGTCCAATCCAATGGCTAGCTAGCTATTGCAGCAGCATGATCCAATGGCAGTCATTTTGATCACGTTTCACTATTATTTCTGTTTGCTTTTCTAGAACAGCATGTGCAAAATACACACTCTAGTGTGGGGGGAAAATTCACATTTAACAAGGGGGAATTATCACCACGTAGCATCCCATGTGCTAATTCACATCAAATGGCAATAGGCTCAGGGACTATTCAGTTTGGTTCTAATGCCAGTTTTGTTTCATTTTACAAAGCAAAGTTTTTCCGACGATCTTGACTTACTTTTATAAAACTAATATTCTGACAAGTCTGATAGTTGAAACGTATCACAAATTTAAAGTACCATCGAACAACTTATATAACTAGGTACCACCTATAAATGGTCGAGCGAATGGGACGAACCAAGTACAAATACACTGTGGAAACCGTAAGTTATGGTAGTCCTTTTTTTGTTCTTTTAATTATCTGGCATGGGTTTCATTAATCAATTCCATCTTTTATCATTGATATGAGTTGTGAGGCAAAAGCAGAACATGTTGACATAAAAGTTTAATAGGTCTAATCTAATCTTATCTAGCTGCCAACCTATATATCATTAATGGCTATGTCCTAAGCTTAAGTCATTCAACAAAAAGCAGAAAGCAGAAAGCAATTGTCTTACTACCAGTCAATAATTTGTTTTCTATTTTACAGTAAACCATGGAGCTTGAGATTATGTGGTTGATACAAAGTGGAAACGATGTAACTGTTAGATATAGAATTATTTATATATTTTTAGTTAATTGTTTAAATTTTTAGAAAGATATAGAATTATTTATATATTTTTAGTTAATTGTTTAAATTTTTAAAATAATTAATATTTGATACGGTACGACAGTCGTTATAACTAAATAATTTAGAAATTTGATTTTTAGTGTATTTAGATATAAAACTATTTGCTTCTATCTTACAACTCAAATTTTTTGGATAGAATGAAAATGTTGTGCCTTTTCAAAGTACTGTTAGGCAGGAGAGGTTATTATCAATGACATTGAGGCACTTGAAAGGAAGCTGGGTGAACTGCCAATCTGCCAGCCACCATTCGTCTTCAATGATAATGAACAAAATTTTTGCAGCGTTGAGTTAGCTGGCAACTGTCCTACACACTAACTCGAGGGAGCCTACGATATTTTGATCAATAGTTACAAAGGGTTTCGTGTGACTTAATGGCATGGTCCTCATCGGTGATATATAGTTATAACTTAATTCAGCTAATTTTTTATATTTTATGATATGATTATGCACAGTTGGTAAGTTACTCCAGCTATGTTCAAATGGTTCTGCTTAAATGATCTTTTTTCTTTTAAACTCAAATGGGATTACCACCGTAATTATGTATAATTATTGAACACAATGGTTAGTAAATTTTTTTCTTTGAAATGAACGATGAGAAAGTTAATCAAATATAATAGAAGATAATATGATTAAAATGAGTTGAGAAAAACTTGGAATTTTTTAGAGAAATTATTAAAAAACCTTACTCTAAATAATTTACTGAAAATTTAATTTTTGATATAGTCTAATGACATCGATTGATATATATAATAGCCGACTCCACCTAGAAAAATAATACTTTTTTTTTAAGCTGGACCTAGAAATTAAAAATAATACTTGATTGTTGTTGTTATCATATATCTCAATTTTTTTTAAACAATCACAACTATATATAGACAACTACTCAAGTGATTTTATTTGAATTTGAGCTAAGAAATCTAAACATGACCGCTTAAGTTACATATCTACTTGAGGAGGCATTGTTGTATAGCTATAGCGTTTATAATGGTTCTCAATTCTCGTATGAGTCTTGTTGTATACTTAAATTACGACACAATATTTTAAAACAGGCACTACATATCTATATAAGAAAATTTTCTGTTTGAAATTGGGTGAATATCATTGGTGTAGGAAATAATGATCACTGTTATCTGAGTTAAGGACACAAACCAGTATAAATAGTGACAGGGTGCCAGCTGCAATCCAATAATGGTGGAAGGTTGCATGTAATTCAGGACCTATCTAGTTTATTGCAGTTTTGGCGTGCTTTAAAATGGTCCACTAATTGAGACTTTCTTTTTCAACACATTGTCCCATATCTTGTGGATCATGGACCCCAAATTTGAAGACGTGTATTGTCATTTGAGGTTTTCACAATATGTTTCCAGATATTCTTGAAATTATGGCATATCGTTAAAGCTCTGCAATTTAAACTGTGAACGCTTATTAGTTGAAAGAAAAACAAATGTTATGCAAAAACAGTTTTTGAGTTGTCATGAATTAATTATTTTAAAAACTTAAATTGTTAAGTAAAATTTATAATTTGTAAGAACTCAGTATGCATCATAAACTCTAATACATGATATTTATAGAATTTGCCATTCTATAAGTGATAACTGTTTGCTAAGGAAAGTAATTATGGATGATTAAAACTGAAAACCAACTTAAGCAATAAAAGTAGAGATACATATACTCCATGAGGCGAATTCGTTGACAGTTTTTATTTTTTATTTTTATACTATTTGCAATGAAGTGAAAAATATTAAAACGCCCGAAATCTTGTTCTCAATAAGTTGTTTGGGCAAACACAACAGTAGGACCTACTATTAGGTGTGGACGGTTCCACTGTTATTACTCGAACAATAGACTTCGGGGTGATTAGTAAGGTTCATTTGAAGTCTTTGTTATATAATTCAGTGCTCTTTTTTATTTATTTTAAAGGTGATTGTATCTATATATTCCTTTTTTATTAATGTATTTTTCTTAAAATGTTGCTAAATGATAGAATTAACATACTTTAGGGTATATATGGAAGAATTTAGAGAAAAAAGAAAGAAAAGAATTTATTTTTCAATTCTAAAATGTTTATATATAAAAATATATAAAAAAGATATGAAGCTTACATGATAATATCTCATTTTTTATTTTTAAATATTTTAAATAAAGAGAATTTTTAATTGAAATGAAAATTTTATCCTCTCTTTCTTTTCCTTCCAAACTCTTCTATCTAAATATATCCTTAACTGCAACTCGTCCAATTATATTTTTTTTCCTCATTTTTAAGAAAAAAAATGAATGTATTCATAACATTAAGTATTAATGTTTTTTTTTTGTGTACTAATTTTAGGTTAAGGGGAAGACTTGCTTTAATCCAGAGTTTAGGACATGCTTCTGAACTCATTGAATGCTTATAGAAATACTTACAGATAATCTACTAACGAAGAAATCTAAAAATTAAATTCAAGTTGAAATGAAACATAAGCGAAAAGGTCCATCAGCCTACCCTCATTAGCTCAAGTATTAATGTTTGATTGATACAAAGTATAATAAATTCAAATATTAGTATCTCTTATATAACGAAAAAAAAAATCAGTAATACAACATGCAAAATCAATCGGGAAAAAGACAAAGTCAGTAAGTTTGCTAAGCTAAGTTTTGGATCATGGGATTCTCAACTTATTTTTTGCCAACATATTTATCTTGAGGGATTATTTTATTCTTAGAATATCTCTCATTCCTAAGTTTCAATGATAATTCTCTTTAAAAAAAGTTAATTAGAATTAAGATTTAACCAATTTAGTATCCAACCGTAATAACCTAACTTAAAAAAAATTAAATGAGGCCAACAATAAAGGTTGGCTCAATTGACAAAATCAAGTTGTATAAGTAATATCATAAATCCTTGTTAGGATTTGTAACATGTCCTAATTTTAGAATGAAGTAACTTTTCTTCTCCCATAACTTTTTAACATAAAAAAATTTAAATAAATTAACCAAATAATAACATAATTTAACTAAATAAAAAAAATTAATCATTGATATTAACACTAGAGATACAATAAACACTCTAAACTCATTAAACTTATTTTATTAAGAATCTTATGGATGATATGATGGTGGATGCAAAAATTGTAATAATAGGTACAATTATTATTATTATTATTATTTTATCTTTGACAAGAATATTTGAACTTTAAACATTGCAAGTAAGATTTACTTGCGGTCGCAGTTCTCTTTCACTACGATTAATTACTTTCGGTTAGGTACAATTACTTTATTGCATATCTATTATTATAGTATCAATATGGTTAATTTTTTTATTTATTATTTGGTTAATTTTCTCTTAGTTTGATTAAAACACTAGCCATTACATTAATTAGCATATTATAAAACAATAACTAACTTCATTTTATTTTAACCACAACCATGAAATTAAAGCACTTGTTAAATATGGATGTTTTAAAAACAAAATTATTTATGGGAAATATGTTGGAGTCGATCCTTGGAAATGCCGCGGGAACGGTGTCGTTTCACAAGCCAGAGGCTATAAAATGTCGGCGCGTTTGAAATGCTAGCATCTTCGAGAGGGGAGGTGAAGAAAATGGTGATGGAATTGCTGAAATTGTCGAAGTTCAAGCTCCAACTTCAAGCCCTCATCACCGAAGTTCGAGATCTCAGGGTAAAGATCTCCCTTCTCTAACCTCGCCATAGCCATGGCCATATCCTCCGTTTCTTTCACTCACTTGGAGTCTTTCAGGACAGGGAACGCTCCGCCACCGAACAGCAGCACCATCTAATCGAGGTTTTCTTGCTTTCTTTCTTTTTTTTGGATCAATATTTGTTCAATTAGGTCATGCTTTTTGTCGTAGCGCTTCTCATTTTTCTGCTGATTTGGCTGTGATGTTTGAGAGCAAGAGCAGACGCAGAAGCTGAATGAGGAAAAGTATAGCAGAAAGATACAGGAATTGCAGGGCGAGTTAGCTTCAGTTAAAGAAGATCTTCAGAAATTGGAGAGAAAGGTTTGGAGAATTTGATATTCATGCGATCGTTGAAGGTTCTTTTTTTTTTTTTTGGTGAAAAAGAAAATTCATTGTTTTTGTTCATAATGCCGAGTTTTGAATTTGAATGTGATTGCAGGTGAATTACCTCCAGAACGATAATGCGCTGCTTGAAAACAAGCAAAAAGAGTTGAAGGGAACCATTAATAGCCTACTTCAGTCAAGGGAAAATTTTATGCATGCTTACGAGGTTAATGTATATGATTGGCGCTTTTATTGTCTGTTATTAATATTATTGTCTAACCTTCGTAAGTTAAGGAAAAAAAAGATCATGCTAAATCGATGAAGACTTTTTTTCCCCTCTCATTTCAAGATTTTCAATCGTGTTTCATGGTTCACGAGATTCAGTAGAATTTGATGAATAAGTGAAGTGTGCCTAAATTTGAGCGTAAATGAAATTGGTGAGTTTAGTTTTGTAGGTGACTGTGTATCCCAGTAAGCCTGCTACTGGAACATTTTCTTACAAAAAAAAAAAAAAAAAAATTGTTCTATCGATTCTGCGGGTCTCCAATTACTCGTACCTAATCCACATGTTTGAGCATAATTGAAGCTTTTCTGTTTTTGGTGGGGGAGGGAGGAGGAGAAGGGTGGGCTTAGTACTTAGTAGGCTTAAAGCATAAGATTTGAGAATTAGGATTTTGGATAGTGTTTGGATATCACAATGGAGTGCATGATCCGGGTATTAGCCATGCATGGAGTCCAATGTTTTTATTAGTGATCCTTTTTTTTTTTTGGTATACTTTGTTAATGATCCTAGTGATTATGTGTTTGGCACACCTTATGTTGGGTTGGTGTGATTGGGTGGTATAGTGTAGGCCATGACCTAATATTGACCCATGACGGGAAGGGGCCTGTGGGGTTTACTATAAATAGGCTATGTCCCTTCTCCACTTCTTGCTCCGTGAGTCTTTCCCATCAAAGAGTCACCTTTCATGAGGAAGTTGGAGAGAAGGCCCAAGATCTATGGTGTTCATCGCACCTAACATACCTTTCGTGATCCAGACCTAAGCTATGGTGTTTTATATCGTGATCCAGACCCATGCATACCTTTCGTTTGCCTTGGAAGATCCGCACCACGGATCGATTCCATGTTGGAACGATCTACATCCCCCCTTCCCAACTGACCAAAAAAAAAAAAAAAGAACAGCATAATTTAGTCTTACATAAAAATCATCTTCTGATGAGGCAGTGCAGTTTACCTAGGGTGATGTGGCAGTGCGGTATATTTTCAATTTATCTATTCTTCTGTTGTGCTGTTATGCAGGAATCTACTTCTCAAATGAAACGTTCAATTGAAAGCAAAGATAGGATGCTCAGTGTCCTTTCAGAGAAGATAAACTCTCATCTATTATTATTTGATTCGATAGAGAAGGAGGTGTTTTATATCAAGCAAATTGTGGATAAAGTGCAGAGCCTTGTCAATGATAAAGAGGAAGTAGGTAAGTAGCACCATTATTGATTCCAAAGTGTGCTAAATTGTGGATATTCATACATACCATAAAAGTTCATTGTTTATTCAATTATTTGTATACCTGTATTCAGTGATCAGCTTGAAAAACAAAATGGATCAAGTCTCTTCATTTGAAAAAGCATTTATCGGTAATTTAAAAATCCCATCAACCTGTCTTACATTTTTAAATGTTATATGATATAAAACAAATAGCTGTTTGTATATGTTGTGTTGAGAAAACCAGCAGTTACATCCCATCTAAGTTTTATCATCTGGAAAAACTTCTTTTTGCCCCAGAAAAGATCTCTGACCTAAGAAATAAAATGGAAAACAATGAGGCTGAATTGAGAAGAAAGGATAGAGTCATCTCAGAGCTAGAAGCAAAGCTGGATGCTGCAAAACTTAGCAACAATAACCAAGCTCAAATTGAAGATATATCCATACCAGCATGGAATAGTTATCTGTATCAAATACCACAATTAATTCCCACTTTCATCTATAGATGCTTTTTTAGTCTTTTCTTAACCAGCCTCACCTTCAGAAAACTTTATCAGCAAAGGATGTGGTGATCCAGAATTTAATTTCAGACAAAGAGGTTCGATATTTGATTTCTTCAATATTTTTAGGACTTTTGATTGGAAGTCCTTATGATTTTCTGACTTCTCTGAACATACTCTAAAGGCATTACATTATGATGTTGGAAGCTTAAGACTCATCTTACAGAGGATTCAGGACACTGTCACAAATATGAATGAAGAGGTAAATAGAATTCAAAGCATTTTTAGGTAGAAGGATTTAATTTTTTAACATATAATTTACATTATGGACTTCACTCAAAATTCTTTTTGTATTTGGTTGTTCACTATATAACCCTTATCTATCTATCTATAGTAATTCTCAGAAGTAAATGAGGACAATTAGGAATACTATTTTTCTGGCACTGGAAGCACATTTTTCCAATTCATTTTTTCACCTGGCACTTTGTTCTACAGAGACACTAGTGTGTTTAAATGAATAGCTGTAAAACTATTCATTTGCTTCATAAATTGGGCCCGCCTGCATACATAGTTGATTTCACAATATAATTCCTACTTCATTGTTTTCAGATGCCATTCCTTGTTATTAGTTATCAAGATTAAGGAGCATTTTGTATGTCATTTATGTATATACTAGAACAATGCTTATTATTATGCCAGGACAAAATGTTATTCTCCTCAATGTTGCAACATAAAGAAGCAAGTCCAATGGAGATGAAGATTGCAGATAATAGGTAAAGTCAATTTATGCATTGGTACATCTGTTAACCTTTTTTATAGACATTAGTATTACTGATTGAATTATAGGCTTATTCAGTGCAAAAAGAAAAATATCTGCTCTGTCGGAGAAAGACATGTTTTTCTAGGCAGGTGGTTGCTTGTTGGTCATTCCTTCGTTGTTGAATGGATGCAAATGGTACCCGATAAGTTCTCAGGATGATAATATACCACGCTTTGTGTTCCCCAAAATATTATAATGATCTTTGATCCTGTTCTAGTTTACTAGATGAGCACATGCATCTTAATTTTATGATACCTGCATGATCCATAGATATTTTTTAAACTTTAGTGAGTGGTTGGTGGAAGATGATAATGTGGAAAATATCAATTATAAACTACCTCTTAATCTTTTTTTAAAAATTAAGAATTGCCAACACACGAAAGTATCAGTGGTTGTGTGACAAGTGACATCTTGAATTTACAGCAGTCTATACTATGTGCAAGTATTATTCTTACAAGATGGACTTCAGAAAACTATGAATTGAAGTTTATTTGACACAGAACTCAAAGGGAAAACCTAAACTAGAAAACTCACTGAAATTTGTAACTTTAATCAATGCTAATATCTGATGTTAAAAAAACTTAAAATAGGGTTTTTAATATACCCAACAGAGGGAAGTCATTATGTAATCCTAATTTTATTACTAATTTGAATATCCTAAATTGTATAATTAAATCCCAAGTCATATAGGAAATGAAAACTCTAAGCTTCCTGTTTAAATTAATATGAAGCTTTAGTCATCTTAAATTTAAGTTACACTCCTCATCATTATTTTAGTCATGTATTTGAAAATGACAATTCATGGACAAAAGATTTTGTTGAAATTTGGAGATTGAATGGAAGAGAGAAAAGAGAGAATATATTTTACTAATAGGACTTTGAATAATTATGATGTTGTGGTACAAATCACTAACCTTATACTCCTATTTATACTAATAATCTAGGTCAAGTGCAAGTGTAGTACAACTAGTACAAGCCTAGTTCAATAATACTCCTAACATAATATGAATCCTACACAATAATAATCTTAATATTCTAACTGATTTAAGGATGTATGCATAAATGATAGATGAATGATTCAATCATTTCATTCTTATTAAATAATAAAATACCTTTCCCAGAATGGAAGATATAGTTCAAAACAATGAAGAGAAGGCTCAAGAACCTACTTGATTGCTCTCTTAAAAGGTACAGGTGTGTTCAGTCTGTTCTTTATGTTTCTAAACACTTTAGTCAGTCATTGGAGCTGACTACATCAACAAAAGCCTATCTTGTTTATGATTTTTAGATGTATAAGAAACAGTGCCTTAGAACCATGGCAGTCAAGGAGGTTCAAGAAGAAATTTTTTTATTCTTTCTTCTAGGACTTCATGGTTTGCAACTGGTTGGTTTGCCCACATACACCAGATTCCAGTTTCCACAATTGATTTTTGTGGATGTAAATTCTTATTGTTTTAGCAGTTTGTGTAAGATTTGTCATGTATTTTGCAAAATTTGTCTTAAAAAAATTGAAATTCTTTAGCTGATTGTTTCAAAGCCAGTTCAATTTCCTAGAGTAGGTCGAAAAAAGAAAAATATTTTTGAAGTTTGAACAGCATCCATGTGCTGAAGATATGTAGCCAGTGCAAATTTATTGAAAGATCTAAGAGAAGCCATTATAAATGAATAAAGGGTGAGGCTGCTGCCACACTAATGCAAAAAGCCCCCACTTGAGTGATATGTTTGGGATTGGCTAGTCACTACTGTATATATTTTTTATATTTCTTATTTCAAAGCTCATTTGGTTATTGTAGTCAATTAGCAGTTGATGCAGGAAAGGAAAATGAAAAGAAAAGTCCGATAATGATACAGTAATTAGAAGGTCCCTGAGATTGAACTTTCACTTGACATAAATTTAAAAAAAGTGAAAGGTTGGAGAAGTAATTAATGACTGACTTCATTATGGAAGGGAAACTTCCATCATTAGAGACTGAAAACTATGGAACAAAATGAGTTACATAATGATTCACTGGCATTGTGGCTGTTTATTATGTTGGCTTGCTCCAATCCTTCTTTGGCAGCTTGCAGCTTACTGCATCCCTGATAACTGACCGAAAGGTGTGATTTTTTTTCATTCCTCTTTCCGCTCACATAGGTTGTGTGAATTAATGGAAAATTGAAGGAAGCTGTGCTTTTATATGATTTTGATTCTTGAGCACTTCAAAGTTACTCAGCAATTTCACCTGATGTCTGACCTTATACCTTAGTCATGTGTATAGGATAATTGTGCAAATATTTTTTGGTGTTCAACAATGTAACTTGGTAATTCACCTGATTCATACTTGGTTACTCTGACATCCTATTTTGACTACGTTGGCATATTTAGTTCGAGAAATCGAAGATGGTTTCCGGAAAGAAGGCAGAAATATGAAAATGTGCATAAATTCCACTAGAAAGCATAGTTGGATTCTCACATCTTAGTTTTCTCTGACGACGATAATTGGCATTGCTAACAAATGCCTTCTGTATACTTTCTTGGATATTCATTTTGTTGTCTGTGAACTTGTATTTATTTTGTTCTTGTAATCTTGTTTAATATTTATACAAACTTCAGGATAGATAAGACCAGTAGCGGTTTAAAAAAAATGCAGTGAAAGAACTGAAGGATAGAAAAAGAAGAGATGAATGGAAGTATTTTCTGAAACAGATATAATTATATAATTTTTATTGCATAGTTAAAGGCATATGGTTCTATATTTATCGGATTCTCACATCTTAATATTCATCATTTTCCCCATATTGCCACCCGTCTTCCTTTCCTAAACCCTCAACATGGAGAGACCTTTGGCACAATGATCATCAAAATTTTTTCTTCCCCATAAGACTGATTGCATGGTAGACATGATAACTGGGGTTATTTCAATTAATTGAAATATAGAAGAGAGAAAAAAGAAAATGTGCTTCTTCTGTTTTACATTCCAAAATCTTTCTAGAGCTTTTTTTTTTTTAATCCTGTATTCCTAGATGGGCTGGCACAGTAGACCTAAACCATTAAATCACCAAAAACCAACCCTTTAAAAGGTCCATAAACTCTAATCCGTTTAATTAAATGGTTAAGTGGGTTGGGTCATTTATTAACCCAACAAACAATTAGTTTTGACATGTCAATCCATGGGTATCCTAACAACTTCAAGACAAGGACAAGAAAAAAAAAAAAACCTGTGGCAATGTGTATATTATTATCAGTGATGGCATTTATCGTCCTTTTTTTTGGTCAACGGCATTTCTCGTCTAAACATAGAGAAATTGAGCTCCTCGCAAGTTAACAAGATGGACCAGGAAGTGCTTGAGTTGAAAATCTGTAGTTAGATGCGGTGAAGATTTTTGTGAGGAGAGAGAATCCTATGCCACCACGTCTTTAACACTTAAGAATCCCATTAGAGAATCTTCTTTTGTCCAGATTTTCAAAGTAGCTACTCTCCTATTTGGATTAAATAAAAAAAAAATTGAGGTTTATTAATACAAGATAATCGTTAATATGTTCTTGTGAAGCTAGTAGCTAACATATGCTAAGAAGTTTAGTTAATTAGATTCACATGTGCAAAATATATGTTAATAGTTCTTCCTTGAAGTTTTGGGTCCTAGAATTCCCACTTATAATAAGTTAAACTTCCAGCCACACATTTTCTCAGAAATTGCGAACATAAACTGTTCAAAGAATAACGATGCTGTGTGTCTTGTGCTTGGAATTCCATTATTGTCTAGTTTGTGTCGGCTATTTAAGAGTCGTGTCCAATACGCTTACCATAATGTCGTTTACTTGGTAGGAACGGTAAGTTCAAATGTCTAGTCTACCTTAGTGGTATTGCACTGTTGCACAAAATGTGATAGGACAGGAGAAGGTTTTGTATTGTAAGACAAAGCTAGGCTTGGTAACTTGAAAGCCCAGATCAGTTGTTCTTATGATAATTAGTAATTACCACATTGCTGTTATTTAGACTTGTAAATATATTTGTGAGGGTAGTATTTTCTTTTTTTTTTTTTTTTTTTTGGTTTGAGTTCTCTTCGCTCCCTCCCAATTTCACTCTCTCTAGCCTCCCATCTCCTTCCTTGTTCACAAAACGGACCCATGTGGCTACGGGTGGGCCTTTTTGCTGCATCAGTGTGCGTACCAATCTAAACTCCATTATTAAAAACCAAAAAGAAAAAAAGATGATGCGGAAGATGCATACCAGGACCACCCAAGAAATGAATGTTTATGGAACCTTGTATCTATTCGAAGATTCATAGTTTATCAACTACAGCCTTAGAGGATTTATTCCTTTTGGGCAGATTGCGTAAGAGAATGATTGCACAGTGAAACCGCTTCTCTCTATGGTGCATAGCTCTTGGTTATTTAGTCTCTTAACTGTGGAATAAACTATGATTGATAAGATAGGGCTTCGATAAGAAAATATCACTGGTCATTGAGCCGTTTCTTCTGTGTTTCTCTAGTAAAATTTTACTTTGTAAGGATAATGAGATATAAAAGCTAAACAGCCCTCCAAAATAATAATAATAATAACAAGCTGTTTTCAACTTGTGACCCTCAATGTTTTAGAGATCTGAGCTGAGGTTGTTTTCCAACCAAATCTTAGATAATCTAACCTTTGCTCACATTGTAATATAATAATACCTTAAACAATGATGATTTTGACCCTTGCCAAGGGTAAGTCAAGAAGGAGAGCATAGCTTTCAGGAAGAAAAGAAACTAGAAAAAGTTATTAGGTAAGGTAGAGATCTTATGGTTTGGTGACTTAGTACAATATAATATTCTAATTGATGCTTCAACCTCGTGATTTATGGCAGAATTTGGTGTTTCAACTTTCCGACGTGATTGTTTAGCTAAAGAGTTCTGTGATGTAAACACGAGGGGAAAAAAAGGAAACAAATTAAAAAAAGCTTGTTATTGTATTCTCAAGGTATGTAGTTGTTCCTAACATATATCTATATCTACTTTATATTTTGCAAAGGCTTTCAACCAAGTGCTGCTTGATTGTACATTTTTTCAATGAGTTTCAGGATTTGGAAAAATCTAGTAAGAAGTAACTTTGCCATGCAACTTTTCCACTGAAAGGAAAATTATGACTGTTAATTCTTAGACGTTTGACAAATCAATAGTGGGGAAGATGATAAATTACATAAAAAAAATTTCATAACAATAAATTAAGAACAAGGTGAATCCATCCAGACTCCTCCATCAGTTTCACCGTTCACATTCATTGCCCTCATGTTGGATTTAATTTTTAAAAGTTTTTAAATTATAATGTAGACAAAAATTTCAACCCAAGTTTTTATTTAAATTAAAATTTAAGCTTTTTCAAAAACTAAATCAACGCATCAACCAATGCAAAAAACATGATAAAAAATTTACCAAAAAAAAAAGAAACACAATAAAGAAAAAAGATTCTCCTTAATCCTATAAAAAGAAGACCCCCAACACTTGCAATCAACAATAAATGCAACGCTTATTAATCTACTGTTGGTCAAACACACTACAGACCAATCAAACACAATGCAATCGTGTTTAGATAAAAATACGAATTTATTTTATTACTGAAGGAGACATTTTTTAGGTGGATCATGTTCACAACTTAAGTAGTTAACTAGACAATTTAACTTTTATCTAACTAAATGCATTTTTTTTTTGGGTATGAAAAAAGTTTAAGAAGAGAGAATATTGTTAAATAAATAAAAAATTACACGATAGTATTTGCTTATACAATGATATCTTTCTTGTAAAATGCGTAAAAAACATAACCTAAATTGTAATTTAAATGTGTAAGCCACAGAAAGAAATCTGTGCACTGGGTCAAATCAATTAATGCAAAGAGTAATTAACTAGGACATGTACATTTCAGAGCAACTTTGGCAGGAGGAATGGAACAAGTCAAAAAGAAAAAAGAGGAGTGGAAGAGTAATGGTGACAGTTTGCTGAAGTGTAAAAGTGAAATATTAAAAAAAAATGAATTGAGCGTTGAATCCAGAATTGAATGCGGGGAGAAAAAAGACAGTGGCCATAGTCATATCATAGACCATGAATGACGGCAATAAAGATTCACGGCAAGGTTTTTTCCTCTAAACACGGGGAAAACCTTTTTTGAAAATTTCTTCATAGTCTACTTCTTCCTAGATCTATTATCGATCTTTTTGGACAGCATTTAATTGTCATCCACAATTTGTATAAAATTCTTTCTTTCTATTTAATTATATACATTATTAAAAAAATGTAATTTTTTAAAGAATTATTGTTATAATTAAATTTATTTAATGATGTGATAATTAATAATATATGATTAGATGAAATATAATTTTTTTTATCTCAAAAAAATTATTATTTAATTTTTTAATATAATAATCATATTTTATTGTAAAATATTTAACACTTTTTATCATATCAAATTTCACCAATTAATAAGAAAATGATTGATGATAGATGTTTTTATCTATCATCTAATTTTATTTGTGCACCGGAAAAAATAGATGATAGATGTTTATAGCTTATGTCATGAATAACTATTTGTTTGTTGAACATACAAATCAAGAAAAAATCGATTAGAAAAAATTAAAAAAAAGTTAAATATCAGACATTAACCCAAAATTGAGTTTGAGTATCTTGCTTTTTTTAAAAAAAGATTCATAAGTTTAAATTTAACCTATTATCAATATTAAAAATTTTATATTATTATCTAATAATATGCTATCAACTTATTTAAAGAGTATGACTAAATTAATAGTTATTTAAAAATTAAAAATATAATAACATATAATTAAATAATAATATAAAAAAGTTTTATCATAATAATGACTTAAAATTAAATACTAAATTAATAATGTTATTTATAGACACTTAAATGATATCTAAATATAATGAGGGTGTGCGGGTTGCCAGGTGATATAATGGTTCGGCAAAGAACTATTTGTTCATCTCTCAATTTATGCACAAAAGAGTAAAATATGACTTTTTTTTATATTGTGGTCAGGTGGTGTCTGAATTAATTTACGTACATATTGATTAATTTACTTATCCAGTTTGATTAAAGAAAGGCTATCCACGTCAGAATTAGAGAATTCAAAAGAATTCTTATTCTCATATATATTAGCACAGTTAAAATTTGAAAATATGATTGTGTGCCTACTCACGCATCACTTACACGTCTCTTGCTAAACCAACCAACCACTCCTTTTTGCTTAATTGTTTTCTTTTCCTAAATATTACACACAATATTATATTACAGTTTACATGTGTGTTGCATATATTATTGCAAGTATTTATTTATTTTCTTTATTCTGTGTTATGTTTCTCAACACATGGCACGAAACGATACACCAACGATGGTCCTGCTCCTGCAGATAATGGTAGTTGCAGTCAGATCCATGCAGGACCATAAGTTTTAGGAAACCCACGCACCCACCTCAACAATAATGGGGAAGATTTTCACACGTCTCTTTCGTATTAACCATCAATCTTTCAGGAAAACCACGCCACTTTTTTCGAAGTTTGAGCACAAGATTTAAAGTTCTTAAACTACTGTCACTCGTCTATTTTATTTTATGAAGTTGCAACTGGCAAATGGTGCATGAGACTCAGAATTCCACTCGATGAAAAACTGATGCCATTTGCATCGTGGGTCAACAATAGCTTCAGAGCACCTAACTCGTACAGGGAAAAAAAAAAAACATGATTTGAGTTACTTTGCGTCATTTATTATTTTCTTCATATTAATTGGTAGATAACTCTACACATCGATTTTTTTTGCTTTATTGGTTGGAGCGGTTCATGATTGAGATGACGTAGAAATATTTATTATTATTTTCATTTATTGGGGACCCATTCTCATAATCTTAGCTGTTACCATCAATGCAATTCAAAACCCTAGGAAACTATCACATATGATATGATATATCCCGCCCACGATCGTTTTCTCGTGCAAATGCTTGTTCTTAAAGTTTGGGCTCTTAACGTTGTCTTTATTATGTTTCGGGTCCCTCAACGTGTTTGTTATTGACCACATGCATTGCCACTGTGTTGTGTCAACATACACAGCTGTAGCCTTTGATTATACATAAAACAAGTTCCCCACAAAAAATAAAAAGATGAAACAACAATATATAATATATAGTTATAGTTGTGTCTTCTTCAATTCAAACATTTAGACATAAAATTATTCAAAGATATGACAATATCCGACAAATCTTTCTGTATAAATTCCTTCTATTTTCTCCTAAAATATATAAGATCAAAATTTTGATGTATTTTGTTAAATTGCTTAACTCACAGAAATAAATTTTCTTTGAAAATTTTGCATTTGTTAATTAAAGGAGGAGAGATATAAACCTGATTAGTGAAGAGTCAAATTATTAGCTGAAGTATTTCTCAAAAAGTGACACTTTTCTTCTAGTTGTAAGTGGAAAAAAAATTAGTCTAAACCCTTGCATAGCTATTAAAACTCTGTTTGGTATACTGTATAAGAAATAGATAGTATAATATAATTAATACTATTTATATTTGATCAAGATATTAAATAAAAATTTATCCAGTCAAAATAATTTTATTTAACTTTAATTATATAAAATAAAATAATTTAATTATATCTATTATATAATTAAAAATAAATAAAATTATTTTAACTTAATATTATATTATTTAATATATTTTTAAATATTATATAAAAATAAATAATATTAATTATATTATATTATTCATCATTTATATAATATAGTATACCAAATGGGTCTGTAATCCTGTCAACAATACTTAGAAAAGTGTGTTAGTGGTTTACACAACCTTTAAAGTCGTTTTGTTGTACCTGTGAAATTTGCAGTAAAAAATTCAGAAATTACTAATTTTTTATATACAATTATATATGTATCTTTGTCAGACCCAACAAAATCAGCCCAATGTCGCGGTCCAAATCCGGCCTTTGGGAAGACCTGGTCCATATATATCCAGCAACTAGAGACCCCCCGTTTTAACTGGAAGTGGGGTAATTAAAATGGACAATCTAACTCTATTATGGTTAAGTGACATGTAAGATAAAGTCTTGGTAGAATGAGTTCCTACAATATCGAAAATTTGAATTTTGCTGAAAGATATTTTGTAAAGAAGAGCGGTCTCAATAACACCTTACTCACTTGAAAGAAGAAAGTAAAAAATATTATTATCAAAATTAGACCAAATTGAATAGGTTTAACCTATTTAATCATAAATTATATACTCAATTTAATTATAATTTAATTTTATAACTAAATTTATAATTAGATCCAGTTTGAACCAATTAAGAATTAAATAAAATTAATAAAAATTAGTTGAATTTGCTTAATTAAACTTGTTTATACGAAGTTGATCATTAATTTTTTATTTTTAAAAAATATAATTTTTTTTATATTTTATGATTTTTTCATTAATTTTATATTATTATATATAAATAATTTTTATAACATCATCTAATTTGATTAAAAAATTTAAATAATTAAATTTAAACTAAAAGTCTCATGAGTCTATTATCTAATTTATTTTTAAAAACACTAGAAAAAAGTTAATACTCATAATTTACCTTTTAAACAAACGCCAGGGCATCCAATTCCAAGGTAGTTCATGTACTAAAAAATTCCATGGTAGTTCCATGTCTTGCTAGTTGTAGCAAGCTAGTGGAAAATCAGTAACCAAAACTTACAAGAGGTGGGCATTTAATATTCCTTCGCTTCGAAGAATACGACGGTGAAACCTGCATGAATTCAGTGTTGATTGCTGATTTGGAGTACCTACGTCAATGTCGGTTTACTGTTTACGACTGTTCAATGAAATCTTCTTCCAATCTCTCTCTCTCTACTTAATTACTTACTATATATTCTTATTCTAATCTTGCTTTTATTAATCATATGCCAAAGCGTGTGGAAAAGGTGATTATATGCTTACCGCGTGAGCATGTGCATTGGCTCAGCGATGATGGCTCTCTCTATTGAATTCTTTGTCCACAGAGCATTAATTTGGATCTTCAATTAGTAAATCGACTTGGGGGCATTAATTCTTCACCTCACAAGGCATCGGACACGAGCATTTTTAGGAAGTGTTCACTTCATCATATCAAATCGTAATTTTCAAAGCTTCTACTGTTGAAGAACATAATCTCATTTACTAGATTCATTACGCATGGTTTTGTACAGTGAATTCTCTCAAATTCTTCTCTTGTAGTAGTACTTTTTTTTTTCTCCACAAAACAGAAAAAAACTTTTTTATATTCCCACATAAATTTGTGTGAATGTGAATTAACACTTTTTCTTTTACTCTTTTTTCGTGAAATGTACGTCATAATGAGGGTGGACCCATGTGTCGCGTTCACATTCTTAAAATCTTATAAATTATATATAGATGTCTTATTCATGTGTCTATTTTATTATTTTGAGTTTGAACCCAATAAAATAGTGATACGATTATTTTATTTTAGTTTCTTATTTCAAAACTATAAGTAAGTGAGATACAATATATTATACAAACATATTTTAAATTAAATAATGCTTGTACAAAAATGTTAGAAAATTGAATAGAATATGAGCCATAAAAAAATATTTAAGTGTAGGATATTTAATAATTAATGTGTGTTTATATTATTTTATTTTATAATTAAAATAATTTATAATTAAATTTTTTAAAAAATAATTTTGTTCTATAATTTAATTATCCCGAATATTAGTCATTTGTTTACATAAAAAGTTGTGATGAGTGTATAAGAAATGTATCCGTGTTTGCTCATGTTTAAGCACAATTTTAAAATGATTTAAAAATAAAAAATAAAAAATTCACAATTAGTTAGCTACAAATCTCGTTTGCCTCTTTGTGTATATTTTACATTTATAATATAAATACATGCATACTAGTTTTTTTATGAAAAAACATAGTGGATTTTTTTAAAATTAAATAATTACCCACTAAAAGTGACTTTCATTAGAGTTTTATTTCTACTAAAAATAATATTTCTATGTTTGTTGAGAAAAATAAAATTTTTTTGTGTGAATTGAGAGTATTTTACATATTTAAATTATTTCATAAGTCCTAATCTCTTTAAGTCGAGAATAATAATGATATGATTTTTTTTTCGTAAAATACGAATAAAACTATAATTTTCATGATTAGAAAAAAATATTTTTTATTGAAAACAAGCAAAATTTTAAATTATTATAAATTATATTATTTGCTTATAATATTTAGTTTAAAATTATCTTTTTGTGTCCAAGTGGAGACATTAAAGACACCAAAATTTTTCTAAGCCCGTATACATTTATATAGGTATATCCTTTCGGTAGGTTATTCAACGACTACAAAATATAAAAAAATCTTGTCAAGATCAAGTTTTAAAGTATAATTTTTCTTGTCACATTAACTTCGGTTATCATATTTTTCATTTAATATATTAAAGTGTTCAAAATAAATGAATATTGTGGTGACATTTTGTAATATTTTATTAATACATATTTAAACATTATAATATACATAAATGCCCCACTTACCCAAACATCTTGATACTGTGTGAATATATTAACTAAACAATTACGACATCGTAAATCATTGATGATGATATTAATTGTAATTTATAATGTAAAGATGATAGCAAAAATTATTATTTTAGAAATTAATTCGACTCGACTGGTGGAACTATTTACTGGAACAGGTCAAATCTTAAAATGCCATAGCGGTTTAATCGCTCAATGATTCATGTTAATTTTGGATTATATTACCAAAAAATGTTTAAAATTATAAAAAATTAAAGATAAATAAAAATATCTTATGAATTTATGATGCCCATTCTCTCTAATTATGTTGTTTTGAACTTTCGGTTTGTTAATAATAATTTACATAAATGTATATACATATGTATGTATTATTTTTTAATTTATTTTAAATGTGTTCATTAGACTATATATTATTACCATTCTCTTTAGATATTTATTGAATTAATTTTTAAAATATTAACAAAAAATAGTTATGATTGCCCGAGTGAGTAAACAAAGAGAAGTTAACAAAAGAGAATAATAGGAACATAAGTGATTATTGACAAAATTATGGATGACAATGATACAGAATGAAAACAATAACAAACAAGATTATATTTTTAGAATTTTTTTATTTTATTTATTAAAATATTTTATATATCAGTATATTTATTATATATAATGTTGTATAATAGTTTGTTGCATATTTTTAGGGTAATCAAATGAATAAAAAACCCTAAAAAGCTTGAACTCTATATAGATTGGCCCAAAGTTTTATTTAACTAAGGAAGAGTTGAAAAAAATTAATGCACGAGTGTTAAGCTCTTTAAATCATTTAAGGAGAGATTTATAATCTCTTTTCATGTAAAGTTGATTCGAGGATATTTTTACCATATAAACAAACAAAAAAGTCACACAGAAATTTTTTTTTATAAACTCGCATGATTTTGGCAATACTTTTGTAACTTAGTGGCTTCTGTCTCAAGTTTTAAGAAGTATGCGGACTTGGTTTCAAACCCTATTATCTGAACTTGTGATTACTATTGTACATTTATTCCGATTAAAAATCACACCACTTTCCAAAAGAGGAGAGCTTGTACATAATTGGTATATGATTAAAAATTATGTCGTAAATACTAACTATTCACTCTCGATTTTTTTTATAGCATATATTGGAATCTTAAATTTAATTACCGATGAGATGCTTAAGAGTTAAGAAAAAAATTATAAACCGAGTATATTATCTAAAATTTTTCAATATATTAAAGGTCGTTATCACACTTTGAACTTGTACCCAAAGTTCTACCAACCTAATCACCTCAGCCAAACCCAAGTAGCCTAATATATTTTTATTTAGTTTGTAGTCAAATGTTGCTTTTTTCAACTTGTTTGTATTTTGATTGATTCACTTGAAAGAATGTTTCATTAATTAAAAATTACTAAGTAATAATATTTGCACAATATTTAAATTCATATCATGCACATCTGTAGAGTAATAAAATTTAATTGATGTGTTCACATATAAGTACAGTGACAGCATGTAATTAATGTTTACTGTAACTTGTGTTGACCTCCTGGTAGAAAGGTCAATTCTGATGTTATCTTGTCATGGCTTGACGTTTTGTAATTGGCTTATTGCCACCAAAGGTATCCAGAAATTCACTAATAACTGATTAAATGTTTGATGAAATAATCACTGGAAATTGTGAAGCCTTGATAGAAAAGCACTGAAATGACAAATTATAGGATTTTAGCAATATTCGGTTAATTAAACAAAAACAAAGCATTACAAAGAAAATTAAATGATAACCCAACATTGAACATTGATACAAAATGGCAAATTACATGATATTAAATATAAAATAGTCCTTGAATTAGACCTTTCTTCTACAACTTTCCCACGTACATTTCCCAACAGAAATCCGGTCCTTGGAATAAAGTTCCCATCATTTAAAAAATGTCTCCATCTTTAAAATTGCCAATTTCTTTCGGAGAACTTGCCTTTATCATTGGATCAAGTTGATTCAGGACCACTCAAGATTAAGATAAACCTTGCCGAGTCACCACCGAACCAGATATTATTATGGGTTTGGTGAAAGTCCATGGACATTTTAAGGAGAGGTTCACTTGGCCCCAACTTAACCCAATTGCCCTGGACGTAGGTATGAGAATGACATGTGGCACTTTGTCAAGAAAGTTTGGTCGTATCTTTCTCGCGTGCACGAGCCGTCTCTTTGAGTTCCGATCCCTTGCAATTTTACCATACCGCCGGCCATCCTCTCATCTGAGATTTTGCTTGTGGCAGAGCTAAATGGGATTCAAATCCATATCATAAATAGGCTAATACCTGAAAACAAAGTGAAAAAATCTGAGCTTTGGGGACCCCATTGTAATTGACGAAAAGGGTACCAACGTGAATGTATGAATGTGCCAAAACACAGACCTTTGCTTACCCAAAAAAAAAAAAAAAAAGAACACAGCTTTGGTACTATATTTACATGTTTGGATTGACTATACGCAAATACGGAAGTGAAAAAAGATTCTGAGATCTTTACATGAGAGTGTGAAACGACGTCAGATAAACGCCAAAAGGACAGCGGCCAGCAACAATGTAGAAGCAGTTCCACAAATTCTGCACCATTCCTTCCACACGTTTGGCTAATCACTTCTGTCCACGTGGCATCTTCCCCCGACCCCACCACCGCCAGTGGCAGTCTTCCGCTGCTGCCAACTACAACAACTGCCGTCGCTGTATAAGATTTTTGCATTTCTGGTTTTTTCTCAAATCTAACGAAGATGAAATTTTGACCCTTTTTTTGTTTTTTCATTTTTTTTTGTTTTTGGGTTTCTGGGTACTCTTATTTATTGACCTCATTATGATGGGGGCTAAAAAGTTGAAGCCTTTCTTGAAACTCCAACAAACAAACGGTAGCTTGAAGGCTGAAGCTCTGTTTTTTTCTCTTCTTCCTTTTCTTTTCTTTTCTTTTCAATTGCCCCTCTCTGTTTGTGTGTCTGTCTTTCCCTCTTTATCGTTGTCTCTATATGACAGAGCTGCCTGGAATAGTTGTGATGGTGGTGGGTGGGAGGAGGTGAGCGATCTGAGGCAGAGATATCTGTGCTATGGGGGCATGTGTTTCAACTCCGCAGGGGTGTGTGGGAGGGAGGTTGAGCTCCTCCAAGAAAAAGACCCGGAAGAGGAGAGATGGACTCAGGAGAAGAGTGACTTCTCGGTTGTCCAAGGGATCATTGGACAAGGTTGATATGCCTGGCTTGCCTGATCGCTCCTTTGCCAACCCCACTTTCCAAGGTTCAGTTTTTTTTTTTTTTTTTGCGGGTATTTTTGTCTTCTGACTTACATTTCTGTGAAATGATTTTGGGGTGGAAGTTTATAAATGAGACAGCAGAAAGATGTTTGATTTTATTTTCTTTTGGATTGTAATTAGTAGTTTGTGTTTTGTTGTTGGAATCCTTTTGAATTGGATGAATCTTTTTGTTGAAGTGATTTTGCTAATTGATTTTACTGCTTTTGGATAGTTGGAAGTTTAGACTCCGGGAAATGTTGTTGGTGGAGTTGATCTCTTAGCGTGTAATGGATTGGTTGTCCTCTGTCCAAGACTGAAGTAACCAGCAAACGTAACGCTAAGATATTACTTCAGAAGGATGGAGTAGATGTTAATAATTGGCACAAATTTGCTGCTTAAGCTTAGAAGATTGCAGCAATTTTGTTTCATTTTAAGTTATGATGATAGCTTAATCAATTGACTAGGAGGCTGTAGTTGGATGAGATCTTATCAGAATTACTTTCATTCACAACAAAGCAATGTCAATATTTGTGTTTATGCTATGTTAGCAGGCTTGGCCAGGCATTTGATAGATGGGATTAAACTAATTTTCCTTTCTTTATAAAGGGAGGTGTTAGAATTCAACTTTTGGTTCAAGAATGAACATAATAAGCCTTCCGGTGGACAAGATGAAAAGTTGTATTTAAATTTGGGGTAATACTGATGCCTCTATGTGAGTGGTTGAGCACAACTCTAGTAGGTGAGTGGCGTATTTCTAATATGTGGAACCATGTAACTGCAAGGATATTTCAACTATATGATATACCCTGTGGGCACGATCCCAGAGTCCAGTTCAGATTATTCCAGGATGTAGTTCCCTGGTTGGAACAATAAGGGGAGACATTGCAGGTGTGAGATGACAAGGAGACCGATCAGATATGATAAAAGTTTCAGCTATAATTGTCTGATATCAAATTTTATGTAACTATGATTTGCATGCCATGCAATTCTGCCAAGTTTCTGGACATGATTATTTATAGATTTTCCATTACAATTTTATATCCTTTATAAACGGTAGACAGTAGTGAATTTTATGCATTAGACACAATGTGATTACATATGACGTTTTTTAGCATATTATGAACTTTAAAGTTTTTCACATTAATTGTGGCAGTTTGTTAGTCCTAAGATACTTTAGTGACTGATGTGTAATGATTGAGATGCTGTTATAGAGTTTTGAAACTATAAAAGTGATGTAGATTGTGTTGAGGTTATGGACTGATTGGGGTTCTAACTAGCCTGGTTTAGATGCTTTGGACACTCACTGAGTTGTTTGACTCACCCTATATTCGTTATAATCTTCCAGTGCTGCAGGTAATAGATAAAAACCGCAGAGCAAGGTTTTAATGATCAAAAAGCAGCAGGATTCCTTTTTATGTTAAGTTTGTGTTGGTGTAAATTGTAATCCTTGCAATCATGTATAAGGTAGTTAAATTTGTATGTCTGATTAAGTTTTAAATGTTAATGATTATGAAGTGCAAAACGTCTAGTATTTAAATCTATATTGAAGACTTTTCTAAAATGGAAATTATACGGAACTATCACATGTTATAATAGATTAAATGTTATATAGTAAACTGAGTCTTCAGGATTAGAGAGCTAGTCCCTAATCCTGGCTGGTCATAGACCACCCTTGATTGGGCTGTGACACTTGAGGGATTGCAGAATCAGAATGTTATGATGGCACGAGTTTTACCATCTGAAGCAGATTAAATGTAAAAATTTTGCAATGAAAACTGAATGCATATTTCGATATCTATTACTATGGATTTCATTTCAGTTCTTACTTATCTTTATTGAAAAATAATTCAATTCTCTGGCCCTATGGATCTATTCCATGAGCTGGCGATTGTTTATTTTTTCTTCCTTTTGATAGACAATTAGACATTTTGATCAGCTTGTTTATTTATCATTTAGTGTAACTGCAGCTGGTGCATACAACTTTTTTTCTCCGCTGAAATTCTAGTTGGCTTTTGTAATGACCTTCATTATTGCTCCTGTGTTATTGGAAATGTTGTTTTGTGGCAGCAGGAAGTATTGAGGAGGCATGGTTTGATTCAGTTGCAGTATTTGACTCTGATTGTGATGATGATTACCATAGTGTTCCTGATGGTATGATTTTTTTTATTTTAAAAAATTTAGAAATCTTCTACTAACTACCTTTTTGATGGCTCAGATATAATTGCCTTTGAAAATATATGATTAAATATAGTTGATATCTGCAGATGTGGTATCTCTAAATGGGATTGAAGGTGGAACCATATCAAGAGATGCCAACCATGGAGTTTCAACTGATCAGTTGCAGAAACCGAGGGAGTTACCAACAAGATATTCTGCACAAATCTCTGAGGCTGCAAGAAGCTCAGATGTTCAGTCTTTTGGTGTAGACATCATTGATTCTCAATGTAAATGCGATGGAAGTAAAGTTGAAGTAAATGAACCTGTGTTTCTTGACGAAATTTCCTCAGTGGATGCAAACTCCAACAAGGATGATGGACTTTTGGACAATTGTGGGATTCTTCCAAACAATTGTTTGCCATGTCTTGCATCTACCATTCCTTCTGTTGAAAAAAGAAGATCATCAAGTTCTAGTCCCCCTAATGCAAGGAAGAAGGCTCCTATGAAACTTTCCTTTAAATGGAGAGAAGGACATGGAAATGCTACTCTATGTGAGTTGAAATTCTTGAAACAGCATTCTTATCATTGTTGGTCATTGCCACTTTCATTGACCTGCCGTGCACTTGCATTCATGTGACTCAATGGTTTGATTTATCTTAAATTATTATTATTCACCTTAAAAGTTTTATCTAGTAGCTGAAAAAGAAAAACTGTATTTTGTCATATATGATGTATAGTTAATTTGTCAAGTACAATGCTAAAAGATGAGTTAGTAAATTGTAGTTTTTCCTGGAGTTTGCATCTTGTGGTGCAATAGTGAGTAAATATAATGTTTGTCATTCTTCTTTCTGTTCTTTTTTCTGGTTTTCAGTTTCCTCAAAGACACTTCTACAAAGACCAATTGCGGGTTCCCAGGTCCCCTTTTGTCCAATTGAGAAGAAAATGCTTGATTGTTGGTCACACATTGACCCAAGCACTTTCAAAGTTCGAGGAGTAAATTATTTTAAGTAAGATTAAGATTCTGTCTATAATTTGTTTTAAATATTCATCATGTGTGAATGAGTGGATAAATATTTTAAACTACACAGTTAAAATTAGATGTTTTGCATACATATCCATAGACAAAATTATTTGTAACTTGGCTATTTTTATTCTTTATGGCAGGGACAAGAAGAAGGAATTTGCTCCAAACTATTCTGCGTATTACCCATTTGGTGTAGATGTATTCTTATCTCCACGAAAGGTGGACCATATAGCTCGGTTCGTGGAACTTCCTGTTATTAGTTCTTCTGGGAAATTTCCACCCATACTTGTTGTAAATGTTCAGGTACTCCTACTTTGCCAAATATAGTTATTCTTTTACTCTTCTTGCTATTAACTGTTCTATTTCCAGCAATCGATTCCTATTTCCGATCTAATACTTAGTTATCTATTTGCCTTTACCTGATCATGCCACATTGGTATCAGAAAATTCTATAAACATCTTCTAGGTTTTTTCTACAGATTTTCATGAGAATAAATTTTTTATTGGTTTCTTTATGCACTCTAATCTTTTTGTGGCTGCACATTCTTATACTCTTTGTTTTGTGAATTTCAGATTCCACTCTACTCTGCCACACTTTTTCAAGGTGAAACTGATGGGGAAGGAATGAGTTTTGTGTTGTACTTTAAACTTTCTGAAAGTTACTCCACGGAACTTCCACTGCATTTTCAAGAAAACATGAGAGTAAGTTGGAGCGTATATGTATCAGTTTATTGCTTAATATTACTAATACATGCTGCTAAAATTGCTGTCATCTCTGTTTATACTGGGTTACTATGATTAATTCTTTAAGATTAGTTTTTTGATTATCCATAAAAGAACAAATTTCCAAGTAATAGATATATGCCATAGCCAGATCCAGATCTTCCCTGATCGTACTTCTAGTTTTTTGGTTTCCTCTTGAATTCCTTAATTGTTGTCTATTTGTCTGTTAATTTGAGGGAACCTCAATCACTTCATGTTGCTGACTTTCTGTGTGTTGCTGATGAAATACCATCTGCCTATGCCTTTGTATAGAGGTTGATGGATGATGAAGTTGAAAAGGTGAAGGGTTTTCCCATAGATACAATTGCACCCTTTCGGGAAAGGTTGAAAATATTGGGCCGTGTTGTCAACCTGGAAGATCTTCATTTGAGTGCTGCAGAACGGAAGGTTATGCAGGCTTACAATGAGAAGCCTGTTCTTTCACGTCCCCAACATGAGTTTTACTCGGTGAGTCTCGTTGACTGATAGTAATGGTTTCTATCAATAGACCTATAACTATTCAGCCTGGTGATGAGCAATACTTGACTGATCTTGGAGAATGCAAAAGCCAAACTATTTTTACATGCTTTACTATCAGCAACTGCCACTGTGGGGCTTATATTTCCATTCACTCCCCTCATAATCTCATTTGATGCCATCTTCAATATCTCCGGTGAATGTTTTCTGTTTTCTTTATGAGTTTGCATAAAGGTATTGGATGTCTCCATAGGTACTGCATATAAAATGGGTCCTGTCTGTGTCCATATCCACGTCATTCTGTGATTTGTGATGACAGTTAGTGCAACCAGCATATTTCTTCAATGTTAAGAGTTAATCTGGCAGTTAATTCTCAAATGGTTCATCAAACCGAGAAAAAGAAAATGTATATCATGAGTTGAAGACTTAGAAAAAGTGAACGGTAAAATTCAAGCTTTTCTGTGGGCTCCCCCCCCTGGTTTGATCTGTTATACACTTTGGTTGCATCTTTATGGATTTTTTGTGGTACCTTTTACTTTGGCCCGCAATTTATAGTGGTGTCATTTCGTTACAAAAGACACAGGATATCCACATGCAGTACTTTACTCTGTGATCTTCTTTTGAATCAACTAACCAATATAATTTTTTGCAGGGAGAAAATTACTTTGAGATTGATTTGGATATGCATAGATTCAGTTATATCTCCAGGAAAGGATTTGGAGCTTTCCTGGACAGATTAAAGATCTGCATTCTTGATGTTGGTCTCACAATTCAGGCAAGTAGTTTCCCTAATGCCAAAAATAAAATGAAATTTCCGTTTACTTTTCTTTATTAAATTTATATGTGACAGCTGGCTCTTTTTTTTGCTCCTATTGATCACTATCTGACATTTGCATCATAAAACAGGGGAACAAAGCAGAGGAGCTGCCAGAGCAGGTGTTATGTTGTATTAGGTTAAATGGCATTGACTACATGAATTACCAGCAACTGGGGCTAACTCAGGATCCTCTCTAATATAATTACTGAAGCATTTGCAGTCTTAGGATTATCATTAATAATGGTTATTCCAAGATGCGTTTTCTATGGTTCTCTGTACGTTGGTAGAGATTAGACATCTTGTCATCTGCAATAATAGAGGCAACAAGCGTGTGATGATGGGATGGCTATGTCTTTTGATAGTGGCCCAGCCAGCCTCAAGGAAGGGTTACTGGCACAAGAATTAAAACATGTACCTGCTCACGCCTCCTTACATTACGAACAGGGAGGGTCCATACTCCATGCTCACAATTACTCATTCTTTAAACATAAATTTATTCTAGCAAAAAAAAAAAAGTAAAAAATTTAAACGGGTGGGTTCTGATTGAAAAAAGAAGAAGTCTTTTTTTCTTTCTTTCGTTCTTTTTTTTTTAATTCTTTTATGGGGACAGAGGTGATTGTACAACTATTATTTCAATGTGTGCACTGGTTGAAAGCAACTGGAGGAACCCCAACTTCACAAAAGGAAATATTCACAGCCAAGACAGGCAAATGAGTGGACCAATGAATTTATAATTTAGGATTTGTTTGAGAGTTGGTTAGTTGAATGGAAAATAAAAGGGAAAATGAATGTCAGGTTTTTGAAATTTTAACGATCCAATATTGTCAGAAAGTTATTAGAAAATTTGGGATATTTTTTATATCTAGCTTCTAAGCACCTTATATATTCCATTTTTTTGGAGGGCCAGGGGGGAGGGTGGGGAATTTGGGATACTCAAAAAAGATACTAGGATCCTAATGGCTGTTCAATGATACCTGCATAAGAAAAATCCAATATTTGTCTCAACTCTATTTCTAGAAGGAAACATGAAGAGTTAATTGAAATCACAGATTCTCTCCTTTTTTTTGTAGTGAAATAAACAAGTGAATGCCCAGCTTTCTGGTCTTATACCGGCAAATGTCTCAGAATGATATGTAGCCAGAATATTCTTGTCGTCTTGAGTAGCACTACAATTTTAGAATTCATGGGTTTCCATTTCCAAGGACATTTGACAATCCTCAAAGTTTACACTTTACATGGACCGAGAGGCTTCCCACACAAACCTTTATTTCCAGAATAAGAACTCTCAGGAAAGTCTATCAGAGGTTTACCCTCTGGAATTTCCCCTTCAAGAAAATTGTCTGACAAATTCAATTCCTTCAGCTTTCTCAACTTGAGAAATCCATTGGGTATATTACCGGTAAAGTGATTTTCTTGCAATTTCAGTCCCTCCAACGAGGTTAAATTTGCCAGCACCTCTGGCAAGTTGGAAGCTAACTCATTGAAGCTCAAGTCCAAACTGTGAATAGAATTAAGTCTCCCAATGGAACTTGGTAATCTACCCTTCAGAAGGTTGTGAGACAAATTCAGAAGTTGAATATTAAACTGCCCTCCTACACCAATTTGCTCAACTCCACTTGAGAAGTTGTTATCAGAAAGATCAATATATGTTAGTGAAGCCCCAGAAATACCTTGTTCTATGTCAAATATTCCAGTTATGGAGCCTGTTAACCTATTTGAGTGAAGATCAAGAACACCCAGATCATGCAAGTTTCTAACAGAATCAGGGATGTATGAATCAAGTGCATTCCTTGAGAGATTTAACAAGTAGAGCTGATTGAGGGTTCCTATCCATGATGGCATGCTTCCTGTGAGACGGTTGACAGATAAGTCCAGTTCCTGTATTGGACTATGGGTTGTTTGTAAGAAGTCTGGAATAGGGCCCTGGATTCCACAACCAGCAAAGTAAATGCGGGAAAGAGATGACAAGTTTGCTAGCCATTCTGGGATGGCAGAGAAGTTTAGACGGTTGAAAGAAAGATCAAGTGTTTGAAGGTTTTGAAGTGAAGACATCTCCTGAGGCAATGGCCCTTCAATCAAATTATTAGAGACATTCAACATTATGAGCTGAGAAAGTTGGCTTACTGATTTTGGTAATTGGCCAGATAAGAAGTTGCCACTGAGGTAAAGCTCTCTCAAAGATAGCAAATTGCCCAAACTGGAAGGCAGTGCTCCTTCAAGTTTGTTGTTTGATAATGAAACTCTTTGAAGAGATAGCAGGTAGCCAAGATTGGGAGGTATAGTTCCTGTCAAATGGTTATTGTGGAGTCTTAAGAAGCCCAGAGAAGGCATTTCACCAGATCTTGAGGGAAATGGAATGGTTCCCTCAAGACAGTTGGTGTCCATATACAAAACTGAAATGGCAGTTAAATTGGTTGGTGAAGAAGGAATGCTCCCGCTTAGCAAATTGTTTGAAAGATGAAGCTTTTCCAGAGCCTGCATCTGACCAATGCTATTAGGTATACGACCCGTAAGAGCATTGTCATGAACATCAAATTCTACCAAATTTGTCAAATTCCCAAGTGAGTCGGGTATTATACCTGAAAATTGATTTGAATAAAGCTGCAATCTTTTGAGACTTTTTACGCTTCCAAGGCTTGAAGGGATCGACCCAGATATCCTATTTTCATGCAGAGCCAGTTCTTGGAGTTTTGGTAACTCACCAATGCTTTGTGGTAATGGGCCAGTTAAATTGTTGCCATAAAGGTAGAGCTTTTGGAGCTTTGGCAGGCGCAAACCAATGGTTTGTGGAATTGTTCCACTAAGACCTACTAAACCACCAAGATCAAGGATTTCAAGAGAGGTGAGGAGTGTTATGGAAGGAGAAAGCAAGCCCGTCATCTGGGTCTGAAATAAATCTGTATCTGCGGCAATGAGCCCTGGGAGATGGATCTCCGTCACTCTAGAGGTTGCATTTTCGCAGACAATACCTTCCCACTCGCAGCAGCTCTGACCAACCCACTTAGCCAGGCGACCAGATGTATCCATCTGAATTCCATTCTTGAAACTCATCAAACCTTCCAAGTCACTCGAACTGCACGCTTCCGTAATGCTCCTCATGTCTCCAAAGACTATCACTGTTAGCAGTGCAACAATCTGTAGCAGCCGATAATCCATGTTGCTGTAGCAAGTGGAGGTTGTTCTCATGGAGTGCTCTCTTGCACCTGAAAAGGCACTTAAGAATGTTGGCTTGGATTTCATTTTGACAAATAGTTCACACTTCACAAGACGCAGATAAGAACAAACTAGTATTGCTGTGAGAAATTTAACTTTTTCTGTCACTTTTGCCTTCAAATTTGTAATTCTGAAAGCATGTTTGTCTCGGTCATGATGTCCTAAATAGATAGATTCCAAAGACTGGCCCATTTGATTATCGGGATAAGCGGCACAAATCTCGTACCCTACAGTTCTTTGGTATTAAACCAAATTTTTGCTCCTCTGTGTGCTCAGGAGATGTAGGGAGTTCTATGTTCAGAAACTGCAACCGTAACGTAGCAGTTGGATACCAATCTTCCTTATTTGAACAATGACAGCTAACCAACCACGTGGTCTGGTTAAATGATTTTACAATGAAAGTTTGGAGGTTGTGTACATGGAAGTTTCATTTGGAAACCAACTTTTAGTTTCTCTCGTTATTTGCAATTTTTTCTGCATTTCAAGGACTAATCTTTGTCCATAATTTGAAATTCCAAGAGGTATCTTGAGTTTGTGAGCCTTCTTTAGTCCTTCACTGCACACTTCATTAATTTTGTATATACTATTCCATTTTCGAGTACCAATGATGTATCATAGACAATGTTACCTGGAAGGCAACATCTTTACAAAAAGAAATCACAAATCCACACCGTACGAGAATGCTACTAAATAATCAGATCCTCATTTGGATCGCGGCAGTTTTAAAGGGGTCTTGTTAGCTGTTCTTTAAAATGAAAAAGTAAAGCCATATTTATCGCTTCTTTTGACAACATCTGTTACAACAACTGTTTTTAACAGGGAAAAATTACTGCAAAGCAACTAAGCACCTTGACCATTTACCTTGATATAGTATCAAGAGCTACTTTGGGATTTCTCTGCATGGCTATCTCAGCTTCATTGGCACTTAGTTTCTATGAACTGTTAAAAGTTCACTAAAATACACAAAATAAAATAGATATTTTATGATTCCCTTAATCAAGACAAAGAAGTTGGAATTTTGATTACCGAGACATCATAAATTAATCATTGGGCTATGGTTATATTAGAAAGTGTAATATACAAGTAGCTACAATGAATCCAAAACCTGAAGCCCCTGGAAGCAGTTTGAGTTCTACAAATTATCGTGATGTCAATTTTGCTAGGCTGCAAATATCAACTTAGGTTCACAAGATAGTATGGCTGGACTAACACGAGATCTTGATCTCCTGCATCCTTCAGCATACCTGAAATGTGACACGTGCAGGCATGGGAATGCACACAGATCTGATGCAATTCAGTTACTCAAGTTTGAAGTGAAACACATTCCTCGAACCATGGAAAGCACATCAATAACAGGCACCGCATGTGAGTGAGAAATCATAGCGTGCTGACAGATCAAGTCTCATGATAGATGATAAATACGTAATTGTTTCTCTCCAATTTCTTCTTTCCCTTCTGCTCTCTACAATATGCCAAGATTGATGAGTGGATGAACTGTAGTTACTCCCATGAGAATGGACTGATGACATTGAATATGCTTAGACGGATGCAGTGGGGCTAGTAACATCTCCCTCTACATTGCCGAAGGTGGCCTTCCCAGTTAACATCTTTAGAGCTATTTGAGAAACGTCAACAAACCACTCATCCTCTGGCAAGACACTGCCATAACCAGGTTCCTAATTAGTATGAGGCAGTAGATAACGAAGATTTGGGTAATTTGATCACAAAAATACTTATATATCCATCTCTAGACACAAATTTTCCATTGATATATAGATATGAAGGCATATCCACTCATGTTCTTTTATGCTAGATAGATGTACCTGTTGGGATCTAGCCCTGTAGCAGCAACAGCATCAATAGCCCTACCAATAATGTTTTTAATAGCTTGATGTAGATTACGAGATAAGTAACGGCCTTGGGATGAAAATATCATCACAAACTGCATATCCAAATAAAGCTGCACAAAGTATCGAGTAGTGAGTCTGATATTACTTTAATGAGTGATCCTAAGCAATAATTTTTTGTCTTCAATAAATTCTTCACAAACTACCTTTTAAAAACAGCTGTTGCGTGTTAAGGAATTCTGTTTGAGGATACTTTTGGAAGCTACGCCTGCTTTTTGTTTTTTGAAATACCAAAATATAAACATTTTCACAAAATTACAATGGATCCTCCATCGAAATTTTATTTGTCATTATTTATACTATTTCCATGTCCATTTATCAGACACTCAACCGCTCTCAAAAGCAACTTGTAAAATATTTATATTAGCTAGACATTATGTTCACAGGCTTCTAAAATTAGCTTTTAAAATAGCTTCTGCTAGTACTATAGCAGCTTTTATATAGCAACAACAAAGCTTTAATTCACAATATGCAAAACCAAACGATTCTATGAATGAGTATCTTCAAGTGACTACCTGTTGAAGGCCAAAAGGACCCAAAGGCGTTGGGCCTGTCTCTACCTCGTCCCAGAAGGCTTGGTCATCAGAAAGCCACAGGATCACTGTTTCTGCGAGTCTCATCAATAAAATAGTGGCAAACCTTTCCCTTCCCACAAACATATCTGTTGCAATGCTTGCCACTCGGGTAAGCTTTGCAAAAAGCTCCTGAACAATAATGCAGGAACTGATAAAACCTTTGAGAATTAAGAAATACTACTATGGTTGTGTTAATGCATGTGTCTGAGACTCTGAGTACTAAAGGGAAAGCATATTATATTATACATATTCAAATGCATGACATAGCACCGAAGGAAGCATCCTTCAATTACCACATACTACCTGAAAAAATGGAGAAGGAAACCATTCAGGTTGCTCTACATTCCCATCCATACACAAATATATCATTGCATTCAAACGTGTATCCCCTTCTTCTGTGAAGATGAGTTCAAGAGCATGTTGCCGGCAGAAGGTATCTCGCAGGCGATCAACTTCACGCTGGAGCCTTTTCTTCAGTTCCCGCTGTTCTGGAGCCCGCTGTTGCTTGTCTGATCCTCTTCTCTGAGGGTCATCACCTCTGGTGCTTTGCGAAAGCTTCACAACAGCACGCGGGAGCAGCTCATCTGATAGCAATAATGCATTACCCAGCAATGCTATCTGTTGTGCTTCAGTCTCAGCAATCTTAACAATTTTGTGCCCTGAACCTTCCAGGTTCTCAGTTACCACTGAACCTGGGAATGCATTTATTAGCAAATTGATATAGGAGTTGAAGACTTGTAGAAGGCCTTCCAATGCAAGACCATCCAATTGTAGGATTTCAAGAGGTCCTACATCTTCGAAAAGGTCCTATCCAGACAATGAAAAGCTGTATTAAGCATCTCGAGCAAAGAGACATGAAGGAGGGGAGGGGAATGAGGAAAGGAGCTTCATGATGATTTTTCTAACATTATATTCTCAGTTGGCTGTGGCTGTGCCTCACTTTCTGGTTAAGATTAATATTTTCCAAGTAATATCGGCCACTTAGCAATGCTTTTCAGACAGAAAATTTTCAAATGCAAATAATGGTGAAATCATGCTAAAAGACCCTTTAACTTACAAGCCGGGATAGCACTGAAAATAGACATAAGAAGTAATCACCTGAACCATTGAGTTGAATTTGTGAGCGCTGCTTGAAAGCTTTGGCTGGAATGAACTTAAGTTACTATAAGAAGAAGCTGGAGGTAAGCCTGAGTGCCTGGCGGTTGGTGCATAAGCAAGCGACCAATCATCTGCAGCAGCCAGTGCAGCACTACTTTGTTCAATTCTCTTCATATTTAAGCCCAGTGCTTGCTCAACAAAGGGCCTAAAATATCTCAGTAAGACAGGGGAAAGGGCCAGCCCACTAGCCTCTAACAAATAACAGTGACTCAAGCAAACATGAACGCATTCAGAGGCAACTCTCAGACCCCCTGCGGCAGCCGTTGAGGCTAGAATATGTTTCTTAAGGAGAACAGCAAAATGCTCTGCCTGTCTAACGGCCCAGGTTACTAGCTCAGAAGTATATGCAGGTTCTTCTTCACCAAACACTGTCAAGGAATCTGTTACTGCATGTGAAATGGTTGAAAAGACAAGCTGTGAAAGGGTAGTAGTGTATGCTCCAACTCCGCCGTGAGAGGAGGAGCGAGGACTTTGCATGTTACGCTGCAACTTTTCTTGGTGAGAATTAAGTAGTAATGTATGGGCACGAGGACCATCCCCAAGCTTTTTCAATGCCAGCGCTGTTGACCGAATCTCAGCACCACGCGTTGATGGCTGGCAGATAGTTTCTGCTAGCTGATCAGCTAATTTTTGTCTGTGTTCAGTAATGGCATCTTGCAATGCCAAGATTAAACTTGGACTCAAAGTTCTCCCCTCACTAATTTCTCGCAACATACTTTCTCCCTCGTCCAAGGCAGCCATTGCTTCATCCACTCTTTTCTCTGCCAGTAGAACTTCAAGCGTTTCTAGAAATCCTATTAGCCAATTTTCTGACTTGGATAGATCTGTTTTTTCATCTACTATATCGTCCATGCCGGAATCTTCGTTCCCAGTAATCAAGGAACCAAGCTGACACCCTTCTGCTAAACCATGAACCAAAGCAGCCTGGGTGGATAGAAGATTTCTCATGGAAAGCAGCTCCCCCTCAAGATCTGAAATCTCTTTGGATGTGCTGCATATAAAGATTGCAGAGATAGTCTTGTCATATACCATGATTTTAAGATAGCAGTAGCAATCATAATCATGCTTAGATATAGTGGATATCCTTATCCTCATGCACTCATGCAGTTAGGCACTTGACATGCTAGATTTATCAGTTTTTGGTAGAATTATAAAAAGCATTCTTGTCCCCTTGTTTAAAAGTTTAAACTTCTTAAGTGGTTCTTTGACACGGTGTTAGTACATGGTTGATTAAGCGGTCTAGTGCTATCCCTAATATAAAGTAAAATTGTGAGTCGGTACTTGGTCTCTGTTTCAAACCCTGTGGACGCTTATGTCAGGAGGCATGTTAAAGGTATAAAAACCATTTTTGGACCCTTACCTAAAAGCTTAAATTGCTAAGCTTATACCAAAGAAAACACAATAAAAAATCATGGAATGGTTAGTGGCGAACACTGAGCAGATATGGAACAATTTTATGTTCAAATAGTGAGAATCACTAACAAATATTTAAGAATCTGTCTTTCATTAAAGAAACCTGGAAACTGCTATGAGCTTAATATTGCTAGCTGCCACCATTAGACATTGTTTTCTCATGTGCTACACCCGAGTAAAGGAATTAAGAGTACCTAAGCAATCCCCGTGTCAAAAGTTAAATGGGAACAGAACTTTGGCACAAACACCTGCTTCTAAACTGCTTATAACCACTTGAGATTTTAAGAATGATGCAATCTGTAGTCAAAGAAACTTCTAAAAGTGAAGGCACTGGATTGATCTTCTCATCGTAATGAAAAATTCACTAAGTAGCGAGGCTTTCTCAAATTCTGAAAATACATTTGTCTCTTCAGATATGATGATTAGGAATTTGAAAATGTAGTAGCAATGGGTCATCAGCTAAGATATGTAATTAGCACTTCCAAACTTCCTAAAAACCGTTTTGGGATGTGTGCTCACCGTATGAAGGCTGAGTAATTAGCAAGAACACTTTTGCGCATTTCTTCTGCAGAAGCCCTCTTCAGGTCAACAAGGTAAGAGCACAAGTGTCTTATCTCCTGTAAACAGTGCGAACATTGATTGAATATAAAGGGGAAAAAGCACTTTAACCAAATAGACAAAAAAAGGTAAAAAAAATCTTCCATAACTAAGCGTGAGTTTATTTACCAAGAATCGTATTGGCACACTGCCTAGGCAGACTCCAATTCAGGTAACACATCGCATAAGAACGACATGGGCATTGAAATTATAATTATAATTACACTTAAAAGCATTGAAACTGGTTTAATTCTTGGGATTACTGAGCCAGTCTGGATTGATACCTTTTACTAGGATGAATATCCAGGGTTTTTATATCACAAATATGTAGAATGCAGGAGTGCAAACTAGAAACTGCAGCAGATGGATTTTTTTTTGCTATCTAACATAGCAAACAGATGAATCTACAAGCTCTTTTTTTATGTTTTTTGGCATGAGTACAGCTTGTAATTTTCCCATGGCACAGCTTCATAGTCAAAATCAAGTGCACCAACCTAATAAGGATAAAATAACACAGTTTTCCCAACATTTGTTTTTACCTGGCACTGATCAATGTGACAGATACATAATACTACAAAACAAAGGTAACATTTTTCGGTTCATTACAGGCATGATCAATAAATGTTCTAACCGCACAAGCATATACAACCATTTCACCAATTTCTGTAATGGAGCTCATGTCCAAACTTGGAATCTATATAGAGGGGGTAGAGAGAGACCTTCTCGTTCATGCTGCGGGATTTGGAGGAGACATAGGCTTCGGGATCAAAGCCGGAACTCTTGAAAGCCTTGAGCCTGTCGCTGAGAGTGAGATTGCCCTCGAGTTCTGCAGAGTCTCCCATGCTCGACGAGATGGATCCTCTGGGAGTGGCGTAGATTAATGGTGACTGCTCCATCTCAATTTGCCAATTGCTCAGAGATGGATCATCGAATGGAAATTCAGAAAGAACGAGAGAGAAAGCCAACGAAGGAATCAGAAAGATGTTTCGTTAGGATTTGATGTTTGGTGAGTTATGAAAAATTGAAAATTGAAAGGGAAGAGAGAAGTGAACTGAAAAGTTCGTAAACATAGGCGGCAAACATGCTGTGCAGCCATTCCAAACACGTAGGACTCGTTATGTTCGTTTTCTAATAAGGAGCTTGCATCCGTTAGATGATGGATATGTTATGTATGTCATTTGCAAAATTTTCTAATAAGTTATTTTACACTATTATATTAATATTCAATGATACACTAGCTCATCATTAAATCAATTTCACTTTAGTGATCGAATACAAGACATGGCATTATTAAATATATCTTATTTAATTTGAATGTGTGACAATTATAGAAATAAAAATTATAAGATTACAAAATAATTTAGAATAAACTAAAAAAATCAATATGCTTAGATAACACTCTCCTTTTTCCTTTTAACTTTAATTCCTATACTTTATTGTTATTTTCAACAACTTTTATATGCTTATTTTTAATTTATGCTCTAAATTTTATCATTTCAACTCTCTTGTAAAATAATTTATTTATTTATTTTTTATCAAAACCATAAATACAAATCCATACTTATTTTTGCAAAGTTCTTATCTTGTCAATATCATTTTATTTCAATATGAGAAACAATAACCAACTTCTGAAAAAACAAAAATCTATGATTAGAAAGGAAGTTTAAGTGGAGGGGACTGGAAGATAAGGAATAAGTAATGCCACTTAATATATATTTAGAACGAGAATAAAAATATAGAGTAAATTTTTATAGATGATATTTGTATATAAATTAATTTGTATAAATTTATATATAAATCTCATTCATAAAAATTTACCTCATATTTTTATTCTCTGCCAAACATATCCACGGGTAAGATTCAATCTCAAAGATCAAACAGTTTTCAAAAACATTTATGCTATGATTGTTGGGCAAATTTTTTTTATAAAGAAATAAATAGTCAAATTTTTTAAAAAGTTCACTTTCTTACGCAGAAAAATTATTTTATTTAATAATATTAGTTTTATTTAGAGTTCCTTTTTATAAATTTTTGTGCTATCACTTTACATCTCTCGTGCAACATGTGAACATCTTCTTATCTAAATGAAACTTTTAGATGAATAGTTTAGTTTTGTCAAAATGTTCTTGGTAAAAAAGAGATTCCACACAGAGACTAGCGGGTAATAAGAGTCAAATGCAACTCAATTTAGTTAGGAGAAGAATCAATTGCAAAATCCCCATTTGCATTGGAAGTGGATAGCGTCTTAGGTGTGAAGAGGATTTTACCGTACCACTTTTGTATTAAAATTACATAAACAATTGCTTACATATTTTGGTGCCAAAAAAAAGTTGCACCATGTTTTAGAGTAAAACTATTTAAGAGAAAAATATATTAAGATTTTAATAATAATTAGTAGTTTCACATATAGACGTAGCTTTATAGTTGACCTTATTCATAGGTACAGGTATTCTATAAAACTTAAAGAAAATCAAAACTCAAAAGTAGATAAGAGGAACTTCTACAAGCATGAACACCCAAAAGTATTGACGATGGTGCTCTCACTACTCTGGTAGGCATAACTGTTCGCTGAAAAGTGCTCATTCACTGCAGGATTATCATATAATCACTTTCATTTGGCAAAAATGGCATTTTCTTTCATTGTAGGATTCTGATGAATCTGTAGCCACCCGTACGTTGGCAGAATTAATCAATTTTTCTGCAACTACTGGGAATTGGGGCACTTTTACTTACCGAGCAACTTGTCTTATTATTCTTGACATTTTCTCTAATTTGCATTGAGGGATTCCTTATGAAACTCTAAATTGCACGTTATGACTAATTGAACTTTTCTTTTGTTAAAAAAGAGGTTTAATCCATGTGAATCTGATTCCTTGACGGTTTTTTTTCCCATCTATGAATAGAGATTATAAGAAATGTCATCTTATTCTTTGCCATATTTCTTCCATACATATATACTAATGTTTCCATGTTTGTACTATTTTTGATAAGATGTAGGGGGTAGCAAATGGTATGCAAGGTATGTTTGAACGAATGTTTGTCCTACACAAAATGGTCTTTGGAAGTTTGAACAGACTTTTATTCATTTTATGTCTTGTTTGTTTTGATATTCATATTATTTCTCAAATATAATTTTAGTTTTAAAAGTTTATTTAATCTGAAATAATTATTTTTTTTAATTGAACGTGATTTTTTATCAAATATAAGTTATTTTACTCAAATTCACTTTTAATCAAAATTATGTTTACAAAATTAAATTGTCTAAAATTAAATTTATAAACTCTAATTTAAATATACACTAAATAGGTGATGGAGAATCATTTTATTAGGAAGGTTTATTATGGTTATGTATAACGGTTCAATAGTATTTTGTACAATAATTTAAACCCAAACATGCTAGCAATAATGAACGGAAAATATTAATTATGTAGGTAAGTATATATTATGCTAATGATGGGAATAAAATACATTTATGCGTATTAATTTTGGGTGCAAAGTGTATAAAAACAAACATTAACTTTCTAATACACATTCACATGTTAAAAAGTTAGAATTTATTAATAAAACTTTATAAATTTACTAAAATGTATATGCTGGTGCAAGTTAAATCTTCTGTGCATGTGCAGCTTTTCTATGGAGTCAATGTATATAATTTGACGAGTTCAGATAATTAAGTTGATAAATTTTAAAACAAAAGAAATTTCCTATGAATGATCCATAAATAAAAGAATTTTTTTTGTATTTTAGCATAAAACAAACAATAGAAATAAAAAATAAAAATAAAAGTGAAAAAGGTCATAACAGTGACATGCCCAACGGATCATTGAATACATCACCAACCCATCGTGGCGACCACGACCTATCTCCCGGCCCACGCCACATCTATTCAAATCATTTTTTCCCACGATAAAAAAAAAAAACATTTTTCCAAGGCTCGTCGCTGGACTCTCACCCCTTGTTTGGTACGTGGGAATAAAGATTTTATTATGTATTCATTTCATAGAATTGAAGATTCTTAAAAGTATATACAGAATGTAATCTTTATTTTATGATTTATTTTATAAAATTAAAAATAAAACTAAAATTTATTTCATTCAAAAAAAATTTGATTTAGATTTTAAATTTTATGAAATGAGATTTAATTTTATTTTGGTTAAATTAAATATTTAGTTATTATAATTTATATTTATTTTTAATTTAGTCATTATAGTTAAATAAATTCTCATAATTTTAAATATTTTTAATTTATTTTTTTTTGTTAAGTTATGACTATGTGGTAAAATAAATACTGATATAACTAATTTTTTATTCATCACATATATATAATTTGACAATGCTATAACATTAAATAACAGAAAAGAATTAAATTAAGAATATTTATAACTATAAAGATTTATTTGAAAAGAAAAAAATTATAAGATCTGATTAAAAACGAGTGTATATGATATGAACTAAATATATCATTTAACCTTTTACCTTTTATAATATATTTTCATTAATTTTATAAAATTATAGTTATTAATTTTTTTTTTGTATGAAATTATAATTATTACTCTTGTTAAAGTTAACCCACTTACATTTTATGAACAATAAAAATGTTATAAAAAAATTTAAATAAGAGAAAAATTATTAAAAGTTTAATAACTATATTATATATTAATTTCTAATAATAATATACTCACTTCAACCTTTTTAATAAATAAAACAATGTTTATTCTTTTTTCTTGTGTAACAATATTTATTATTATTAAATTATTAAAAAAATAGACTTAAACATTATTCATGAGAATATATATTTTTGTAATGTAAAATTTTTTTACATTATTATTCAGTTATCATATAATTAAAAATGTTTGATTTTTTAAATAATTATTATATTAGTCAATTTTTTTTAATAATTTGACATATGATTAGATAAATAATAAATTAAAATTAAATTCTACATAAAATATACTTTTTTTATGATGATCATTTATATCATTTAAATTAATTTAATTATATTTTATATTAATTTTATGTATTAATTTAAAAACTATTAAATTATAATTTAAAAATAAAGATTTCAATCTATTTAATTCCAATTCTCTCCCAAATTCCCACCTCAAACCAAATCATTTCTTTCTTTTTTTTAATAAATCCATTTCTAAGCCATTTCTTTTATGAAAAGTAGTATTTTTAATTTACTATAAAAAGGTAGGAGTTTTAATTATTACGGCAATAAAAGTCATTAACTTAAGAGGAATAACATTAGAATTTTTCTAAAGAATATTTGTTTTAAGATTTGATTTTATCAACATGCTTTGTTTGAACTTTTGCCATTTTTTTTTTTACGCTAGATCTTAAATATTTTTTATATTAAAAGCTGTTTATTAACAATGACAAACCAAACTCTATTCCCTGAGTTGACAGAAGGAAAAAGAAAAGTTGACCACCGACCCAACTGGCGCTGGAGGAGAGGCCTGAGACTATGAGGTGTGCAATTCATGACCACTTGTCCCCCTTTACGGCTACCCCATAAAGAATTTTTCAGATCATAATTAATAAATTCTCTTTTTTTTTTATTGTGTATGATAATTAATTAAAAGATTCTGTTAATGTATAGGGACATGTTAAAGAACAGAAATATTTTTACTATTAGTTTTCATCAAATAATTATAATTATTTATAGAAAAATATTATATGTGCTTTACATTTTTAAAATATTAAATATTTTTATTTTTCATTTCATAATTTTTATTATTAATTTCTTGACACCTATTCTTAAAGCATACCTTAACCAAACCTTTAATTAAATTAAGTTCACGTTATAAGAGATTCTGATTCTCATATATATGCTTGCTGATGTTTTAATGGTATCATGTTTTTTTTAAAGTATTAGTATTTAAGATGATTTATTAGATATTTATTAGTTATTATTTTTTATAATTAATATTTAAAATATAAAAAATAAAATTAATATTTAATAAATGTTTAATAAATTAATTTAAATTTCTGTAATTAAAAAAAATATATGGATACTGAAATAATTCCCCTGGTCCCATTGTTTCTTTAACAATGTCGTTTTCTCTGTCCTTCCACAATCCTCAGGTTCCAAATTGAATAAAACCTGAAGGGCAATTGTAATTTCGTGATCTTTTTCCCTTACCTCCTATGGCATATATAATAAAAATTTCAAATTGGTCACAAGAACTTTACACAAACTCACACGCTTTCTTCTGTTTCTGCGTTTATATATGTGTGATTCGAAGCCTTGCTTACTTTCTCCAATGCTTTCTACGTCAAGGTTAATCTTCCAAAAGCGCTGAACAAACCCTGGAAAATAAACCCGTTGATTCTGTTCTTCTGGGTAGAGATTAGAGTGTTGGGAGCTCTGCTCGTTGTGCTTGGAGAGAAAGAGTTGGGATTTTTGGGGACGATGAAGAGGGCGAAGCTAGACCCATTTGTGCTGCCGAACAGGCTTAGAATGCTTCAAATTTTTATGGTGGTAATGCTGCTCTATTTGCTGTTCATGAGCTTCGAAATCCCTCTTGCTTTCAGAGCTGGATTTGGGTCTGTGTCCTCTGAAGCTGCTTTTGGGTTTCTGAGCGACGCATTGCCCAGGCCTCTATTGCTTGAGAGTGAAGATGGCGCCAACGGCGCAGTTCGGCCCTCAGACGAAGATTTTTGGGTCTCCCAAGGATCACTGTACCGAAAACCCGAGAGACAGATACACGGGTTGCAGAAAGTTTCCGGCTTGAGCTTCAATGAGAGTTTATCTGACAACAATGTCTCTAAAGATGGGTTTTCTGAACTTTACAAGGCAGCGAGGCATGCTTGGGTAGTGGGGAAGAAGCTCTGGCACGAAGTAGAGAGTGAGAAAATCGAAAACGTTGCCAAGTCCAAGGCCGAGAACCTTTCCGACTCGTGCCCGCACTCGATTTCGCTATCTGGGTCTGAATTTCGGGAGCGGAAAGAGATAATGGAGCTCCCTTGTGGGTTGACGCTGTGGTCGCACGTTACCATTGTTGGGACGCCGCGTTGGGCTCACTCGGAGCATGACCCCAAGATAGCGGTGCTGAAGGATGGGGATGATGCAGTGATGGTGTCGCAGTTCATGATGGAGTTGCAGGGGTTGAAGACGGTGGACAAGGAGAGCCACCGAGGATACTGCATTTCAATCCGAGGTTGAAAGGGGATTGGAGTGGGAAGCCAGTGATTGAGCAGAACACTTGCTACAGGATGCAGTGGGGCTCTGCACTCAGGTGTGAGGGGTGGGAATCTCGGGCGGACGAGGAAACTGGTGATTGATTTCAACCGTTCTCATTTTCAATTTAGGAAATGCATGATATGTTGTCTTTAATTTTCAATTGCATTGAACTGAATGTAGTATAAGTGGTTTTTCAAATATACTGCAAAAATGCCTGTTCAGTTAGTTGATTCATGATGATAGGAAGTTAATTTTAGAGTAGTCATTGTACATAACAGTGGGGCCTCCTTTTTCTTTTAGAAATTTCATTAGTGCAGTTATATAGTAGTTTTTAGTCCTCTAGTTCCATTGACATCAATCCTGTACTCTCCAATTCACTTTGTGGTCTGTACTGTGAATTAGAAAAGAAGAGAAAAACTTCATTCTGTTATCATCATTTTCATTCTCTTTGGTGAATGCGTGCATTGTGTATGCTTCATTTTACTCTTTAGCTTGTCTGTTCCAAGGGACATGCTCGTCTCTACTGATTTTCTGGATTTTATGAAGTTGATGGACAGGTGAAATGTGAAAAGTGGATTCGTGGTGATGACAGCCGCTCAGAAGAGTGGAAGGCAACATGGTGGTTAAACAGACTGATTGGGCGAAAAAAGAAGGTGGCGTTAGACTGGCCATATCCTTTTGCAGAGGGGAAATTATTTGTTCTCACCTTAAGTGCTGGCTTGGAAGGTTACCATGTTAGTGTGGACGGGAGGCATGTGACGTCCTTTCCCTATCGCACAGTGGGTACTCTAATCATTATCTCTTTTACTTTATGAATGCAAGGGAATGTCTTAAGTGTTTATGTTATATTCACAGGGCTTTGCTCTTGAGGATGCTACTGGGACTATCCATTAAATGGGGACGTTGATGTGCAATCTATATTTGCTGCTTCCTTACCTACATCACATCCTAGCTTTGCGCCACAGATGCATCTTGAATTGCTTCCTCAATGGAAAGCTCCTCCTCTTCTCAATGTGAATGTGGAGCTTTTCATTGGCATCCTTTCTGCTGGCAACCATTTTGCTGAACGGATGGCAGTGAGGAAGTCCTGGATGCAACATAAACTGATCAAATCTTCACATGTTGTGGCTCGGTTTTTTGTGGCCTTGGTAAGAGTGAATGCATCTTCCCTACCCCAAAATAATGATAAAAATCCATGAATATATAATTTTTTGATGTTACTATTTTTTCCATTTCTCATATGTCAGCATGGAAGGAAGGATATAAATGTGGACATAAAGAAAGAAGCAGAGTATTTCGGCGATATTATTATAGTCCCATACATGGATAATTATGACCTTGTTGTGTTGAAGACCATAGCTATCAGTGAATACGGGGTGAGTGATGGGAGAGGAGCAAAATGTTGCTTATTTATGTATTTTTTGAATTTTTTATCCCCTCTTTTTGCTTTCTATATAATTGGTTGTTATTGAACATGTTTCTTTGCAGGTTCGCTCAGTGGCTGCTAAATATATCATGAAATGTGATGATGACACGTTTGTCAGAGTGGATTCTATCATCAATGAAGCAAGAAAAGTTCAAAGCGAAAGAAGTCTCTACATTGGAAATATGAATTACCACCATAGGCCCCTTCGCGATGGCAAATGGGCAGTAACATATGAGGTATAATTTTTCTCTTGGTTTCTCTTGTTTGGGAGTGCTTACTTGCTTTTTATTTTTTCGATTTATACCTATGTTGCTTAACGGATGTAGTTAGCTTTCTACACTCTTATGACGTGGAATCTGGGTTAAAAAACAGTTGCTTTTACCTTTTATTTTAATGGTGCATGGTTGCAAATTATCATGAGATGCTGCATTTGTGGTTGTTGAAATTCATTCTTTTTTCTGTCTAGTCTACTTGTCCATGCTTTGTGCCGGGATCTTAACTTTCCATGACTATTTAGAGGTTTATTGTTTGCATTTGAGTATTGAAAGAAACAATACTACTTTTTATCATGGATGTTCGTTCTGAATATATTATTAATGTTTGGTGCTCAAATATTTTTTTATGGTATAAAATCAGTTTTCATGTGGTCAGCTTCATTTATATGTTTAGGTGAAGTCATTTGACATTTTGTTTTCAGACAAATTTTCTGACAGTTGAAACATTTGGATTTCTAGGTCATTAACTAAAGTGCTGCATGTTATGTTTCATGCTTGCTGTGAGATTCTGAATGGATAATTATAGAACATTAAGTATTCTGTCCTTAACCGATTAACTCTTTCATTTAGGCATATGATTGGCAGAGTTTCTTGTAATATGACTGCATATGAATGAGCTGAGGTTCCAGACTTTTGGAAATTCTTTTGAATGATATTGATGACATTCATTGTCTTGGACTTTTGGTTTCTTTCGTCACTCTGGATTTGTCATCTCATGTTCTCTGTATAGGAACTCCGCTGACTGTTTATGTTTTATTTTGTTTTTGTTTCTTATAACTTCCAGGAATGGTTAGAGGAAGAGTATCCTACGTATGCTAATGGTCCAGGTTACATAGTGTCATCTGACATTGCTCAGTTCATTGTATCTGCCTTCGAGAGGCGCAGATTAAAAGTATGTTTGCAAATTATCTTTACGTGTTCGACTGTCCCTGATTCTGTCTGCCAGTCTCTACCTCTCACTCCCCTTATGTGTGTGTGTGCACAAGCTCGTATGGATGTGTTAATGTCTGCTATTTTGTGCATATATTTTTGTTTTGTCATAATGGGCGAAGGTGTTGGCTGTTGATGACATCATTAACCAATGTCAACGTGGTGCAGTTATTTAAAATGGAGGATGTGAGCATGGGAATGTGGGTAGAGCAGTTCAACAACAGTTCAAGACCAGTAGAGTATGTGCACAGTTTAAAGTTTTGCCAATTTGGGTGCATTGAAGATTACTACACTGCACATTACCAATCTCCGCGACAAATGACCTGTATGTGGGATAAGTTGCAAAATCAGGGAAAACCACTCTGTTGCAACATGAGATGACAAATAAGGAAGATATACGTGGCCTGCACCAGAAGGGGAAACACACAGAAGCACAGCGAGGCAAGTTCTATGGTCATATGGTATCTCTGTAAATATGCACTGTGGGGTTTACTTGGAGACAATGAGGACGTTTGTGCCCTCCACTGGCTCCACACATTCGTTAATTGTTTTATCCTCCTTGACACCCCCCTGAAATAGATGGCCAAGGTATATCATATAAAGTTAGAAGTTGGATACTTTAGCAATCAGAGGAGGAACAAACCAATGGTTTGTAAATTTGTCATGGAGAGCAAAATGGCACAGAAGCAGAATAAAATGAATTTTCTGCTTTGACTTCATTTCCCTCTGTTGTTTCATGCATTTAAGTTGTTGGTTATGCGAAAAAATGATCTTGTAAGTTGCCACTTGAACTTTGGTTAAGTGGTACTCATGGTTCCCACTAAGATGAGGTCATGAGGATCCCTCCTCGGTTATTGTTTTGGGAGATAAGCAGTATCTTTCGCCTCAAGACAAAAAAAAAAATCTAGTTATTTGTGAGTTGGTATGTGAAAGAAAAACTCACATTAGATATTGATGGAAAAGGAAAATAAGCAAACAATGGAGTTTTGTTGAATTAAAAGAAAAAGGAAATGCTCGTGGTGAAAATTTGAAAAAAAAAATCCACTTAATATACATTTTTTTTTATTTATATAGTTATTACGCCGATAAATAAAAGTCTTTTTTTGGTTGGGCGGGGGGATTTGGGAGGGAGGGGAAGGGGAGCATCTCAAGGCATCAAGTGTTTGCAGTTAGGGCACAAGCCTGACCGACAATAAATAAAAGTTGGAAGATGTCATTTTGATCATATGGTCTTTATTTTTGTTTCCTGGGTTAAATAATCATATGTTCACAAAGGGGTGATATTGACAACGAGAGGTTATGGAGATAAGTGATTACCTGGATTTGATACAATCATGAAAAATTTTATAATAATCTGTTGGTATGAAAATGCACATTATTAACTCTTTGAAGATGAGTTTTATTTTTTATTTTGTAATATTAATAATAGTATAATAGAATTGTCGATAAGGGTGGGAATAGGCCTGTCAAGAATTTATAATTTGGCCATATTAAACTTGACTCTGGCCTGTCAAAGATTTACAGTTTAGCCATATTAAACTTGACTTGATTTAACCTGTTTACTAAATAAGTTAGATTAAAGTTTTTTCAAAAGTTCATATAGTTAAAAGGTTAAATTTCAGCTCCTTTAAAAATAGCTTTTTATGTCTGAAGGACTGATATGTTTATATTATATATATAATTATTATATATATAATATATAATACTATATAATATGTTATAAATTATAATATTTATATAATTATTATTAATTTGTAATAATATAATTCTGTTATTGTGCTGAATTTGTATTGTATAGGCTTAAAACCTTACATTTGTTAACTTATTTAAAAATTTAAGTCCACTGACCTATTTGAAAGTATGTTGTTTTGGCTTATTTAAATGCCATATTACAAAGTTGGTTTTTAAATATGCTTTTAGGATAGGTTAGAATTTTAAAAAGGCCAGATTAGGCAAAAACAAAAAAAAAAGAAATCTTTGTCAAGTAATAAACTAGGATTAGACTTTGTGTTTGAAAAATCAATCATACCTATTTAAGATAAAGCTTGATCTGGTATGACTCGTTCCTACGCCTAATTGTCACAAGATTGGTTATAACCAGGTTTAAGGCTGAATTTGTTTGTTTTAATTGGTTACCAAAAATTCGGGAACTAAGTAACTTGACGATTGGTATGTTTAATTTATGAAAAAAAATAATCAATTGATAAATATATAAAGTTTTTAAGTATAATATTTATACTAATTAAATAAAAATATATATCAACTTAAAATATCATAATCCAACCAGGCTTTATAAAAAAGATTTAGACTAAACTTTTAATTTAGTCCTCTAAAGATTATGTCGACATCACTTTGATCTCCTATAAAATATCGACATCAATTTAACTCTTAAATTATGGAAGATGATATTATTTTAGTTTTTTAAAAAAATTAACATTAATTTAGTCCCTTAATTATTAAAAAATATCATTAATTTAGGCCTTTAATTATGTAAAATTAACATTAATTTAGTTCTTTAATCATAAAACTTTTATTAATTTAGTTTCTATCCATACACAGATAAATGATTTTGATGTCACATTTCATGATTCAAGAACTAAATTGATGTCGACATTCATTGGAGGACTATAGTGATGTCAACATAATTTTTGAAGGATCAAATTAGGAGTTTACTCAAAGGATTTAATTTTCATTCATCTTCAATGTCAACTTTTTTTTACACTATCGTTTAATCATGTGTACCATATTATTAAAAGTATTTAAATTCTTAGGCAATTGTTATTATGGTTAAATTATTTTAAAGATATGTCAACATGGTTGATAGTATAAAATTTTTTATACTAATAATAAATCAAAATAAACTCTTATAAAAATAGCATAAAGTTCATAAATTTAAACCAACTAGTAATAGATTACAATTAAAGAAAAAAAATCAATTTAAACACACTAAAGCACGAATGAATAGAAGTAAAATACCAAATCATTTAATAAGATAATGTATTATTGCTTTGCTTTGTACCAAGCAGGAACGAGATACAAGAAAACCACACTAATTGGTTATGCTACATCTGGTGAGCTTATGCTCGAGAGTCAAGAGTATATATTCTTTGTACGAACCTCACCAGAAAAAAAAAAAAATTCTTTGAACGAATGAATAAATACTCTGAAGTCAACGGATGATGACTCATAAAGTCTAAGAACTCAATTAGACAATTTTTGGAGCATCCATGCAAAAAAGATAAAGACAAAAAATAATTAAAATAAGATATAAGATTTTAGTTTAATTGGGTAACCTTTACAAATTATTATTATTTTATAATATTTTAGGAAAAGATTAGATATTTATTAATATATATTGTTAGAAAACGCAAAATCTCAGTCTATTATTTAGAAAATTGTATTAACATTTTGAATTACTAAAGATTGAATTTGGTATAGTTGTGATTCTGATATAAGTTGACATTTTAGCACAAAAGCAACAAACCTAGTGTGTGTGTGTGTGTGTTAAATGTTCGGTTCGGTGCTGCCTAGAAGAAGCTTCAAGCTGTGATGCCAGTGCTCAGCGCCCTATTGCTGTGAGAATAACACTGTAGGCATAAGGCTAGTGTAGCTTCTCATGTAGAGATAAAGGGCAAAAAGAAGCCCTTTACAAATTAAAGGAAGAGATTCTTTGTTAGTGGATTGAGACCAAAGGCTTGGAACCCCATTCCATATTCCTATTTGTTAATCTATCAAATCCACATGGCCTTCTAGGTTTACGCTTTAAAGATTCACTGTACTAGCTGTATCACAAACTCAATGTTGCCGATGGCGGCCCACGAAGGTTTCTCCTTTAAAACCTAATCGGTTACCTTTATAAAAAGGTATGCTGAGTGGATATGGCTAAAATGGAGCTGAATTTAATGTTCTTTGGGTGCACATCTTATAGGCAATCTATTATTATACATTCCACACGAAGATCTTTTTTTTTTTTTTTGTTTGGCATTCATTGACTGCAGAACATAAATGAACTCAGGAGGTTCAAATTACAGTTTCCATGTGCACACATCTGCCACCCGGCGACACATGAAATGAATGGCCTAATTCTTTTCATCAAGAAAGTCATACATAATTTCCCCCCTTAACCCTGAAAGTTCCAACAATCAAAGTTGTGAAACCCCTCAGAAGTATTTTGATTGGTTAATTACTTGGGTCATGAGCTTGATTGTTGAAGTTACCATCCATAATAAGCTACAAGAAGAACCAAACCAGTGACCATGCCATAGGGTAGATCAACCAAGCAACCCCTGAAAACAGAAGGGCCAAAACAATTTTAGACTGGGGCATTACAAATGATAGCTAGGCTGCAATTGTCAAAGTAAGATAGGGGGCAAATTTGCTTACCATTTCTGAAACCATTATTATAAGATGATGTGAAGAAACAATCTGTCGTCGTGTTAATCCCATTAGGACAGTTGCAGATAAATGAATTGTAAACTCCAGTGTACCCACACACTCCATAGCTCTTTTCACAAGCAGCACATGAGCTGGGATAGTCATTTGTCACACTGAACTTGTACTTGAGTGCTATTCCATAGTTCCACTTTTCAGGATCGGATTGTTGGTCATTGAAGTTGTAGAATCCGGTATATGAAGGGCATTGCAGCTTCTGCAGATCCATTTCAAAGGATGGCCCGAGATTGACTGGCGTGTAAACGCAGCATGTGGAGATTGGGAGGTTGATAGTACTAATAGGCGTGCATGAATATAGGAGACTGCAAATGGGTGTCCCCTGATCACAGAGAAGCTTAGAATTGTCCCCATCATCATAACCATTTGATTTGTATATAGATGATGAATTCATTGAACAGTCTACTAGAGCAAAGATGGTACTATCATCAAAAGTGAATGGGGCATCCCAGTCTAAGCCAAAGCCTTTGCTAGGCACGGTACAAGAACAGGTTGACATGGTGGGATCTGAGATGTATATGACTTGATTGGTATAGTCAATGGAGGTAACAAGGTAGGACCCTGTGTGAGTGGTGAAGGTGAGCTTTTGTTGGCTACAAGTCACTTGTGGTTGGAAGCGAGGATCGCCACAACCAGGGCCACTGCCAAATGGGTACTTAAGAATTTCTTTGCCACAGTTTCTCTGGCAGATTTGAGCAGAGATCAAAGAAGGAAGCAGGAAAAGGAAAATGGAGAGAAGAGGAAGTGAAGGATAGCTTAGCTCCATTAGTTATCAAGAGGCTGAGGAATGAAAGGGAAAGAGGTAAAGCAAGAAGAGGAGGGGCTAGCTGATAAGTTTGGTGCTGCTATTTATTGAATTGTTGAAAGCCTGTAGCTACCTAGCAGAAGAGCATTTCCTTTTTGAGGAGTGAAAAGAAAATGGAAGCATAGCAATAAGGAACTTTCGTTTTTGTTATATAAGGATTTGTTTAATGCTTTCGATGGTATGTTGGCTAGCTTTTGGTTCTATTTTTGCTTCCACTATTATTAGATTATATGCCTTGGTTTCACATCTCTTCCTCTCTATTCTTTATCATCACCATTCTAGAATTCTGGTTTGACAAGCTAGAATGAGCTTTATTTCTCTTCTCTACCTTCATATTTTGTATGTTTAAAATAAAACAAATCGAATACTGTGCTAGAGCAAGTTAATTGTTTCAAATCTCATTCTAAGAGAAATCACATGACCACATGCTTGAGAAGCCCCAATTCAACCAGTAACACAAGTCACAACTCACAGGCAATAATTGCGGTTTAAGAATCTAAAACCCTTGACTTCCACCGTATCATGTGATGAACATTTGGGTTTGAAGTAGATCTTTTCTACATAGCTGCATGCGGTATGAAACAATAGCATTACATAATTTAACTCTTTACATATATAAAAGTCATGATTATTTGAAATCATTAAATTTACCTTTAAATTTGCATAAAATTAAATCAAAATTTGTATTTATAAGTCTGCATACAATTGAACAACTCACAACATCAGTTTTTTTTTATGACATTTTAAGTACTTCCTTCGTTCACTTTCATATGTTTTTTAAGATTTTTGCAAAAGGATTAAAAAATTATTAAATAATTTTAATTATAAAAAAATATAATTAAATATAACTAAATTATCATTTCTTTAACTTTATTAATATTTTTTTCTTATCTAATTTTACTTATTTCATTAGTTATCTTTTTATTAAAAGATAAAAGTAAAGTTAAAAAATATTAATTAATATTTTTTTAATATTCTCAAATAATAGATATTTTTTAAAAGAATTTTTTTACATGACAGATAAAAATATATAAAAGAGTATAAAAACATACAAAATAAGTGTGTATTTGTATTAACTTATTTTGTAGTAAAAATAACTTATAATTAAAAAAATTTTTAATTTTTTTTTTTAAAAAAAGTCATTTTTCAAGCTATTCCAAAATATGTTATAATACTGTTCCTTCTAAAAATTTTTCTATTTCAAATATGTTAGGATTTCCATCTTTCCTTATTTTTTTAATAAAAGAAGAAACGCACACCTACATCTTCAGTCCCCAAAACAAGGGGTTGCCCAACGTTTCTATGCTTTTGAGGCTAATGGTGAGTACCGACACGCTTGCTAACAAGAAGCAAAATGGAAAAAAAATTTGAAAGATAGAGTTGAATAATGTAGTAATGATTACATTTATACTTTTCATCTACTTTTCTCTCCAATCCCGAAGTTTTTTTTTTTCTTATTATTACCCAATATCCTCAAATCAATAACATCGTGCCTTCTGCCATTTTGACCACAGTTGGTGGAAGGAAGAATATTTAAAACGCAAATAACTTTGAAAAGAAAGAATATATTCATCTGTAATCATCACTTTTTCACTTTATTTGTTTATTGCACAATTTTTTAAATCTCACTGCTACCAAATATAATTTATATGAACATTTATCTTACAGTCATGGTTAATTTCTCTAGTATAGTTCACCATGTGAATCTTCTTGTCTGCACATTGCTGAAGCTTTTTATATATGTATATGCTAATTTTTTTTAATAATTTAAGTAGTACATCTTTCACTTGATCGAATCTAGAAGAGCAAAATAATAAAAAACTATATGTGTGTTTGTGTTTGTGTGAATATAAAAAAGAATTTGTTTTGTCCAAAATTAATAAGGTGAATGAATGAATGTGTGATTCTTCAAACCAAGCAGGTTTTGGGAATGGGAACCTCTTAAATTTGGATAGTGGGTGAATGAGCTGAACCCGGTAGTTATATATCATAGGAAGGAATCTGGTTTGTTGGGAAACAATATATATCAAACTCCATAGTAGAAGAAAGGGTACTTTCTCTCTGAGCAAAAAATACTCTTGTCAAAGAAAATATACATGGAATCATAAAGTGTAGAGTAGAAGAGGATAAGAGAAAGGAAAATATTTACGTAAGCATTATCTACCTTAAGGATTCTATTCAATAGTTAACATATATAAAACTTGATAAGTCATATTATAAATTCACATTATTTTTTTTAAAAGTTGATAACAGATGTCAACTATTAAATGAAGTGTTTAAAATTAAAAATACTTACCTAAAAAATTTTTCAAAGGAGGAGGGTCGCTATGTGATCAGTGTGGCTCTTTTACTCGATGTTAGCACAAGTCAAAAGTCAGTACCACTTGGGATCTGCAAGTTCTTTAATCTGTGTATTAAGATTTTAGAATTTAACAAGTTTTAAAGGACAAGGTATCCAACTAATATTAAGTTTAACAAATCATAGAGTAGGAGGAACCTAGTTAATACATTAGTTTAATGTAGAATTATGTGATTTAGTTTGCAAGTTGGTTTTAAGACATGATTTATTTACAACAGTTTGAAAATCAACGACCAAAAACCATGTGGCACTCATTTCGCATTCAGTGTCTAATTTAAAATTGGAAAGTACAAATCAGTCATCGCAGAAGCACCAGTGGTCTAGTGGTAGAATAGTACCCTGCCACGGTACAGACCCGGGTTCGATTCCCGGCTGGTGCAAGTGGTTTTTGGTCTCAAGAAGAGTCTTCAATGAACAGAACTCCAGCAGGTGGACATGTCAAAAACATCCTAAAAGGCCTGCTTCATGTCAGCGTTTGCGTGCTCCAAAAGACATTACATACTGGAAGCATTTGCGTACACTCCCTTTAATTTTGGACCTTTTTACTCATCACTCAAAATTTTAGAGGAGCGTAAGTGGAATCCTGCTCCTTGACATCAAACTTTCCTGCTAATTGTGACTATTTTTTATTTTGCATCTTTGATCATTAATTTTTGTTTAACTTGAATAAATTTGCACTGTCGAATTCGTGAGCATGGAGAGATCCGGATGATCATGTGTTCTTCTCAGCCACAACCCACCAACCTCTCCGTGCCACTTTTTGTCTGCGTGGTACAATGATCTGTTTACATACAGTGGCTGCAGTTCATACAGGAGACAAATAAGTAGCTCCAGAAAATTAATGATTGGTACACAACTTCATCTACCATTCCATGTTCACACAACGAATTAATTAACGACAAGTTTTTGGGTAAACCCAGTTTATTTATCATGAACTAACCTGTCAAACACCCATGTAATCTCTGATCGTCTTGTGGGCATTGGTTCTTTCTTCTATTATTACATCAAGACCGAGTCAGAGAGTTGTGTTGTTCCTGAAATGATAATGTCAAAGTCAGAGTGATGTGAAGCTCTTGGTGAAGCTCTTGGGGGAGTCCATCTGTGGTGAGGGCTCGGATAATATCAAGTCAGTGAACTATGACTTCCTTGAGGAGACATTTGGGTCCAAAAGCCAGCTTCCTCTTCATTCCAACCCTGTCTACAAGAAAATCCTTGCTCTCATTCATGGGTACAAACCCATTTGCGAGTCTTTGATCATTAATTATTCAGTCTGGGGACGAATTCTGGTTTTCCATTCTCCCTTATGATCCTTATGACCACGCCATTGCTCGCTTCTGGGCTACCTACATCGATGACAAAGGAATGTATCTTTGCTAATTCCATGTCAAGTTCTCTGCTTGTTGTACGATGGGCTGTCTCAGTGATATATATGTTTGCTGAATAGTGAATGTATCGTGATTGAAAGTCATGAACCCAAACTGAGACAATGAAGATAAAATAATTGTCCATTTGCCACCTATATTTATAGGATTTAATTGTGATATATTATTAATATAATTTTTTTTATACTATTATTTAATTATGTATTAATTAGTCTTTAATTTTTCAAATAGTTATTATTTTTATTTTTAATGATTTGATAATTTATAGTTAAATAATAATTTTTTACATTAACTCAAAATTAAACTCATATTTAATAGATCTAAGAAAGTTTTAGCGTAGTGAATGCATGAATAGGGTCACCCAAAATTGCGAAGTACAATGTCATGCCAGAGAGAGGGAAGCTTCGGCCAAAAATGGCAGCTTCCACTACAAACTACTGTTCCTTTAACAAATTAGCAGGGCATGGAGTCTCGGCCAGGTTTTGGGGAAAATAAATTTGATCTTTTAGAATAAAATCAGCTAAGATTCCAATTGGGCACCAGTGGTCTAGTGGTAGAATAGTACCCTGCCACGGTACAGACCCGGGTTCGATTCCCCGGCTGGTGCATATTTTATTAAAGGCTTTATGCGCTTGAAGATTATGGATATCCAGTGGCTTTCAATTCTTTTCCATATACCTTTTTGCTTCCAAATTTAGGATATACCACTGCATTGTGCTATCGTGCTGTTCAAATGGAAGAACTAGGGTCAATTTTTTGTGAGGTCGCAGATGTGATTGAGAGAATCTTCAGATATTTGGAGGAAGGCCTTTGTTCTATTGAGTGTTTGGGATGAAAAACCCAAGAAAGAATAATCAAGAAGCGATGGAATGATGATCCTAAGTTCCTAACCTAGTAACCTGAATAGAGAACTATATATACTACAGTTGCTAGCTACCTCAAAAACCGAATTCTACTCACTAGAACTGAATCGAAAACAGGAAAAATTATATATATTTTTTTCTGGTGATGGAAACGGGAAAAGTTTAAAACCATTGATCAAAGGGTGAAACGCAAGCTTCTGACATTTTAGTTCACAAAGAAGCCACTCCAATGTGTGATTTGAATGAATTGTCTGATGAATGATGTGTCTCCATAAGTACCAATGGAGGTCGAAATGAATGACATATTAGAGCTAGCAATGTTTTACAGATTTCATCTGACAAGCAAAATCAACTTCTGTATATCTAGTCTTCTCACCTTTCAGGCTCATCGTCGATGCTTTTTCTAAGAAAATGCTCGAAGAAAAGTTAAGATGAAAGAGCTTGCAAGAAATAAAACCAAATTTCCCAACCAAAATGCCTAGCACTTTGGAACAACATGATTTTCCTCCTCCTTGGAATTGGGATCCGTCTAGCGAGGGAAAGGATTTTCCACCGTGAGAAAAAGTCCAGCCGGAAAAGGCCTTATCTTTTTAGAAGGATTAGGTTTGGTGGATGGTTTTTTTTGTTCGAACTTTTTGTGTTCAAGTCAGTTTTGTATTTTAAGGTGAAATTTTTTCATATAAAATATATATCTCTCAATTTTTTACCCATTGTTTTATATTAATTATATCACTCGTTAATGTCTGACAAATTATAGGAAATTTCTTTCTTGTTTTTAAATCAAATACAAAAAAAAAAAGGTACAAATACCTCATTTATTTTTTGATAACATTAATAGTTTATCATTTAATTATACTTTTGCTGTCTGTGATTTAATTACTCAAAAATAGGCCTCTGCTTGGTTATTATTAATATTATTACATAATTGCATGTGCACTGCACAAGATGATTTTATTTAAATGTATAAAGAAATGCAATCATTGTTTCTGTTAGAAAGATAACACATAATCAAATAAATATTTTCATTATAACGTTTTGGTAAAACCGTAGTTGAGAATTTAATTTATAGATTTATTCTTAGAATTATATTGATTCAAAGATAAAAACTAACAATAAGCTACAAAAATTAAATAGTTAAGATATGTGAAAATAATTTATTATAATTTGGACATTTTGAAAACGACAATTATTTTCAAAATTTGGTGTTCCGATTAAAAATGCTTTCAAAATTATAATATAAATTGAAACTATCATGGTGCAAGTCTGCAAGATACACAACCATGCTCGCGAATAAATTGAAACTATAAAGGCATATCGAGAGCAAAAAGAGAAAAGAAGAAATAAACTATTACATCCAAAGCAATAATTAGTAACAAAAATAAACCCAACAAAATAATATTACTCTAACTAACCATTTTCTTGGGAGAAAATCAATGGAGTATATAATTCAGGAAGCCTGATGTTATGTTCCCCAGTAATCTTCTCTTTCCAAGCATCAAGTACCACCAGGAGTTCCCCCAAACACTTCAGTAGGGACTAGCTTCTGATCTGGAAAGAGAGACCTTAATGAAGTGTTCAGGGGAACTCTAGGGGACACCTGAAATATGCCTCCGCAGCTGCTTCAAGTACTTTTTTGTGAGGAAACAAATGCGAACTGCTGTATATATAGTGATGTTCTCTTGTTATAACAATGTGGTTTCATCATAGAGATATCACCGAAAGCAGGAAGCACTGGTAATGAACCTAGACGGATCTTTAGTCCACATAAAATGGTGACGAAGAAAGAATCTTTGTGCCAGATCATCGATATCCCACTTTGCCTTTTTCTCAATCTGACTATTTTTCCCAGCGTTTCACTTTCAGCTATTCTTTGACATAAGCACAATCAAAAGATCTTTTTTTTTTTTTTGTTTTTCACCAAGAGGAAGTACTTGATGAAAATATTGAAATGTAATAACTATGTAAGGTGTCACTGTGATATCAGGCCAAGTTGAAGACTGATCATTAATTACAAGTATCAGGACCACACTATTCCCTATGTTCCTCACCATTCATCAAAGTTTGGATAATTTTGAACTGTTAATGATCTAGATATGCTATTTATCCATTTTGTTAATAATTCTGATTAAACCCAAGCCATCTTAGAGAGGAATAACTTAAGCTAATGAATTTGACTTTGACGACTTGATTCTTGCACCAAACAATTGGTGCCTTGGTTCATTTGAAAAAGATTGGAGGGGACGGGTAAATTTAGATTAGCAGAAAAGCTAAGGAGAAGCCCTTGCCACGCACTTCTATGTTATTCCCTTGCCATCATCATCTTTGCCACTATCCTGACCAGATTCAAGTAGGTAGGCTCGTATGCATGGACTTCCCTGAATATCTCGAAAGGGTTTTTAGTTGTCCAACCTTAGGCCACCCATTCTTCATGAAGGTGGAGCTTTTCCATATAAATATTGTGTTTTGCTGTGCATTTCATCACCATTAAAGCAAAGCATGCAACAGACACGGAGTTAGGTCAGCTGTCCCCTAGAGTTCCCCGGAACACTTCACTAGGGCTCTTCTAGTTCTGGCAAAGAAAGGAATTCTTGGTACCATGCCACCCTACTGAAGTGTTTGGGGGAACTCTGGGTGCCATCTGACACTGTAAGACAATTAAGTAGCTAGCCAACGTTTAGTAAGTGATCTTCAGTCTTAAACCTTGATTAAATTCAGTTTAGCTCATTCTTTAAAATTCTTGTCTTGCACATTAGACTAGCCTTTCAGACCCAACCCATATATTAAGTTTAGCCAAATTCTTGAAGAAATGAAAACCTTATATATTTTGTTTGAGCTTTACTATGACAATGTCCAATTTTCATTATTCTTCTTTACATAACTTCTTTTCTCAGCATTCCTTATGAGTTAAAAGAATTTTTTTTTGGAGGGGGGGGGGGGAGCATCTGGTTTCTACACGTCATAAGCTTTTTTGTTTTTTTTTTCAATTGAGAGATTCACTTCTAAATGTATACAGTAAATACTAACTTTTCCGATCCACATTACATTGTACAGCTTCAATTTTTGTTATGTTATTATTAACAGGAGAATAAAAGAGATGATTAATTGAAGGAAGGAGGCAAGGGTTATTTGTCCTCTCGTTCCTTGAAAGATTAAAGAGCTCGTAGTTTAGGTAGAAGTCCTTCGTTTTTGGTTCTTTCTGGCCTTATTCACTGTTTCAGAGCTTTGCAGCTGACAGATTGATAGGTGGGTTGAATTTGTAGACTTCAATCCATGGCTTTTCACCGTTACATGCTGCCATCCAAATTAGCAATTTATTTTGACCAAAACAGACTTCTATATATGGTTCAGAAGTTATTTTCAAGTTCAATTTTGATTGAACCAAAAATTAAACTAATATTATTTAGTAATATTTAATTTTTTTTGTTACATAGAAACTGCAAGATCAAGATAATATAATTAACCAGACATAAGTCAACAATTGATTTGTTAAAATTATTTTTTATGATGAGTTATTAGATTATATCAATATGTCATTTTTTGTATTGATATCAACGTTAAGGGGAAAAAAAAGACCCTTGAAAATCTTCCTTCTTCTATCTCCAATGTACTTTTTATTGAGTTGGTTTAATGTAATTTTATTTTTAGGTTAAAAAGATTCTTTTTATGTGATTTATAAAAAAAAGCGGGAATTTTATATTTACAGTATCAAATTATATATCCATAATCCATTGACATTAATTACAGAAGAATGCTACTAAATTTACAAACACACAAAGTTGTTACCAAATATCAAAACAATATAACTATACCCAAAGCTTTCCAAACCGCATGATATGCATCCCCTTTTCATCTTTATATAACATGAAAAATTAACCCTTAATTACCAATGGATATGGCAGTGATGGCACGATGAACGCTAATGGCGATGAACACGAAGTAGTCATGGCGATGAACTGGAGTTATTTTTCCTTTTTTTTTTTAATTTTTATGCAAATGGGCTAGTGGTTTCCGTCCATGGAAAGCATTAAAAGTTAAAACTGTTGAGGAGGAGGAGGAAAGAAAGCCAATCTTTGAGCAAATGGAAGAAATGCTTGCGAGGATGGAGGACGTATTTGGAGAATGTAGCAAATTAAAGGAAAGTTTTTTTTTTTTTTTTTTTTTGCTTTTGGGAATAGGCTGAGAGATTTGCTGCTGATCCTGCTGTGAAAGGGCTTAAACCTGAGACTGACAAGTTTGTAGAGCTTTCCAAGTCTCTTCAGATCAAATGGAGAGCTGCTTTTGACAAGAGAGAGAATTTGAGTGGGAGTTGCTGGTGTAGATAATCTACTTCTGTATGAGTTGTGCGAGAAATAAAATTCAGTTTGTGTTCTGGGTTTCTCTAGCAATTTCCTTAAAGGCTTGAACTTAATTTCTTCTCTCTTTCGGCCTTTTGGGCTGTCCTGTCCTGTCATTTGCCGTCACAAACATATCAAGGTACTGGTTTGCTTTGATGAATTTGTCCTGTTCGGCTGTTCCATACTCTGCTTCCCTTCTCTAGTAGTGTCAAAATCTGGTTGCATTTCTACGCCTTAGAACTAAGAAGGGATATCAAATTATCAATACACTACGGGGTCCCTAATCCAATAACAATCCCCAAAATAAGCATTGATCAATTCCTTTGAATTGTAATTATTAATCTCTTTTCTAAGTTCTTGATTTTCTGCTGTGGTAGACGATGTTTATATGATAGGGAATTAGCAATTATTCTAGTTGCAGGAGCTTTCGCCCAACAGGAACATGCTGATAGCCATGGAAGAAGAAACCTGAGTCAACTATATTAGCGGATTCCCTCACTGCGCGTCACTAGGTAGAGAAATTTGTTAAGAAACACTTTACGTAGAGCATATATATACAACCTGTTTTCTAAATAAGTATTTACACATAATTTGCGTGTTATATATGTGTGTGTGTTTTTGTGGAGGGCGTATACTTAAATCGGGTGAAGTATTAAATACTTACATCATTTAATAATTTTTTATAAAATATAAATTAAATTAATTTTTAAATTATATTATATTATTTTAATGATTATACATAATAAATTTTAAATAAATTAAATATTTATAAATATATAATCTAATAATTAATATTTATTTATATTTTAAAAAATATATTATATATTAAAATAAAATTATGAGATGGAATATAACTAATTTTTAAATTATATAAAATTTTATAAACTTAATTTATTTTATAAAAATTTTGAATTTAGTAATTAAATTAATAAAATTTAACGTTTATAAATAATTATTAAAAAGAGTAAGTGTGTTAAAGACTTATAATTGATATATATATATATATATGTTTGGCTATTTAAGAAAGTTTGAAATTTTTTTTTATTAAGAAACGTGTATTTCTATAAAATTACATTTCAACGTTAGCTAAGTACGTATGCCGACAACTATGCACATTCATATTCTAATTGCTACTACTACAAAAAAACTTATCTTTTTGCTCTTGGGAATGCAACATTGGTTTGGGCATCTCAGTCAGAGCAGTCATCTTCGTCAACATGTCTAAAGCAAAGAAAGACCAACGACTATGCCTATTAAATGACTGATAGATGTTCATGTTTTCCTGCCCAGTCCAAGAAAGCGGCCTTCAAAAAGGGAAACTGGTCAGACTTGCTAGGCTTATTAATAATTACTAATAAGATGCTACACCATTCTTATTTTGCTAGCCAGAAATTCCTTGTTAATTGAAGGAGAAATCAACCCTGGAGGGTGTGGTTCGATAAGCAAGCTGCAATTCAGTAGGATAAGTTTTAGGATGGTGTTGCTTTATTGTGCTCAGTCTGCTTCATATAGGGAGGAAAAAAAAGGCCGTTGTCTTTATCCCAATTCAACATCATTGATAACCCTTCCATAGTTTGTCTTCTTTTTCTTTAGAGAGAGAGTGAGAGAGAAGAAAGGTCGTTGACTTTGTCCCAGTCCAGCGTCATTGATTACGCTTCCATAGTTTGTCTTTCTTTTCTTTGGAGAGAGAGAACTATTTAGTCACAACAAAAGCTGAATCATCATCTTAGCTACTCTCATCTGCTAACCTAATTCTTCATTGAAAGTGATTTTTTTTTTCTTAATTAGTAAATGCTAACTACTACCAGAACGACTAGCCTTACTTGATAAATTTATTGTGAGGACTACATACCCCAAAGCTCTATATAATTATCACAACTTCTATCTTCCCATATGCATAAAAACCTTTGCTTGGTAACCCAAAAAATAGCGCATTGCCTGTGTTTGTCAACTTGGGCGGTTATAGTCATCATGGCAGAAATTGGCTTGAAGCTTTTGGGTGGATGCTTCAGTCCATTTGTCATGCGGGTTCAGATTGCCCTTAACATCAAATGCTTGGATTATGAGAACGTTGAAGAGACCTTGAATCCCAAAAGCGACCTGCTTCTTCAGTCCAACCCTGTGCACAAGAAAATCCCAGTTCTGCTTCATGGTGATAAACCACTCTGTGAATCTAGAATCATAGTTGAGTATATTGATGAAGTTTGGACCTCTGGTCCCTCCTTCCTTCCTGGGAATGCTTATGATCGAGCTAATGCTCGATTCTGGGCTGCCTACATCGATGACACGGTATTTATACATTTATATTCCTTTTCTGTGCTTCTGTAGTTTTTTTGAGTTTTTGTTATTCCTACTGAGTTGTCTCTCAATCTTTTTTTGCGCATTTCATCAACTGGGGTTAGTGTGTTCCGTCCATGAGAAGCATTCTGAGTGCTAAAGATGAAGAGGCAAAGAAGCCGAACTTTGTGCAAATGGAAGAAGTGCTCGTGAGGATGGAACATGTGTTCGAAAATTGCAGTAAAGGAAAGGCCTTTTTTGGGGGAGACCAGATTGGGTTCATTGATATTGTTTTGGGGAGCTTCTTGAGTTGGTTGAGTGTCATAGAGAATATGAATGGAAGGAAGGTGCTCGTTGAAGCAAAGACTCCTGCTTTGGTGAAATGGGCTGGGAGGTTTGCTGCTGATCCTGCTGTGCAGGGGCTTATACCAGAGACTGACAAGCTTACTGAGTATGCCAAGGTTCTTCAGCGGCGACGGGCTGCTGCTGCTGCTGCCAAGTAATGGAATTGTGAGATGGAGTAGTTGCTGGGTTCAAACTTTCTGTTGTGTGATGAATTGCTTTAGGAAATTAATGTCATCTTCTAGTTTTCTCCTAGTTTTCTTGTGCTTTTTGGCTGTAATGTAATGTTTGAAACAATTCAACATTAAATGCACTGGTTTGCATTAGGTAATTCAATTCAACCTTCAGTCATCAACACTCCTGCTCCAAAGTCAATACATACTATACTACGTACTAGTGCCTTGTCATAAAGCTTGAAATGGCGTCTCACATCCAATTTCAATGCCAAAAGTGGATAACATGACATCCAAGCCCCAAATAAAGAAAAGATTTCCATAGCCTTTAAATTACAGAATCTGAAAATTTAGAAGATTGCGTATGGTAGGAAGTTAGCGGGATTTGAATCTCTTACCGCCACTTTATAGATACAGTGGAATAAAGAAAACAAAGTCAGAAATCATCACTACACCAGACCCCATTGCTGTCGTGTACAACTAGTTGAAGGAAAGCTGAAAGCGACACTTGAAAACCCAAAATAGTGGTGTGATTGTCAAGACAGAGAAAATAGCAGTAGGGGAATTGGGAGGACGAATAGAGAGAAATTAGATACCAACCCACCATTGGCTATCACCGAAAAAAAATTGAGTCTAACTATTTTAAATTATGAAATCTGTTTATTTTGTTTCTTTTTTTCCCTCACTATATTGATGTAGTAAGTGAATTGAGAAAGTCTGCAATTTTGTTACCCTTCTAAACATGTGAAGAGACTGTATCCTCCCCCGTTTAATCGAGCAAACACCTGCAATCGGAAATAAGCACAGAGAAGTTCAGATTATTTGTCGAAGAGTTCTGTTCTAACTTCTAACATGTTAGATACATAGGACATCCATGTCCACAACAATGAGTGCTATGTTCCTGCCTAAAGCAAGTTTTAGACCATGCCTAGACCGGAGATTCAGTGACTCAAGAAAAATGTTTCAGATTTCTGATTCTGCAGTAACCTGCAATGCATTAACCTAAGCTAGTTCCCTTCTAGATTTTACTCTATTGAAACTATTCCCTTTCTGTAAAATTTGAATTTTGATTGAAATTCCTTATCGAAGCTATGGCAATTTATCAACAAAACATTAAATGAAGTGCTATAAGTCAACAAAAAAAATTCATGTTTGTAGGAAGCATTTAAGGAGTGAAGATTTTGTACTATTAGTTGGTAGAAAAAGCAAGATTCTTGTAGAAAACAACTCTTACGTAAGATTATAAGCCTTTGAACTCTATATGCATAAATGAATTCAAGGAGCAAATACGCAACTCCTTTCCTTCTTGCTACTAGTGTCATATGAAACACTACAAACTATCATTCTTTCTAGTGAAGCTTTTGATAAATCACATTTATAACATTTAGATTGCTTTTACTTGATCATATTAGTCTTTTTACAGCTTTGATCATAAGGATCATCAATCTGAATTCTATCATTTTTTTGTAATTTTCATTAGATAAACGTATTTAAGGTCTCCGTCAAAATTATATTCTGCTAATATTCGTTTTATACTATGCATTGTTACACTATATTAAATATTAAAACTGAAGCCCTCCACCTTGCCAAAGAACATAGGTAACATTTTTTTTGGCCATAAATGTGAACGTGGTTGAAATGCAAATAACAAGGGATGAGATTACACGAGCTATATAGGTGGGTGTGTCTGACAGATGAACCCCACACAAGCGGGGTGAGACTCACCCTCTACTTATTTGCTTTTCTAGTACACATTCGGGCAATGTGGCGGGACTCTAAGCCATTATTGAAAGCAAAAACAGCTTCACGTTATCTGACAAAGAGGCGCCTCATGAAGCATAGCTGACCAAACAAAGATACGGCGAGAGCCTTACTTGGCCTCATGCTGTCATGCGATTTTGCTCAATAGTATTGTGATGGCATGGCAAGTGTCGACATTGGCTAAGAATCCAAATTTGTAAGCCTAGATTCTAACTGGCATCCTAGTAGCCACAGCTTTACGTGCTTAGCTTAAGCAGGTATTGCCATGGAATGATGAGTGTTGATCATGACTGACAAATCCAAATTTGCACCAGAAGTTGAAAGCGATAGATTGTATGTTTGCTGATGATGCTTTAAATATAGCTTCTGTATGCTGCTTCAAGTATCATGTTGGAAATTCTTTATGCATATTTAAGGATATATATACTAAATGTTTTTGAAAATTCTTTATGCATATTTAAGGATATATATACTAAATGTTTTTGAAAATTCTTTATGCATATTTAAGGATATACATACTAAATGTTTCTTTGTGCAATTTATGGATGTCTGTTGAAGGTTCAGGAAAATTGGTATAAAGAGTGGAACCTTGATGTATTGACAGTTTGGCTCTGGGAAAGACTAGAGCAGTTTCTAAAGCAGAAAATCTTCTATAAGGGCTTAAAAGACAGGTGGAAGTGTTATTTCATATTTTGCAGAAAGTGTTTTAGATACAATATGGCATGAATTATAATATCATGATTTCTAACTGTAGGATTTTGAGGATGACTAAAAAGAAGCAACAATTAATGCAGAGAGGAATGATGAATGCACCAGTTGTTGCTTCCATGACCGAATGAAAATCTCGAGATAATATGCCTAGTTCACAGCCCAAATTGGGGCGGTTAACAGCCCTACTTTATTGCACTCATTTTGATTTCTGCAACTAGGTTTATCACAACCTTAAAATGTATCATCGAAGAGAGTCAGAGACTCAGATGTAGGATATTGCCCAGATGGGTAGGTTGACCATGCCTCTATTAGGTTTTCAGTTATTCTTTACCAATTGCAGCAAAGTCCAAGTAATAACGTAGACAGTTAGACAACTGACTAATGTTGAGTTACTTGAAAGGTATTAATAACTGTTGGATTTGATTAGCAAAGTAGTCCTTATAGAGTTTATATTCTGTTTTGAAATTTTATATTCCTAATTATATGATGGAAAAGTTAAACCCGGGAGTTCAGGACTTTACATTTTCACATATTTGATTCATTGTTTGGAAAGAGTTACAAAACATGAGATATATTCATTATATTGTATTTGGCCTATAGACAATTTTCCCAAAACAGTAATCAGTCATCACCATACTTGGGCGGTTCAGACAGATTATTACCTAACAATCAATTGCTGCTTGAAGCACCTATACAACTGCACTTTACCAATGCAATTTTAACTTGGTGCTTCAACCAGGCTTTCCTTTGCTCATTCAGATGGACTATATTCTTCTTTTCCATAGTTAAAATTCTTCCCTCCATTTCATGTTTCAACTAAGCTTGCAGAAGCACTTTTTGCTTATGGTCGAGGTGACGGCAGACATGGACTGGAATTAGTTGGTCCAAATTTTGATGCCAATGATTGTAAGGTTGTCCAATCTAACCCCTTTCTGTATTGTGGCTCCACTTCTTCCTACTTTTGAATTTACAATATCAATTACACTCCTGTGAAGATGATTGGGGCATCTGATGAACAACTTGGTGTGTGCAGTGAAGTTTGTTACAGCATGTTACTGAATACTGGAGAAGCAATGAAGGATCAAATATCAAACGTTCTCTAATGTTCAAACCTATCAGTCATGTTTAACAATGATCGTTTCAGCAATTGAGGTGATTGAGAAGCGAATCAAGAAGAGGGAAGGAATCCCATTAATGTGGCCTCTGCTTGTACATCTTTCCTTGTCAATGAGCCTTTTGCATGTGGTTTTACATAATAAGGCATAGGATCTTCAGTAGCATAGTTGATTTCTTGCCATTGTTTTTGCTTCAAATTTGTCTCAGGAGAGAGGATACTAACTAGCAAACAGGCCAGAAGCTGGAATTGCAAACGAGCAGGCCAGAGCTTTGGAGCGAGCTGACTTTGACTCAGCAACGGCCACAGAAACAAATCAAATCCGGTTCTTGAATGTATGGTATTATATTTTGGCGAAATCCTATGCATTACTCAGTGCACTTTACCAATGCAAAAATGATTACTTTGTTGGTGTAAAATACTAGTAGCATATAAAATAAATGTAACTCGTGAATGTTTTTGTGCCCAACATTTTGCATCTTCTGGACGCTTTCAAAACTTGCGCCTTACTTCAGACTCCCTGTGCATGCACCTTTCGTGGCTCGTGCAATTTCGCATTGACCTTGATTGATAATAAGGATGCAGTGAAAATGGAAGCGGGACATGAGGGAGTTCAGCGGTCTAATTTCGAAACGCTAATCACGGTAAGATGCGGAGAAGAAAGTTTTCTCCGTTGACGCAAAGAAGACTTTTTAGCCAACTGTTTTGCAAGTATTTCAACAGCAACGCTTTCTTAATTACAACAACATCAACCCTTTTCAAAATCTTGGCCACTTAACCTGAGTCTACCCATTCACATTGACCTTATTGTACCAATCTGCCTGTCCCACAGGGATTAAAAACTTCTCTTAAAATGCAAGAGTAAAATCAAGATGGCAAAATCACAAGAACAAGTCCAATAAAGGGACACAAATCCCTCGTTATCATACACATACACATACACATACACACAGATGTGCAACTGAGGTTGAGAAAAAGCGTAAATAAAAGACTATAAAAAGAAAATTTATCCCATAATTTGAAATGGAGTATGAGAATAACCTTCTTTGCAGATATATTTACTAATATATATATGTGTGAGGTAGCTACTAGCTAGAAGTGGAAGGCTAGAATTGAAAGGTGTCTCACTCTGAGTTCAATTCGGGTAGGTTTAAGTTCCTAGTACAGTAACAGCCTAACCGTACCGGTACGGAGTCACTGACATTTTTCTCATTTACGTTACAAAAGAAAATCCTCGTGCGTGTGAGTCCAACTCCATCTCCAACGTGGTAATAATAATAATAGTAATATATAGTTTTGGTTTGGTTTTGTTTGGTGAGGTCAACGTTACCTTACGACAGTCAAACGCCACGTGTGCATTTGGTCCCATCCAATCCAATCTAAGCTCAAAATCACTCACTGTTCTTCGCCACCTCAATGCCGGCGTTGGGATTCGCCGACGACCGCAGTCCTCCGCGTGCCCGGCTCCGAACCCGCTTCAGCTCCTCCACCACCTCCTTCGAATCTGGACGGTCGTCCTTGTCAGCCGCCACGCACCGGAACGCCAGCTCCGCCAGCGCGGCCACGGCGTCCATCGCCTCGTCCTCCAGCACCAGAAGCTGGTCCACCACCTGATGCAGCTGACCCATCTGGATTCTCGACACCACCAGGTCAGCCAAAGCCATCTCGCGCTTGTCCCTGCTCTGGTCCACCGCTTTGAGCCCCGAAATTAGCTCCAACAACACCACCCCGAAGCTGTACACGTCGCTTTTCTCCGTTAACCGGAAGGACCGGTGGTAATCGGGATCCAAATACCCGGGTGTGCCTTGAGGCCCCGTCCAGACATACCCAGCTGAAGACGACGACGTTTCCTGCAAAACCAAGAGCCTGGAGAGCCCAAAGTCTCCGACTTTGATCCTCATGTCCTTCTCCACAAAAATGTTCGATGAGGTTATGTCTCTGTGAACTATCGGAGGCATGACTGAGAAGTGAAGGTACTCCATGGCCAACGCTGTTTGCAGAGCAATATCGACCCTTACTTGCCATGTCAGAGACCCTTTTCTGTGTAAGCTCTTTGGGCCATGGAGATGATCTGCCAGGGTTCCATTAGGGACATAGTCATATACCAGGAGCAGCCCTCTTGGATCGCTGCAATACCCGTGAAGCTTAACTAGATTTGGGTGAGCAATGGATGAAAGAATCAGAATTTCGTTGCAGAATGACTTGGTGGAAAATGCTCGTCCCGCTGCTGCGGCGGCGGCGGTGGTGGCGTGGTGCTTGTGGAGGTACTTCACCGCAGCAATTCTTCCATCATAGAGCTGACCCAGGTACACCGACCCGAACCCGCCATCGCCAATTTTGCGCTTAAGGTCGAAACGGTTGGTGGAAGTTTCCAACTCTTCGTAGGTGAAGACAGGAGGAAGAAGACTTGCAGAGCGTTGATTGTGAAGGAAAAGGGTCGTTGGGTCTTCCTCTGTAGCCGATGATTTGAACCGCCTAGAGCGGAGAATGGCCGTGGCAACCGAAACAAGAAGCAGCAACGACGTCAATGCGATTACAAGGCTCACAATAGCCATTCGATTGGGCTTGACCTTACGAATCCAAGCTGGTGACAAGCTAGTTTCGGAGTGAAAGCAGATGAATCGCTTCTCTGGGTCTGATAAATTGAAGCCACAAACCCCTTTCTTTGTCCGGCAATCATTGCAGCTTTGAAAGTAAGGGTCTTGCGCTTCGTCCCACTCAACCTCGATCCCCATTGCTAACATTTTGTCGAGATAGCCCAAAACGTCGCTTTGGCAGCTATGCTCCGAGTCTGAGGCAGAATGGTGCACAGATCCACAGTCGTGAAGAAGTTGACCTGGGTTCTTGATGAGCTTGCATTCCCAAGGGCAATAGCTACAGTTTGGCAAAGTTGGAGGCGAGCAGGGTCGCAGAAGAGAGAGGCGAGAACATGAACCATCGGAGACCCGAAAAGGCGAGCCAGTAAGATTGATAGATCGGTTGGGAATGGAAAGGAAGTGAAAAGATGGGCAATTTTGGTGGGTTTGTGTGCTTGCCTTCTCTGGCGTACTAGAGGGGTGAGGGGAGAGGACAACAGAGGAAGAGTTGGGCTCATAGCGAAGAACAGCGAAAGAGAGGTTGTTAATGGATATGACAGAGTGAGTAGCGGAGCACTTTAACTGGAAAGAAGGGTGGCCACACCCAGGTGAAGAAGAGAATGGAAAAGGGGGATTGGAAGGGAATGGTGGGCAACGGAATGCAGTGGTGGCCGAATTTGAAGAGCATGTGTGAGCAGATGTGGAAGTGGAAAATACTACAATCAGTAAGCAGAGTATGAAGGAGAGAACAGTCCAGGAATTAGATGGCGGTGGCGACATGGATGAGGAAGAGAGGAAATGGGCGGAGGAGTCATCAATGGTGGGAACTGGGAAGGGAAAAAATTGGCCAGATGAGATCTGGTTTTGATGTGCAACAACAGAGGAGAGGAGGACAGGGCGAGAGCCTAGCTTCTTGGAGTTGGAGAAGAGGGAGAGAAAGAGAGAGAGGGTCACGTGCAGCAGCGGAGTGAAGACAAAAGTAGTCTGGAGAGTGGAGAGAATTAGTGGGAAGGACCCGGAAACACAAAGTTAGCAGAGGGTACTTTACATTTGGTATTTATTTGAAAGGACCAAAGGGCAAAAGGAGCTAACTTACCAATTGTGTTCACGGAAATACCCTTGGTATGGTTAGTCAAATGATTTTGTGCATTATTTACATTTTACACCTCTTCGTTTCAATACATTGGTTTGTTAACTCTCCATACGTTGTTTTGCTTGCAGGCGATGGTGGCACCAATGGTGGAAGCAAATGCATCAAACAGAGGGACTGAGGGAGGAGTGCATAAGAAGATGAAATTCTCTTACCTTAATTAGATGCCCATCTGAGTCTGAGAGACTTCCATCTTGTAATTCGGATGAGGCATCATTTCACGGGAAATGTTCATTAAATTTGGCTGGAGTCTACCTTTGATAGTTTTTCCATTCAAAGGGAATCTGATTCTGATGCATTTGAACAGCATTTGGCTTCCACAAGACATGTGGGTACTACTCCAGACAATACTTTCCAAGATAATGGAAATCTTAGTTTGTTTCAGAGTGTGTCAAGTTCCGGAAGCAGCTACAGGGTATAGAGAAGATCAGAGTGGCAATTCATGAAGCGTTCAAATCATTTGATCATTCTGCAGTTGATCTGGATATACAGTATTTGGATCCCAAAAAGATTTTGTTGATGTCAAGAAGAATGATAATTTAAATCCCTTAGCATCCCAAGAAAATGATTGGTTTCAGGGTGATAAATTGAGAACTTCCAACTAAGAGGTACCTAACCAGACTCGGAAATCTGAACCGACCATGGATCTTAATGATACAATAACAGCAGAAAGTGCCAATGCTAATGGTTCCTCTGCTAAAAATTTTTGACTGGATGTTAGATGACCAATGGCAAGGGAGCAATAACAAGATAACTGGTACTGTGGTTACCGATTTATACTTAAATTAGTTTATATTATAATTAAAACAGTTTATAATTAAAATTTTTTAAAAAAAGTTTTTGATAAAAAAATGATTTTTTCCCTTAAAGTAAGCTGTAGAGGCTGTTGATTCATTTGATTCGTGGAATGATTTTACTGGCTCAGCTAGCACACAAGATCCTTCCAGTATTAATGTTTCCAACTCGAGATAACTGGACAGGCTAGGAAATCTGAAAATACTGCTGTCACAGTGCTTACTGCTTTGTGTGCTAGTTTACAACTTACAAGCAATTCATTTACCAAGGGTATTTCCGTCAACATAGTCAGTACCTTCTAATATATAAATATGAAAAACCAAATATAATTAGGACCCTCAACTCTCATGAATTGTGTATGGGGTTCTGAGTCTGCACTAACAGTAATTCTCCCAAAATTCTTAAAGAAGGTGGGCGCAGACTGCAGAGGAAGCTCACGGGCCACCTGTGGGGCCTTCCTGCTGAGTGCTGAGCTGACTGCCTGAATAAAAGTCTTTTTCGCTGTTTTTTAATTTTCTTTATTTATCTTCGAAGTACTTTCTATTTTGTTGTTTTTTTTTATAAACAAATAATTTTGCTACTATAAAATGCGAGATTTTGGAGTATTTTTAAAAAAGGATAATTTTATTGTTTATAATATCTATTTATTATACTATCCTGCCTAATTAATAGTATATCAATTATTGAATAAACTCAAATGTAAAATTTAATAATCAATTTTCCAATTTAATAATAAAATAATAAAAGGATGTAAATAACATTTTTCATGTATATAAATTCATAATTATTTTTGTATTGTTAGATTTATTTTTAAATTTGAGCAGTATCGTATAATTTTTCGGTGCAAACCTACATGTAATTCAATGACTTTACATAATATCTCTTTATGTCTCTTTTAGTGTGGTTATGCATAATAAAATTTACACATGAAATTCTTTGTTTCTTTTGGGAATATTATATGGAATACTGTTTAAAAAAGAAAAAGAAAAACTAATGTAGAATTTCCTTAGATTGCATATGCACCTGTGAAAAAAAAAAACAACTAATTTAACATTATAAAAATTCAAAAAATATAATAATACAAGAAAATGTTATCCAAACAACATTGCCTACCTTATCCTTTTGTCATAATTTGTTTGTTCATATGTCTGGGCTAATTGAATACGATTTTTTGGAAGAAATCATTTGAAAGGTGACCAGTGAGCTTGAGGGCCTTCCTGTTTGATGATTGTCTATTGACTAGTGGAATTATAGAGCATAGAAGTGGAAGAATTTTGTTCAATTTCTCATCTCCTTATAATAATGCAACAAAGACCATTCACAAGGGAGGGCTAAGGTTTTCAAACAGCAAAGTTGATCATGAATTTATGATTCCAAACTTTAGTATTGAACTCCCCAAGTTTACTGTGGAAGAGCCACACATTATGTATGTGAATCTCAATCATATAAAACCAACATAGAGTAAGTTAATTATCATCATTCAAGGAAATTTAGAATACAAGGAAAAAAAAAAAAAAAGGACCCCCAAACCATCCTCTATAGCATTGGAGTACAAGAAGAAACCCCTGACTGATTCATACTTTGTAGTTTACAGCCATCTCTGTCTCTCTGAGTGAGATTGTTTTGTTCAAAGAAATTGAGAGGTAAGAAAATTTAATTACTAAAATCAAAAGCTAAGAATTTTTTTTTATCCAAATATCAATGTCAAAGAGTGTTCTATGTTCTATGTCTGAAATTATTAAAAAATTAAATTAACTTTAATTGATTTTTTTCTCTTTAAGGATTTTTTTCACCTTTGATGGAGATTTAAATTATTACCTTTGATTTTATTTGATTTGATTTATAAATTAATTACTATATTTAAAAATCATTATAAAAAAATATGATTTGTATTGATTTGCAAATTAACTTCCATATTCTAAACACATTGAAAATTACTTGCATTTATTTTTTAATAATTTTTCTCTATTATCCTTACTTAGAATAGAAAAAATAATTTAACTAAACTAATAAAGGCACAACCATCAATTCAAATTAAAACTAAAATAAAATTAAATCAACTCAAATTCAATTAACTAATTTTAAGTGGATCTTTTTTGGTAATAGTTTTAAGTAAATTTTTGCATGTAAACAACTAAAATAAGAAAAATTTTAAAATTAAATTAATTTTTATTTTATAACTTTTTAAATAAAATTTTTATTTATAAATAAAAATGGTTTTCAAAATTCTATAATATCAATCATAATGTCAACACAATAATGAACCACTTGAATTGAGTTACTGAAGAAAATTTAAATAATTTATAAAAATTTATACGTTCAAATGCCAGATATCGTCATTTAAAAAAAATACAAAAACTATGTAACAACAAAAACAAAACAAAACCATTGTGAACTAGAAACAAAACGTGCATAAAGTAGATTTTTTTATTAATTAATTAATACAGTGTCATCCAAATTCAAATGGTTACATTCAAAATTTTTCTTATAAAATTACTTTAGCAATGTTGCATATTTAACAAAATAATTATGGCCTGATAATCTTATTTTACAAAATTATGGGGGTATTTTGGGTTTTCCAAATTTCAGATTGGTGCGAGAAGTGAGAACCGAGAGTGCAGTAGACTTTCAGAGTACAGTCTGCACCGATGACGTGTTGACACGCTTCCCCATGACCCCACATCAGCTTTTTTTCCTAGGATGAATCAACTCTTTTTTATTTGACTATTTTTCAGTAACGATAAATTCTTATATGATTTTAGAATAAATATTTTTTTAAATTTTATATAAATAAATATAAGATAAATAAATATATAATATTTAAGTCTAATATTATTTTTATATATTTATTTTATATTTATTTATATGAAATAAGTAAAATTATTATTTTAGAAGTATGTAAATTTTTTTTATAATATGATTATTTTGTTAAAAAATGAAAATTTTGGCATATATTTTATTATATTTATTATGATAAATTATAAAATTTATTTTTTATTTTTAAAATTAATTATGTTTTTTAATAAATTTTTTTATTATTTTAATAATAAAAAAGAATTTTCTTCCTTCTTTTCTTTAGTAGACATTTAATATATGAATTGTTAAGTGTTAGGGTGAAGATTAAAATTTAAGTTTTTATTTATGAATTTAATTTTAATATATTATTAATATAAATTTTTTTTATATTATTATTTTAATTATATATTATTATATTAATAAAATAATTTATTATAATAATAATTAGATTAATAGCATGTATAGGTTTCGACTTTCCGAAGTCAGCGTATGTTACAGTGGTGATTATTTTCGAGCACCTCGCCCACAAGGATTGGCCTTTCCTGTATAACAGAACAATCCAATTGAATTTGAATTTCTTGTCACTGTCAAAAATTTTATTTTATTATTAAAAAGATTTGATTATTATAATAACCAATAAAAAGTCAATTTTTTCGTATAAAATAAAATAAAATAAAATAATAATATAAAAAATTTTATTTTAACAATAAATTAAAATTAAATTATTAAGAATTTAAATTTAATTTGATCTTTCTATAATTTAGTAAAAAGCACGGGAAAAATTAAATTTTCGGATAATAACGGAGGCTGGTTTAGATACAAGAGAACTTATTGTTCATTTTATTATTTTGAGTTTGAATTTAGTATGAGATTGCAAAATCGAAAATTCCCATGAATTAGTTAATTAATTCCCAAATAAACCAACTGAATCTGCGATCATCATGAACCATAAATGAAAAAAGAAAAAAAAAAAGTTGCCAAAGCACGAATCAAATGGCTTTTACCTTTAATTTGTTCCAATCCCGTTTTCGTACAAAAGCGGTGCAATTCCTATTTCCTACTAGTCCTCTATGTATCTTTTACTTGTTTTCTGTGTATCTTGTGCCACAGTTCATCACTTTTACAAATGATCTGGGTTTTGTCCTTAAAAAGAAGGAGAAGAAGAAAAACTGCCTCTAGTGTGTGCCAAGATTTGAGACCCAAGGTACACATGCAGCAAAACTTGTTGCTGGCATGGCATCAAAATGTTTTCCCCATACCTAACTTCATTCATTCTTTTCAAGATGCCAAAGTGCAGAGACCGAAGAGAGAAAACAAGTCCTCCATCCTCTTTTTTGTCTTCCCTTTCACATGGTGATGTTTATGTTGGGTTGTGTTGTCACTTTCCCATTTACATATATTGTTTAATTTTTCTTGTAACGTAGAAGAAAATGCAAGTTGAAAAGCGATCGTTGCCCACAGTCCCACAATATATCCTTTGAACTTTGAAGTCCATGCTGCCTCACATTCTAGACGTTGATTGATATTTTAATATTTGATATTTCAATGTGAGAGCCACACGTTTTACTATGTTTTGGGGCCAAGACCATGTGATAACACCTTTCGTGCATTAAAAGCTTTCACAATATAAAGCTAGACCTAGGGTTACATTTATAAAATAATTTCTAACAAGGTTATATATATATATATATATATATATATAACTGTTTTTCAACTTTTATTTTATAATTAAAACTTTTAAGATAATTGCTTATTTATATATGATTGGTTATTTATAATTACTGTAAAGAATTGTACTATGACAAAACCTGACTTTTAAACTAAGAGTATTATAGTAACTATGCATCCTGTTCTCTGAGCAGAATTCATTTACACTTTCTTTATTTTTCTGTCTATAAACCTTACTAACTTAATTAGGTGTTTCAGATATCTTTCATTTAATTTTACCCCGAACTTCTAATTAATTAGTTAATTGTCTTACAATAATTATCCTCTTTAATAAAGAGTTAATATGGGCTTACATGTAACTCTTGAATTCACAATAGTATATACTATATACATATATAACTATATGTGAGTCAATATTTTTGGTATAAACTTCTAAGTTCATTGTACGATAAAGGTATTCTCGGGTCAAGTTTTTTTTTAATTAATTAAGATTAAGTCACTCCTTAAATAATTTTAATAGTGTATTCCACACATCGACCTAGTACATTTAGAGAAATTATGTTTGGATAAGATTCAAATATGAGTGCTTGGATAGTTAAGGTAGGAACTACATCATATCTCTTTAACTATTAGGGCATCCTGCTTTAATTTGTGAATTAATTTTGAGTTTAGGCATTCCTAGTAGTTTTTTTTTTCTTTTACGAGTCAAATGTAGTAATCTACATCTAAATTTAATTATACTATGTTTGCCAATGTTCCAAATCTGAAATCCCTATACATTTGTCATCTTCAGCAACAACGTTTCATTTCTTTAGCTTAGAAGGTATATTAAGATGATGTCTGTTATATAGATATGGTAATTTTATTTTATACTTATTTTATGAAATGAAGAATTTTTAAATTTGTGAGCAAATAAAAATAATAGAATAATGTTTTCATTTTATGTCTCATTACATACAACTAAGAACAAAGTATGAAATAGGAGATTAAGATTTCATACTTTTTGAAATGATTGAAATTTATTTTTTTCTTTTTTTAATATATTTTCATTAATTTTATAGAATAACAACTGTTATCTTTATTAAATTTAACCTACTTAAAATCTCATGCACAAAAAATGATTAAAAATTTGTATCATTTAGATTCATCTACCAAATTAAAAGTTATCAAGACGTGGACTATGAATACACATTGAATTTCATTCCATTAATATTTTATGAAATTATCATTATGTATCACAAAGTGTGAGGTAAGTTAATGTAAGACATCTCATTTAAGTAAGACTTGCTGAAACAAAACTTGTGAAGTCCACCACATTCCCATGATAATTCGGCTCAATTTAGGAGAAGAATACAAAGTTATAACTGTAAACTTAAACTTGTATCCTTTATCCATGATGGATCATCATAATAGAACACAATTAGGATCTTAGGAATTCATGGTTTTCACATACATTAAAATCAAATCAATAAATGGTACTAACCTTTATCCATGATGCGGAATAAACTTTAGATCTAAAAGCCTTCTTGAATCTTTAGTCTTTATCGGTCCCTTCCCCTTTCGTACTTACACCTTTCACTTTCTGATGGAAGATAATCTCTTTTGGTGTATCCTTATGGGTAGAGAGACTGAATATATAGGGGTTTAATTTGAAATTCAAACCCATAAGATAGTATCATTAGTTATCGGTTTCTTTCGAATTTCAAAACCATCAGTTATCACTTAGGATAACATCCCATAATCATCAGATAATTGCTCCCATCAAGCAATTACTTAATTATCCTTTTCATAACCTCCCTTAACTTACAACTAATTAACCTTTTAGCCCTTTAATATGTTTTAATTAAATCATGCTTTAATTTCCCATTAAACATGAGACACATTTCTAACATTCTCCCACTTGGCTCATGTGGTAAATGTCATTCCATGATTTAATAAAACATCAACTTTAATGCGCATAAATTCGGCTAAAGGTTTCATACATTAGTTGCATCATAATTCATAATTAGAAATAAAACCAACAAGAGTCATGGCGGTTCTACACTATCAAATCGGTATAGTTTCTTCCATGTACCACTATATTAGCTCTTCTTCCTAATATGATACTTTAATGGAAGTATACATTATGTCCCATAACAAACAATAATGTCTTCATTAGAGACAAATCCTGTATTTCAACATCATCATTCATACATGCATGTATACATAAATTTGAAAACAGGAAAAATTCAGAAACTTATATATTAATGAGCGCAGAGTGTCAATAGTCAATAATTACAATAATGATCAACAGTCATTAGCTGACATAATGCCCATACTATACAAATGACCAGTAAATGTCTTGGGCGGTAATCCCTTCGTCAAGGGATCAGCTATCATAAGATCGGTGCTAACATGCTCTTATAGACACTCTACGTTTCTGAACTCTTTCTTTAACGGCAAAGTATTTCAACTCCATATGTTTTAGCACCTTTGGAATACTTGTCGTTTTTAGAAAAGAAGACTGCTGCGGAATTGTCACAATAAATTTTTAGCGGCCTATCAATACTGTCGACCAATCCAGGCCCTGAAATAAAGTTCCGTAGCCATTTAGCCTGAACCATGGCCTCAAAGCATGCCACAAATTCAGCTTCCATAGTGGATGCAGCAATTACAGACTACTTCGCACTTTTCCATGATATAGCTCCTCCAGCTAAAAGATACAAATAGCCAAAAGTGGATTTTCTTGTGTCCACACATCCGGCAAAGTCTGAATCTGAATATCCTAATGACCTCAAGGTTGTTTGATTTCCTATAAGTAAGCATGTGATTCTTTGTTCCTTGCAAATATCTCAGAACTTTCTTTGCAGCTTTCCAATGATCCACACCAGGATTACTCTGGTATTTTTCCTAACATTCCAACTGCAAAACTGATATCTGGTCTCGTACAAGTCTGAGCATACATTAAGCTCCAACAAGCGATGCATATGGAATTGCTTCCATTTCTTTCCGTTCCAAATCATTCTTTGGACATTGCATGAGACTAAATTTGTCTCCTTTCTGAATTGGAACCGGAGATGATGAGCACTTTTTCCATCCCAAATCTCTCTAAAACTTTATTAATGTATGCTTTTCTGAGACAAGCCTAACAATCCTTGTGATCTGTTACGAAATATCTCTATTCCAATCATATAGGTTGCCTCACCCATATCTTTCATTTCAAAGTTACTAGAGAGAAATATCTTAGTCTCACTCAAAAGACCAAGATTATTAGTTGCAAGCAAGATGTCATCAACATACAGAATCAAAAATAAAAACTTACTCCCACTGACCTTTAGATATATACACCGATCGACGGTGTTTTCCTTAAATCCAAAGGAAACAACGGTATCGTTAAACTTAAGGTACCATTGTCGTGAAGCTTGTTTAAGTCCGTATATTGATTTTTTAAGTTTACACACCATGTGCTCTTTTCCTTTTTCTATGAACCCCAATGGTTAGTCCATGTACACATCTTCATCTAAATTCCCATTTAGAAAGGTCGTTTTCACATCCCTCTGGTGTAACTCTAAATCATAATAAGCCATAATGATAAAGTATTTTTCTTTATTGAAAGCGTTAACATCAAAGGGCCACATACATCAGTTTAATGTATAATTTCAAGAAGCTGACTGCTTTCTTTGTGGTTGCTCCTTTTTCTTTGTGTGTTTTGTTTGTTTACCTTTAATACAATCCACACATACATTTCAGATCAGTAAAATCTTTAAATCCGGAAGGATTTTCATTCCTTACCAATCTTTCCATTTCTTTCTTTGGAAAACAATACATGTTCCCAAACGTTTATGCCACAAGTAAGCAGAACATTCAATTTATTAAGGCACGTTTAGTACCAACGTTATGATGCAAAGGTCATAAGTGTTTCAGCATATAGATTATCAAGACATAATTTATATAATCCATCACATAAGGTACCATTGCCAATCAAATGATTGTGCTTGTACAAACTGAAACAACCACTACCAAATCTAAAGGAATATCCAGCCTTATCAAGTTTAGAAATTGAAACTAAATTCCTAGTTATACTAGGTACATACAAAGTTTCCAATAAATCTAAATGATATCCAGTGTCAAGGATTAAACGATAAGTCCCGACAGCTTCCACTGGAGCTTTCATTCCATTGCCCATGAAGACAAACTTTTCATTTGGCTTTGTGGCCTGGGTTGTAAGGAATCCCTGCAACATATTAGAAACATGAGTAGTACATCCAGAATCAATCCACCAAGTGTTATAAGGAACTTCAGCTAGGTTTGATTCATAACATACATAAGCACTGGGCTTACCTTTCTTTTCGAACCAAGCCTTACGTTTCGGACAATCCTTTTGGAAGTGTCCAGCCTTCTTACAGAAATGACATCTGTTTCCCATTATGTTTCCTTCTTGTGAATTTTAGAAGAAGAAGCCTCATTAACCTTCAGAGGTCCTCCTCCCTTCTTCTCATGTTTCTTGAAACTTTTCTTTTCAGCTCCTTGACCTTTCACATAATTGATTGAATGAATTCCCTGGTTCTTGAGTCTGGTCTCTTCTTGAACCAACATACTGTGCAATTCATGCACATTCCATTTATCCTTCATGGTATTATAGTTCATCTGGAAAGGACCATACTCAGCCAGTAATGAGTTCAGAATGAACTGCACCAGGAAATTTTCATGCACATCCATCCCCAATGACTTCAGTCTTGCTGCAATATTCGTCATCTCAATAACATGCTCATACATTGTACGATAACTATCAAATTTCATGGTGGTCAATGTACTCATTAGTGTCCCAGCAAGAGACTTATCAGCAGTTTGGGAGCGCTCCTCCACAAGCTTCATCATTTCTTTGGCACTTTCAGTTTGTGGAAGAGCTGACTTGATGTTACTAGCAATACTTATTCGTATATACATTAGACTCAACCTGTTGGATCTATCCCAGTTTTTATAATGGACCCTTTCCTCTTCAGTGCTTGTAACAGTAATAGCACTAAGTTTCTCTTCTCTAAGAGCTAAATCCAGATCCATTACCCCAAGGTAAAATTGATTTGCTTCACACCATTCAGAGAAGTTGAGTCCATTAAAAACTGCAACAGTTGAGAATAGTGAATGTGCAGCAACTGGTACTGTAAGGAATAAATTTAAAACATTAATACTTTGAGTTATACATACATACACATTAACATGCTTCACAGATTCAGATACATTTCATACAATGTATATTGATGTTCACCTTTGGGCAATCCATCAATATACAACATTCAACATAATGATGCTAATAAAAAATTTCACATAATTTGGCAATGATGTACACACCAACTAGAAATATTTATTATCTTTGGATATATAAATATAACTAATAATATATTCACATCACCAACATTCATGCTCATTTATTATAAAGACAAGCAATCAACCTTTGGGTTGATCCTTAACTGCCTTATAATAATGAACTTCAATTTACCCATAATAAAATAATAATTTTCATGTTATTTATAGCATCAAAATTATGGGTAATTGAAACACAATCATAATGTTCAGAATTAAAACAATTCATAAGAATTTGGCCACTTTGGTGACTAACAAATCCATCATACTTAATTCCAAACAGAAATATTTTCTAAACAATTATAGGATTAAATTTTCACATTCAAATTTCCTCCTTTCCACCTCTTTTTTTTTTTTTTTTTTGAATCTCATCAGCAACCGAACAACATCTCCGGCGCCAACTCCGGTCGTCTTCTCCGGTGGTCGCCAGAACCCTCACAGTCCGGTCAACCCCTCCGAGCCAGGCAACAACCACCGGCCATGACCCATATGGAACCCCTCGCAATACAGATCCCAACTCCCGGCCGGAACCCCAGAACCTGAGTCAGATCCGGTTTTTTCTCGGGCGGCAGCAACGCCTCCGGATCACCGCACCTCAGCCGGCTCGACGAGAAAAGTTTCACTCCAAACCCGACGATCTCAGAAACATGGGGCTCGCTCCTCCTCGACGAGATCCTCTTGCCTCCGCCGTTTGCTGTACAGGCCGTCGTTCAACCGATCCTTCTGGTTTCGGCCAGATCTAGTTTTTTTTTCGACGGGAAGTAGATGGTGGATCTGGAGGAACGGTGGCCGATCGTTTGAGGAGAAGAGCAGGAACAGGCAGTGCACGGCTGTCCGTGAAGAGAAGCAGGAGGAACAGCGCGCCGGAACCCTTTGTCGGAAAACAGGGGAAACGCCGAAAATTGACGAAAAACAGAGGGTTCCGCAGCAACCCCTTTTTTTTTTGAACATTTTCTCATATCTGGCTTTCTCAGATCTTTCTCTTTCATGTTCATTTTATAAGAACGATTTAAAAAAAATTATCATACATGAAAAATCATGAATTCCCAAACCTTGTGCTCTGATACCACATGTAAACTTAAACTTGTGTCCTTTATCTATGATGGATCATCATAATAGAACACAATTAGGATCTTAGGAATTCATGGTTTTCACATACATTAAAATCAAATCAATAAATGGTACTAACCTTTATCCATGATGCGGAATAAACTTTAGATCTGAAAGCCTTCTTGAATCTTTAGTCTTTATCGGTCCCTTCCCCTTTCGTACTTACACCTTTCACTTTCTGATGGAAGATAATCTCTTTTGGTGTGTATCCTTATGGGTAGAGAAACTGAATATATAGGGTTTTAATTTGAAATTCAAACCCATAAGATAGTATCATTAGTTATCGGTTTCTTTCGAATTTCAAAACCATCAGTTATCACTTAGGATAACATCCTATAATCATCAGATAATTGCTCCCATCAAGCAATTACTTAATTATCCTTTTCATAACCTCCCTTAACTTACAACTAATTAACCTTTTAGCCCTTTAATATGTTTTAATTAAATCATGCTTAATTTCCATTAAACATGATACACATTTCTAACAATAACCACCCTTCAAATTATTAATCGAACGAGACTCACAAATGGGATCAGAGACATGCCAATTTACTAAAATTGTTTTATGATATGTTTGGATGTGGTTAGGAAAGAAAAATGAAGGAAGGGAGAATTCATCATAAACGTCTCTCATGTTTGTAAATTTTATATAAAAAAAGAGAAAGGAAATAAAATTTTTAAGTAAATTTCAAAAATCCTTTTTCGTTGATTTTTGTAAATATTTTAAAAAATTTTAAATTGAGAAATTTGAATCATTCAAATAAGAAAGAAAAAATTCACTAATTAGTCTTCTATTTTCTTCTTTTTTTTCTTTTTTTTTTTTATTTTCTTTAAATACTTTTCTTTCTCATTTACTTAAAACTTCCAAACATATCTTTAATCTCATTGAAAAACCATCATTTCACTCTTATCTTCAAGAATTAAGTTAATGTAATTGTTAATTAACGTTAAAGTTTAAAAAGTGTATAAAATTTTAAGGAAAGGAGTTCGAGTGGAATTTGATCACAAAATCAACCAATTTAAAAAAAAAAATTTGACGCCACTGAATTAAAGTATTAAACTATTAAAGTCTTGATCAAATAATTTTTTTTAATAGTTACACAAACATTAGTTCAAGCAATTCAAAGAATAATGTTAGATTTTTTATAAAATAATTTAAGATTTTAAAAAAATTTAATTATTTTTTTTATTTAAAAAACTATTACTCTTATTCATTAAAAGAGCCGCTCTATATAAAAGTCTACTCCGGCCATTGCGCGGATGGCGCCGTTCCTAGTCCTCCGTCACCTTCACCAACATTAACTCGCTACGAAACTTTCGTTTTCAACACGCAATAACATAAATCTTATTTTTCGTCTCAAACATTTGTGTTACCTGGAACCTTCTCCGTCAACCATTTTGATTTCTAGTACCATTCTCAATCAACCGCGATCCATGACAGCGCTTCAATTATTTTTTCATCTTCTGCTGTCGAAATCCCACACTTTGCCCACTAGGAAACCCCATATAATTACCGCTGAGAAACAAGTTATGACCGAACGTGCTTAACCTTTTCATTAACTTTTTTTATTAGTATAAATAAATACACAATCCATTCCATTAATTAATTGAAAATCCGGAAACAACCACTCAATTTCCCCATAGGTTCACCCCGATTCCTTGTATTCACACCCTGTAGTCCCACGTATCAGATACACTCGTTATTACCAACAGAAATAGAATATTCTCTCTTAGGACATCATCAAACAGGTGTGTTGCCTATATATATATATATATATATATATAGACACCTTGTAGCCATAGTTGCAGCCTCGAAGGTTCACTGCACTATCAACTGATCATGGAGTTTTTCCAGAAATCCAAGGCCGTCACGCTACGCAGCCACCTCGACAAGTACCTGGTCGCCGACGACGACCTGGAAAAGGTCCGTCAGAGCAGGAACGGTTCGGCTAGAAGGGCCAAATGGACCGTGGAGTTGGTCGAAGGGAAGGACCATCGCGTGCGGCTGAGGAGCTGCCACGGCCGGTATCTGACGGCGACGGACATCCCCTTCCTCCTCGGCATGACTGGAAGCAAAGTGCTGCAGACCGATTTCGAAGTGGCTGTGGATTGGAAGTACGAGTGGGAGCCGATACGGGACGGGTTTCAGGTGAAGCTGAGGAGCTGGTACGGGAAGTATCTGAGGGCGAATGGGGGCACGCCGCCGTGGAGGAACTCGGTCACGCACGACGACCCGTACAGCTCCGCGACCCAGGATTGGATTCTGTGGGATGTGGAGGCGGCGGAGTCGCCGGAGAAGATGGATTCCTTCGCGGAGAGTGTTCTGTCGTCCTTTGCTTCCGACGAGCTCTTGGGGTCGGAGCCGGCGTCTCCCATGTCGGTTTTCTCCCTGAAGTCATCGCCGCCGAGACAGAATTCCGAATTCAAGGTACGTGCGCGACTGTACGAGTGATTATTATATATTTAATTACTTTTAATTGTCAATTAATTTTTTTTCTTGTGTGGAATTTTCCTCAGTTGAATTGGATTAATTGAAAATGATAGTTTTTTTTTAACTTATTTAGAAATTATTATTACTCTATAGTTTGAGGAGCAAATATTCATGAGCAAATCATAATACAGTTTGGTCTTGATTCTCTTCACCAAGTTGAACCCACCCAAACAAAGAAGCAAATAAAATTATGTCAAATTTATATATATTTAGTTAAATTAATTTGAATATAATAAATATTATTAGATAAGATATATTAAATATTTATTTAATTCAGAAAATTATTATTATTGGATCTTAATCTTTTAAATTTTTTTCATGATTTTATAACAAATATATTTAATATTAATATAATATAAATAAGATTAATATTCTCATTATTTAATCCTTCAAATTCTTTTTTAAGGATGTTTAAGCCCTTATTTATAATAAAAAAATTAATACAATATTGATTATATAAGTATTGTACAGAAATAAAAACTAGTATTAATAATATTTTAGATCAATCATATGTGTTTGTTATAGTTTACGAAAAATTGAATAAAAGTATTATTAGGATCAATCACAGTAATGGCTTCGGGTATTATAGAAATTTGAGAAAAAGTTATAGATTCAATATAAAAATGACAAACGAAAAAAAAAATGTGACAATGTAATGGTTGTAACTTGTAAACTCCCTTTAAAAGAAATTCCTACTAAAAATTTGTTTTTAGAAAAATAATATATCTGTAAAAATTTTATTATTATTATTATTATTATTTGGATATATTTTAGATTTATACTCTTATCTTTATCGTATTCTTTTTACTTGAATTATACACAAATAATAACAATAAACTAAAGAAAATAAATTACTGCTACAATAATTTTCAGTACAGAAAACCCGTTATTGCTAATTACACATAGATATATCCTCTTAATTTATACCTTTTATTTTAAAAAGATTAATGTTATATCCTTTTAACAAATTCTCTTAATTACTTAAAATAAAAAATACTAAATAAAAAATTAAAACATATAATATCTTTAAAAGTTTAGAAGTGTTTGATTTTTTTAATCATTAAGAGAATTATTAAGCTGATTTATTAATAAAATTTAAAGTTTATCTTAAAAAAATAATGTTTTTAACAATAATAATATACATTAAAGTTAAAACTCATTTGCCACGCAGCAGAATTATTGGTAGCTTATGAAGAAATCAATATGACAATTGAATTGACATGACTAATCAATAACTTAAATGTGTATGCAATAGATTGCAACTTTAACTTAGCTGGATGTGAGAGCGAGATACACTATATGTTGCTTCATGCGTTCACCTACTCTTCTGCACTAACCAAAATGTTCACACACACTAAACGCACTACTTAAGGCTTAAGAGTGGCAACACGAAACTGGTCAATATTTTTCTAATAATATAATATAACTCCTTTTCTTGTAATTGTGGAAGAGTAATCGTGTTATATACTATTCCCACAATCAGTTCAGTTATAGACATCCACTGGCACCAAATTTGATCTTTGATCTCTAAGATAAAGGCCATTTAATATTATAATCCCTTTATTTTTCTTTTTTAAGACCTTTAAAATTTTAATATAACAAAAAAGAAATAAAGCACAAGTCCACATAATTAAGGTCATTAGATGATTTTTGCAATGTATCAAATTAATAACTTGCACAGAGAGTGATCTTGTAACATAGACAGATCACAGAAATATACTATGTGAATAACATTACCTAAAGAAGTGGTTTATATAGTAGGGGTGTCTCATAGTTATCCATCTCAAAAAGTTTTTGAATTTCTATGTTACCATTTTTTTAAAAAAATAAAACTAAATAAATTTAGCCCCTCAAACAATAAATTTTCTCTATTTGGCCTCTCCATAAAAAATTTTCTAGCTTTGCCCTTGTAGATTCTATGTATTCTTGTTGGGAGTTATACATCTACATCAACAGGTCAATTAACCGATGAAAACATTATGGTGGAATTCACTACCATCTTAATTAATATATCGTAGGACAAAAGAAATATTGTGGAGACTTTTCTCATGTGATTACATTAGAGGATTATAGCATATTCATGTGGGAAAGGGACTTGTAACTACAATGTTCTCCCTGTCTCTTAATGTCTGGTTATTTGGAGAAGTGGAAGGGATGAGAAAGAAACAGAGATGAGATAAAATTGGCACTTTCCTTTGTATCGATGATTTTGGTAATGGATTTTTGGGGAGGGAAGAGCACTATATAAAATTGGGAAGTAAAGAATGGATAAGCTTAGATTATCTTATTCTCTAAGAAAACAAAATTAAATTAATTTTTTTTTATCATTGTCTTTTTTTGTCAAGACATCTTGTGTAAACGTTAGTTTCATGCTTTTGAGTGGAAATTTTTGTTGTTTGTCTCTATCCGAATGTCCATACTTGCTAGCTTTTGCATCAGTTCATCTCATGTTCTCACGTATGATTGTTTCTTTTGCTTCTTGTATTGGTCTCTCTTTCTTTATGCTTTTGTTATTTTACTTTTCGTGGTCGTGGGTCACCAAAGTCCAAAGGTGCCTTCTTGATCCCAGATACCATTTCGATCCTCTTTCTTTTGTATCCTCAACTACGCCAAGGCAGCGCCCAACCCCTTTTTTTTCTTTGTCTGGTTCCATAAGATTCATCATAGTATACCCAATATGCAAATTTGATTGCGAATCTTACCTAAAGTTGTTTATTGGGTTGGGTTAAATATCAACCCTATCCAACTCGAAACATGATACGTAAGATGAGTTGGGTCATGCTTTGGGTTTCATTTAAAAATATTAAACTCAACTTGATCAACTGTGTAAACCAAAAAAAACAAAAAATTGATTATATATGATTAAGTTGACTTTTAAAATTTCTCTAATCCAATAAAAATTTTTCATATATTCTGAAAGTAATATATTTAATTATTTAAGTTTTTATTAGGATAAAATGCATTTTATTTTTTTAAAGGATAATTTTCTGTCAACTTACTCTTTTAAAAATAAATTTTTTTATCACTTAACTTCCTTAAAGGTTTTAATTTGGATTTTTTTATCACTTAATTCTTCTAAAATTTGAATTTTTTTTATTTAAGCCTCTTTAAATTTAGATTTTTATCACTTAACTTTCTTGACATATATTTTTATCTTAACTTTAACCAAATGTCTTGTTTTTTGATGCAACCAATGCCCTGTTTGATTTAATTGAAAAATTAATATTTTTACTTAAAACTAAACTTTGAAAAAATTAAGTGATAAAATATAATTTTTAAAGGAAGTAAGTTAAAAGGGAATTGTACTTTAGGATAAAATATATTTTATCATTTTTGTTATAAAATATTACAAAATTAATTTAACAACACATTTAATTTTTTTCATCACATATTAAGTTTTAATTAGATATATGTATTAATTTTTTAACTATACAATAAAGTTATCCTTAAGTGAGCTTTGTGAATTATTAATAGCGTGTCACAACATAATTTGTCCAAATTAATTGAATATATCCCTAATCTTTGCCCATCTCTCTCTTGTATCTCACTATCTCCTCTTCTGCCTACTATCTGGCCCCTTGATCATCAATTGCGCCTTTGCAGGCCTCACACTACCCGCAACTTAAATTGAATGAAAGAGAAAAATCGTAGGTTGAAATCTACGAGTCATGTTGTATAAAAATATTGAAAGGAAGAGATAACCACTTTTGCCACGTAATGCCCGCGTGCAACCCAACCGTGTTGTCCCTGTTTTGGCTGGCGCTGACTAGGTCTTGTGATTTTTCCAAGCACACTAACTTTTACCCATTACCCTTGTCAGATTAACAAAATAAAATAAAATAATACTTCACAAACCAAGAAGAAATTGGTGACCTTTTTCTTACCTATAAATACCCATTGCCAACGCCTATTCAATTCTCATTCTTCGTTCGTCTCTGCTACTTAAGACTCTAACCCAAGAAAACCAATTAAGCTCAACCTCGTTGTTCAATCCATAAGTTTCAACTTTCAAGCTTTGAATCTTAGTCTTTTCAGTTTATGCAGATAAGTTCCAACAAGTTCAGGAGTGGCATGGACTTCTTCCACCACGCTAAGGCGGTGCGCCTCCGGAGTCACCATGACAAGTTCCTCCTCGCCGAGGAAGACGAGGAGACCGTGACCCAGGACCGCAACGGGTCCTCCAAGAGTGCCCGGTGGCTCGTGGAGTACGTCCCTGAATACGACAACATCATCCGCCTCAAGAGCTGCTACGGCAAGTACCTCACCGCCTCCAACCAGCCCTTCTTGCTCGGCATGACGGGTCGCAAGGTGCTTCAGACCCTGCCCGGTAGGCTCGATTCCTCGGTCGAGTGGGAACCCGTCAGAGATGGTGCTCAGGTCAAGCTCAAGACTCGCTATGGGAACTTCCTGAGGGCCAATGGTGGCTTGCCTCCTTGGAGGAACACGGTGACCCATGATATTCCGCATAGAACTGCAACCCAGGATTGGATCCTGTGGGATGTTGATGTTTTAGAGATTCTTGTTCACTCTCCGGTTCAGAAACCCACGGCTCCACCCCTGCCTCATTCGGATTCTCTGGACTTCGAGTCGAGCCAGCCGTCTGCTACACCCATCAAATCTTCTAACTTTTCAAGGCAACAGGTATGACATTCGTGGAAAAGTTTCGAAATTTTTATCTGGGTAGCTTTGATTGAAGTTAGATTTTGCATTTTTGTGCTGATTGTGTTTGGTTTCGCTTGCAGTCAGCTGATTCGAATGTTGGTTCGCCGCCAAAGGTGGAGGGGCGAACTATATACTACCATGTTGCTGAAGACAATGGGGATGTGAGTGATGAAGGCGTGCTGGGGTATTCTTTGATCTTCAATGGGAATGGAGTTGAAGAATTGACCCGTAAGGTTGAGGAAGAGACAGGGCTAGAGGGAATCATTGTGTGTAATCGAAGTCCTTTGAATGGAAAGCTGTATCCTCTTCGCCTGCAGCTTCCTCCAATCAAAGTGACGATGCAGGTTGTCTTGGTTCTTCCATCGTCAAAAGGTGAGTTTTCCCCTTGTTGAATGTCTTTCTCTGGTTGCCGAATCTACTACGACTACTGTGCATGCAGCATCGCACTTCTGTTTGTTATAGCAGTTTCGATGTGTGATAAGTTGTGAAAATCTGTTTATCAATTGAAACCTGTATAGTTGGGAACTAAATTATCTAAAGTGCAGATTAAGTTGGAAGTACATAAGTTGGGAGAAGACAGTTTAGTATTGAGAATTTGATTAAACTACAACAATTCTAAAATGAGAAGGGTTCTCTCCCTTTTGGAGTCCGTGTTCAAAGTAGTCTTATGGATGTTGAGCCAAATTGTGAAAATAATATTCGAGTTGAAGAATTAGGGATTGTATCCATCATTTCATAATTAACTCTTTCATGAACTAGATATTCTGGATTATCTTTTGTATCAGGCTATTGTTCAGATATGTTGCTTTATTTTCTTCATAGAAAAGTCAACAGCGTCTTTAGTGTTTTCTCATGGACTTTTGGAGGTAAAATGGCATAACTGTTACGCAAGAAGTAGTTTGAAGAAAGAATTAATGTCATGGTGGAGTAATTCAGCTATGGTTCGTCAAATGTCATATATGTTATCCGACTAGTAGTTAGCAATTTTCTTATTAGATTGACTTTCCATAGATGAGAAGTAAGGATTTTGCATCTCTAGCTATTATCAAACCCGTTAAGCAAACTTCGAGAAGAAATCTTCATAATCTGGTGATACATTACACATAAGACTTCATTTACTTTTGTTCCCTTCTCAGATTGAATTTATCTTGTGTGCTATCTTGTTAACTCAACATTTGCTTTTTGTTCTGGTGCTGCAGTGGCAAGAGACTTTGAGGCACAAGGTTTACTGTGAGAAGCCTAGATTATTGCAGTCTTGAATCTATTGAAACGCAAGGCGTATGTATATACTGATCCAAGCCTGTTCAAGTTCTATCTGAAAGCATTTAGGAATGTGTTGCAGAGTTCAGCCTTGCTCTAGTCCAATGCATCTATGAGGTATAGTTCATCAAGGTCCAATGGAGGCTGCTAAAAGTTGCCACAGTATGGATCATAACAGCAATATCGGGTGATCAATGCCATCCACTTCGTTATAGACGATTCCAATGGTGGATTTTGTTTAGGCATCCTTTTTATTACTCTAGCTTCAAATATAGCCTGTCTTTCATGTGGATTCAGCAATTTTGTCGTTTGATGGTTTTGTAATTTTCAATGCTTTATCTTGTTTTTTGGTTTTTGTGGTGTACGAGTTGTATAGATAATTTTTGTCAGGAAATTAGAGGCAGATTTTTTTATATCAGATATAAGTTTATTTTTTCTTTAGGAAATTAGAAGCATTTTTTAAGTCATGATTTTATTTCTGCTTAGTTGTCTCTGTTGGAGTGAAATTCTGATTCAACAAAAAAAAAAAAACTTCTCAGTTTACACCTCTTAGTTCCTTCTACTAAAGAAAAATTAGTTGGTGCGAATTGCACGCATTTGTCTTTGCTCTGCGATATAAAACCAGGATGCATTGGAGTACTTCTACTCGTTCTCGAACACCACGAGTCGCGAAATGCAATTGTGAAATTATGATTATTTTTAAGAGGAATTAAATTTTGATCCAGTATTATGATATTGTTGTCTGAATTTAAGTAGTTGTTTATGCTATGTATCAAATGTGAATATTTACTGACTCTTAAAAATTAAATCATAAATTTTGTATCTATAAATATAATTCACTTTCACTGTATTAATATATTTTGAATAATTTAAAAATAATTTTGAACTGAGTAAAAATGCACACAAATTATTTAATCGTTATACATAAATAACTTAATAAATTACTGCCTATCTTAAATTTTAAAAAGAACAAAAAAAAAAAAAAAAGAAAAATGATGACCCAGTTTGGCATAAAACTTTCCAAGTTACATTGAAAATCATATCAGTTTGGAGAAGAGTGGACCACTATAGGGCATATGGGCATAAAGTACTTTGAGGGGGAGATAATAAAGTATTAAAATATAAGCAAAAGATAATAATTTTGTTGATCCAATGTCGCATTGAATTTCGTTGGCATAGCTGATACAACTCAAAACAGAGAATACATGGAGAGGATTCCCAAAAGGGTTGTGTGCATTGCAAGCAATAGTATGATCTCTGATGTTGCCATAAGGTAATTTTAAAATCAATCTCGGCATTAGCCCAAGACAATATAAAGCCGATTAATGTTGTGTTCAATCTGTGTCTTGGGGTGCATGTTGAGTCAATAGAGGATTTATGTTCCACTACTATCAAGTAGTTGGCCTAATTCATTTATTAATTGATCGTGTGGATTCATGTCCATTTCAGAATTCAAAGTAACAAATTCTAAGCTAGATGAACTGCACATGAAATAGGGATGCTTCTTGCGTTTGAATTGGGCAAACTACACTCCAATAATTTGCATACTAATCTGCTACGGTCCTTGAAAGTTAAAACCAAGGGCGGAACTAGGGGCCATCGCCCCCCAAAGTTTTAAAAAAAATGTTCCATATTTTAGAGATCCTAGGAAAATATACTGTATTTTAATTTTTAAGTTTATGTACCCAACCAATACAAATATATTATTATTTTAACAAAATTTATTTAGTGAGTATTTTGACAGATTATTGGTTGTTAAGAGTATACTAAGTTTATGTGGCCAATCAATAAAAAAAAATGTTAATTGGTTTGCCAAAATTTATTCGGTGAACTTAAATATGAACGTTTGAAATTAATTGCCATAAAGTTTAATTAAGTAAAAATGACAAGTGAAAATATACACATCAGCCTTGCTTACGGTGTATTATAATTTTGACACTGGAATATCCCAACCACAGTCCACGACGGTATTCGGTATCCATGATGAGCAAATAATGGAGTTATCCTAACAATTTACGTACACACATAGCATTTCATAGGACTTTCCGGGCGTTGAGGGGAAGGAACCTGAGGAATTGGGAAATCTCGAAACAAAAATTAAGAAATTTTTTTTTTTTTAAAAAGTCTGTGATACTGGGCTTGTGTGGGTTGCTGGGCCATCTCATATCTAACCCATTCGGTCATTTGAATTTTGACCTTTATTGCCTTTTTTTTTTTTATAATTATTTCTTCGACTCGTGGGTTGTTGAACTCAACTAAATCCGTCTCAACCTGAAGGTTCAGCGAGACCGGTAAAAAATGACTCTCATCTTAAATCAGTTCTAATTACTTAACTAACCAGCCATGTTTTATAGGTTCAACCCAATGAGTTAAACCCGTTCCGCCATTTCCGCGTAAAAGTGTCCGTGTGAGGAGAGAGAACTCTCTCAACCCTTCCGTTGTAGATACCCATTTTCGTTTTTTAACAAGAAGGTAAATATTTTATAAGTATTTACGGATATTTAATAATTTAAAAAATTATACAAAATATAAATAGAAATAATTTAGTATCACAAATGATTAATTTGTTCAATAATTTAAAATATTTAAAAAATAAAAAATATCACACTTAACATATCAAATTTAATATATCTTGTAATAATAGTTTATATTAACTAAAATAATAATTATTATTTGAATGATATAATTTAATAAATTATAATATTATGAATTTATTTAAAATTTTTTATAAAATAATAAAAAATAAAGATTCTTATCTTATTTAGAAAATGAAAAATTAAAATATATAAAATATTTTTTAAAAGAATGTTCCACGAATATATACAGAATGTGTATTATGATCTTGGCTTCCATTTATTAAAATGAATTCCATCTCTTCTCTCGTCACCGCGTGAGTGGAGATTTTCGACATGCCTAGTACATTGTAGGCGTCGCTCAATGTCAAGATTCAAAGGTGAATCTCTCTCCTTCCTTTTCCTTTTCTCTCAAACGAACACATGACGTGGCAAGTGACAACAGTGCCACCTCGTTAAGTCCTCCGTTTATTTGTATCCTAATGCCCTTTGGGAATTGCGTTTAGCGTAACGAGGAATGACTAGCGAGGCGTGAGATTGGCCTTTGTCATTGGCGAAAATGTATGTCAACGTGGCATTTCCCTTTGGAGTTTAAACCTCCCCGTACCTCTGGAACCCCTAGCCAACTGAGAACCTCTGCTTGCTGGGCTGCCTGAGCCCTGAGCCTCGGTCACCGGCGATTAGCCTTTGTCCCGGACCTATGTTGATGAACCTAGATACGAGGCTTTCTCAGTTCTAACCCCTTCCCAAATCAATTTTCCATTTTTACCCCTATTTTTGGGTCTAATGGCTGCCTCCGCTTTGGCACTAACCTTCCCATTCTGTTTCAGAAAACACCACTACAGGATTTCGCCTGTAAATGCCCATTCCCTCATCCTAAATGGCAGACAACCTCCTTCTAAATCAAACGCCTACTCGACCCTTCTTGCTTCCCCCCATTTCAGACCTCCTCTTGCCACCGCTCCTTCTTCATTGACCCAAACGGGAGCTTCTTCTGATGGATGTTTGGATACTGCTAATGAAACCGAAAGGTTGCTGCTTTCTGAGGATAAGCCAACCAAGTTTGCTCTGTGGGTCCTTTTCTGGGCGTCTCTGTCCTTGGCTTGGTTTGCTTTTTCCAAGGATGCTAATGCTGCGGTTGACTCCATTAAAGCCTCCGGCTTTGGCTTAAAGATTGCCAATTCATTGAGAAAATTCGGTATGCCTGATGGGGTTGTGGTGTTCACCCTCGCTACGCTTCCCGTGCTCGAGCTTCGTGGGGCTATACCTGTTGGCTACTGGATGCAGCTCGACCCTGTAACTTTGACGGTCTTATCAATTCTTGGGTTAGTCCTTTCCTTCTTTTTAAAGCACCCTTTTTTGGTTATTTGAGATATTGTTGAAATTCAGTGCAATTATACAACCCATTTGCCATTACTTTACTTTCTAGAATTCCTCATGGGCGTTGTTTGGGAGAATGTGTTTGCTTTGTTGTGATACCAAAGGAATCTGCACCTTATTTTCCAAAAAAAAAAAAAAGAAAGGAATCTGCACCTTCACTTAGTGAACAGTTATGTTAGAGTATCTTTTCTTCAGTAATTTTAACTTTTAAGTTTATACTTATAGAAAGAGTGTTTTAACGGTAATAACACGGATTTGTCTTGTGAGACTATGTTTCCTTAATGCTTGTTGACGCTATTTAGTTTGCTTCTGGTAAATTTGTTCTTTCATGGTTGAATGAACAAGCTTTAAGCAATTGATGTAGGAACATGGTCCCTGTGCCGTTCATCATACTCTACCTAAAAAAATTTGCATCTTTCCTCGCCGCAAGGAGCTCTTCTGCATCACAATTCCTTGACATGCTGTTTGAGAATGCCAAAGAGAAGGCTGGTCCAGTGGAGGAGTTTCAGTGGCTTGGTCTAATGCTTTTTGTGGCCGTTCCTTTTCCTGGAACAGGAGCATGGTCAGGAGCCATTATAGCATCCATTCTTGATATGCCATTTTGGTCTGCTGTATCTGCAAATTTCTTTGGTGTTGTATTTGCTGGGCTGCTGGTAAATTTGCTAGTGAACCTCGGTCTCAAGTATGCGATCATTACTGGTATCATCCTCTTCTTTGTTTCCACATTCATGTGGAGCATCCTTCGAAATCTTAAAAAAGGTTTGACCTCATCAAATTGACATGAAATGTCTTAGTATTCTTTATCAACACAAAGACAATTGTTGGAAGTTTTGTTATACATTCTCTTCTTTGGATTATTTAGGAGCTTATATTTGCACAACAGAGCCTGCTAATTCAATAATATGTAAGATTGAAATGGCTTACATGTAGTGCATCCACTTTTCTATGATGTCTTTAACATCATGATGTTTAGGGAAAGTAGGAGCTGACTGAGATTCCTTGTTGCAAAACATCTTGCATCTGATCAGTCTTTTGTTTCCATATAGGTTATGTCTTCACTTAGGAGCCTTCAGACCTTATTGAATTATCACTGTTGAGGCCCATCTTTTCTTTCTTATTTCATTTTCTTTTTTAAATAAAAAATTTAGCAATTTAAGATGGTGCCCGCATCATCTGGTTCTACAAACTAATTATGGGTAAGGTCTTTAAGGGTATGTTTGGATTGAGGAGAACAGAGAGAAAGAGAGGAGAGGGGAAGGGAAGGGAAGGGAAGGTTTATTTTAAATATTTTAAACTTAGAATATTAAAATAAGTCTTCCTTTCTCCTCTCTTTCCCTCCATTCTCTAGCAGAAGTTTTGAATGCCTATGTCACCCAAATACCTACACCCTTTCAGTTGTTTATATCCTCTGCTTTGAGATTACTGATTGAATATATCCTCATTCATTGAGGGAAAATTGGTTTACTGCATCTGAAGTTTATTTTTCTCTTTGATCTATCTGCTACTGGGAATTCAATAATTAATCTAATCAGTCCCATCTTTTTGAACGTTCATGTGTCAATGGTTGTCCCTGAACTTGAGTTTCTGAATCTCATTTGTCAACCTACTTTTCCTATATGATATATAGTATTGTAAACCAGCTCCTCCACTTTCCTTTAAAATACTTATTTTGTAGTATTCCAATCTGAAAAGAAAATCTTTATTTATCGGCATGTTCAATTTTGATAATACCAGCATAGGTTGATTTCTTGTAAAAAGCTTGATTGTATTAGAAGGAATGTTGATTCTGCAGAAGATGGAACTTGATACTTATCATCTGACTAGGGGTCTGTACCATGCTGCTGGTTGCAGCTAAAGTGCAAGGTATATAATAGTCATTTCTCCAGAATTTCTACTCCCGAAAGAAAAACTTCCATGTATAATATGTTTATTTTGGAAGTTTATTTTCAGCTCCTAATCTACAAACTGCCTGTGAAACTATGCTGAGTTGGGTTTTAGCAACTCAAGTGCCACGTTAAATTTAATATTAAGACTTAAAAAAATTGCAGGGTTTAAGAAACTCAACTGCCATGAGAGTAGAATCTAAGATTTCGAACAAAAGTTTGATCAAAGTTTTGATAAATCTTAAAATTTTTATTTTGGAGTTGGTCAAAGTTTCTATGTGGTGCTGTATACTTGTCAAAAGCCTTGGGACTGGGGACGTTGGTGATAGAAATTGTACGTGGCGATTGATCTATCTCTGTCACAACTTTATATTTGCTGACGGTCTACTATGAACTATTATGTACAAGGTAAATGCGATGGTTGTAGCTGTGGGCAATGTCATGGTGGTTTCTTAACTTTTTAATGATTTGCGAGGATTCTACAGAGAGCGCTCGATTTTAGGGATGACAAAACTGGTGTGGTGTTTCCTTTTTTCTGGAACATCAAAATGACTAATCAAAATCACACCTAGGCTTTGTTTTGGTGTGACTCAGAGGGCGCCCTCCGGTAGTAGAATTTTTTTTTTTGGGTATTAGTAATGGAAATTTATTTGTAGGAGAAATTTCAGCAATGAGCCCATTAACAAGCCCCAATTGGTTAAGGCCGCAAGCTCAAGTGAAAAAAAAAAAAGGGGCGGCGAATTTGCAAGGTTTCAATACAAGCACACAATTCAAAGAGAAAACTGGACGGAATTGTGATGGATGTTTATATATATATATATATATATATAATCTATTTTTTATATGAACGGGATTTTTTTTTTGGTTTTCATTTTTTTTATTTTTTAAAAATGTCATTAGTAATTAATTAATCACACACAGATAAAAGAATAAAAATATAAAAAAATTATTACAATGTTACTCTTAAAAATTATAATTATATTAGAAGTTAATTTTCCTTTTTCACTTACAATTTATAATTATAATTAAAAAAATAAAAATTTAAAAATATAAAATATAAAGTATCATTTACTCTATTCTTATTACAAAAAAGCCTAAAACTTAATTGAAGACGAAGAGGCTAGGATAGGTTGGAGTAAAGACAAAGTAACTTGAATTAGTAGTATTTCAATTTCAGAATTAAACACCATTTAAATAGACTTGTTGTCACTTAAGTAAATACTCAAGTAAACATTGTTTTACTCTAATTTTTACTGAAACTTGTGCGTTACAACTGGAAATAATTATAAGCATTATTATTATCATATGAATTTGGCATATGTGAAAGCTATGAAATACAGTATGGGTACGGGTATCAAATATGACTGTGATATGATATAAGAATACGATAATTTTTAGAAAATTAAGATACAGGTAAGGCAGGATATGACATATTATATATAAAAAAGTACATTTATCATTTCATAAAAAATTTAAAAACATATAAAACCATTATAAGACATAAAAAATAAAAATCAATAAGTAAGTCATTCCATGATTAAGTAACAACAATAAAGGAAAAAAGTTTTTATTTTCATAATTAATTATTATAAACACAGTAGAAGATTAAAATTTATTAAATTTTTATGATATCTCATACATATTGATATAAAAATTTAAAAATAAAAAATAAAAAATATAGAACGAATCCCATGGTGTTTGAGGAATATTCTATATGGTATTCGATACAAGTACATTTGACATAAGTACAGTTAGGGGTGACAAAATAAATCATTAATTCACCAATTATTCAACTTATCTATAAGTAAATCTAATCTTATTTATTCAATTAAAATAACAAATTTAATGGATAGATTGAATTGGATTAATTTTAATTAATGGATGATTTAGTGAACTAAATACTTCTATGGAATACTCAATTTTATAGTTTACTTTTCGCTTACTGGATCCATTTCAACCCAATGGAAAATATCCTTCCAAATGTTCTGGTACATAGCAAAAAAGCATGACCCTTGCTCTGGATCATGACTTTTGATGCTACTAAGGCTGGAAAAAAGTTTTCACCTTTCAGTTTGAAAGGCTTTTAGACATTTTGATATGATTTTATAGTTGTATTGCTATTAAATTTTTTTTAGTTATTTTCTTTTAATTTCTGGATTGGAAGTGGAGTTTAGTAGTGAGAAGGAATATATAGTTTATGAACTGATAGTAAAGTTCAATATATATATATATATTTCCATTTGAGTTTAATATATCATTTGACTTCAGTTATAATTAAAATTAGTATTAATTTATTTTTAATTTTTTTTAGTTGAAGAATAAAAATAATTTTTTTTTTATATTTCAAATGATCACTCTACTATATAAACCATGAGTATTATTGAATCTTTTTAACTTCCTGTAGATAACGCAATATATATATACACCAAAATTATTATTGAATATCTAAAAAAAATCAAAAGATGTATAAAACTTATTGCACGATTGCACGATAAATATATAAATATATATATATATAGAGAGAGAGAGAGAAATTTTTTTTAAAAAAATAATTTTTTAAATGAATAAGTTGAATATCTATCTATTAAAATATATTAATAGATGGGTTAAATAATTATCGACCGAATTGAATTCTTTTAAAAAAATTTTAATGAAGTTTAAATAAATTAATGATTTACTTTTGACCTATTCATTACAATTCAATCCAAAACCCATCCAACTCCTTCGTTTTGCCGTCCCTAGGTACAGTTAATATTTTGAAGCGTCGAATGCTTCCTAAAGCATATCAGGTGTCAGACGAAGCAAACGGATACTTCTCTCCATTTTGAGTTATGTGATACGTTGAAGCGTTGCTCGATGATTGTTCCAATTTTCTCGGGAGGCTATGCTCCTAAAATATTGATGCTGAAGTTGTGCAAGTTGCTCATACTTTGCAATCTGCTGATCTAGGTCCCCAACATATACTCGACTTAGCTTTTGCAGCACATCCATCGCAATTTCCTCCACAATTTCAAATTCTGTCCTGTACTTGACACAAACATCATGCAAAAGGACACACATAAAGATCCCAAGTTCTCACAAATCCACATCAAATTCTAAACGATTCAAACAAAAAACTCATTTTAACATCTGAAAAATCAAAAAGAAATCTGAGAGAACTGAACTAGAAGTTTAATGGCATGCAGAGTTACCTGTTGACGGAGCAATCCCAACCAGTGATTGGCTGCTTCTACCAAAGCATCCCTCCATTTTCTCACCTTGTTCATATCCTCCTGAGAATCCCGCTCATGGTTGGCAAATGCCTCTGCATATCTTCCCTTCTGATTCCGCACATGGGAAGGATCTATGTCATAGAAAACAGGCACTATTATTTGCCCTCTGCTCTTTCTACATTCAAGTATTGTCATGAGCTCATCCAAGCACCACTTGGAAGCTGCATAGTTTTTGGAGAAAACGATCACTGAGAGCTTCGCTTCCTCTACAGCCCTAAGAAGCGTTGCTGATATTTCATCTCCTCTCTCGATATTGTTGTCATCTGTATAGGTTCTGATATCCAGTCTTCTCAAAGCACCATTAAGATGGCTTGTGAAGGTCCTGCGAGTGTCCTCACTCTTAAAGCTGAGGAACACCTCGTGCTTTTCTTGAGGAGTATTGGAGGAGGATGACCATGCCATATGGTACAAGTTAGCTAGCTCGACTGCTCGAGTATGACACTCTGCGTTAATTGTATATGGCAAGTCTAGCTAACTCTTCCTGTGGTTTAAAAACTCTGAAGAACTTCCCTTTTATATATAGAATAGTGCAGCTCTGTAACCCATGGTTATTTCCTTCTACCTTCCTGGAAGTGAATTGAAGAGAATATATATATCATAAATTGAGATGTAATACAGGTCAGAAGAATTAGCAGGGCGCAAAAGGATAGAAGAGTTTCAAAGAAAGCTTGACGAATCCTGTATTTTAATGCAACTCGAACAAAAATCGGAGAAAATATGTTCCATTTTCATATCCAAGTCTTCGCATAATTGGAGTTGGGAGTAGATGACTTCATATTGCCGATAAGGTTGACTTGGAAAGTAGTTCTTTTTTTTTTTTAATATCGAATTAAAGACTTGACACATTCAACCTAAGTTCTCAATGCCCATACTAATCATATGGGCTATACATCCTGCTGGCAAAAATCCTAATCATTTGTAATTTTGTCATTGCTGAGATAAGCCATGTGACAAATGGAGGGCCTGCATAATTGATCTCTTTGCTATGCCAAAACAGCTATTGCCCTGATTAGAGGTGCTCAAAGTTACAAAATTCGATTCGGTATATTTTTGAGCCCAGTTGAACCAAAACAATTATTAACCTGATAAGAGGTGCTTAAGGTTATAAAATTAGGCTTGGCATATTTTTGAGTCCGGTTGAGCCAACCTTCAAGTTGGTTCAACTTATTATGAGGTTATATATTATTTATTTTTTAAAATATTATCTCTTATTTATTTTTTAGATTCATACAAATATTTTTATTTTATAACTTAAATATTGAAAAAAAATTATTTTAAATTTCTTACTTTTAAATACAAATATGACATAATATATTAAAATATAAATTATATTTAAATTTCAAGTCAACCCAATCTCAGCTTGGTCCTATTCGAGCCATACACACAGACTTAAGCATGATTGAAACTGTTTGGGTTTAGGTCAAGTTCAGGTCAAGAAATTTGACCCAATCAAAATATCGGGCCAAGTTTGGGACCATGATCACCCCTAACCCTGATTAAATATGGTTTCTCTACACAGAATATCACTAAAAGTTGTAAGATTTTTTGTTTTGCTTTATGTGTTGAGTTACTTATTCTGAAACTTTAAACTGTTAAATGAATGTACATAAAATAATTTATATACTATGCCTCTTCATGTAAATAATATGCATGACTATTTTATCTTATGCTAATATTCAACTTAATTTTAAAGAACGAGAGCGATAAAAATTGAACTTATGATCTTTTAACACAAGAATAATTTTATATTTCTAACAGTTTTCACTTTCTTCTTTTGTGGCAAATTCTAGTTTCTTTGACCTTCAACCCCGTTTGGAAACACTATTTTAGAGGAATTTAATTCATTTGTATATAAATTTTGATCAAGTGTTGAAGTCAGTTTCTAGAAGGAGCCATCCCTTAATAACCACGCCGAATGGTGTTATAGAGAAGTCTTCCTTAATTGCTTAGAAAAACAGTTGTTTGTGTTTAGTGTTACGTTCCTCTTAAAACTCTGAACCGTCGTTCTGCACCATTTTTAATAATTCTTTTATTAATTCCACGTTATACTTCCGCAGAAGTGTGTGTAATACAAGTTGGCCGGATATTTAACAAGGATGGATGTCTCATTTTTGTTAGAAAATTCAGTTTTTCCATTCAATAGATCTGCATATTTGTTATGGGTACAACTGGCACATATATATATATATATATATATATATATATATATATATATATATATATATATATATATATATATATATATATGTATGTATGTATGTATAAACAAAATTTTCAGGTGAGGATAGGTTTATTTGTATTTTAAAATTAAGACGAACCACCGACCTCAACGAATATTTATAATAAAATTATAAATCGTCTCCAATTTATACCATTTTATATATATGTCATTAAGAATAATGCGAAGATTTATGGGATATGATATGAAATCATCCACTCCCAACTCCAATTATGCTGACTTAGATTTAAAAATGGAACTTGTTTTCTCCAATTTTTGTTCAAGTTGCGTTAAAATATAGGATTCGTCAAGCTTTCTTTAAAACTCGTCTATCCTTTTCACACATAAAATCTTGACTTTTTTGTGCCCTGCTAATTCTTCTGACCTGTATGCATCACAATAGATGATGCATATTCTCTTCTCTTCAATTCTGTTCCGGGAAGGTAGAAGGAATAATTAATGCAATAACATGTTTCCATGGAGCCTTCTTTTTTAGTGTACTTAGAGTTTGAATTCGAATCAAAAAAGAAAAACACACACACACACTTGTTGCCAAGTGAGTGACCATCAGACCAAAAGCTTGATGCCTTCCATGGAGACTTCTGATATTACAATTCATTTCAAACGAGTGACTTTCTTAGTTCTCGCCATCTTTGCAGACATGCAACATATGAGGGGAAAAAAATTGTCTTCTTTTGTAAGGGAACTGTAGTCATTTTTGTACAACATAATTCTATTGGGAAATGTTATATACAAATATGACATTTCTCACATTTCTCATACACCTATAATCACTACCATCCATTTCTCTCTCTCTCTCATCCTTAAAATTGTTGGCGTTGATGAGAGATATGTCAGAAATATGAGAAATATTATATGTGTAGATAACATTTCAATTTTATTTCCCACACACACACACAGACATTATAGTTGATGCAAGACTTTTTTATTTATTGATAATGTACAAAAATTTACACTTATAATAAATTAAACTTAAACTCTCTATATGTATAAAACAAAAAAAAAAAATCAGACATTGTATCTAAAAGCTAGAACAAAAATTTATTGACCAAGAAAGATTAATAAAAATCAACAAAAAGATTTATTAATACATATTTAAAATTTTTACAATAATAGGAATTCCAAAATTAAGTAATATCAGGTAAGGAACCGAGGGAGTGAGAAAGAACAAGAGAGAAAAGAGAGATTCTGATATTGAAACTTGAAGAATGAATAATGTTAATTTAATGAACTCTGCTTTTATACACACGACAAGTAACTAATTTTTGAACTAACTAACTAACTTATCAACGAACCATAAGGTGTGATTAGGTGTGGCAGCTGCAAACTATGACAACTGCAGACTATGGCAGCTAAGATGAATTTATAACAGGTGATACCCCCCGCTAGCTGGAGTGTGGATATTGGCCATGCCCAGCTTAGACTTCAAATCATTGAATGGTGTTGGATGAAGAGGTTTAGTATATATGTCTGCAATCTGCTATGCTAAAGTAACCGGAAGTAAATGAATCAAACCCAACTGACATTTTTCTCGAACTATATGGCAGTCGATCTCGATGTGTTTTGTTCTCTCATGAAATGTTGGGTTTGCTGCAATGTGGAGTGCTGATTGGTTATACAGTATACAAGGGCTGGTTGAACATATGGAACTTGTAAGTCTTGCAGAATATAAGTAATCCATTGTATCTCACATGTTATGGCAGCTAATGCACGGTATTTTGCTTCAGATGATGATTTTGATACTATAGCCTGTTTCTTTGGTTTCCAGGAGACTAATGATTTGCCTAAGAAAACACAGTAACTAGTTATTGACCTTCTTGAGTCTTTGCAACCTGCCCAATCTGAGTCACTAAACCCTTTTAACTGGTACTGATTTTGTGTTGGAAAGAATAATCCCTTTCCTAGAGATCCCTTGAAGTAACGTAGTACATGACGGGTTGCTTGTTGATGAGCAGTAGTTGGTTGTGAGACAAATTGACTTAACTGCTGGACTGCAAAAACAACATCTGGCCTCGTGGTTGTGAGTTATAATAACCTTCCCACTAATCTTTTGTAAGAAGAAATATCCTCCAGTGGTTCTCCTTGTTGTTGCTGCAACTTCGTAGTAGTAGCCATTGGAGTGCTTGCTGGTTTACAGCCTAAGTAACCTGCATCTTGAAGAATTTCAAGTGTGTACTTCCTCTGGCAAAGAGAGATTCCTTCTTTGTTTCGAGCTATCTCCATGCATAAGAAATATTTGAGGTTTCCAAGATCGTTGATTTTAAAAGACTGGTCAAGAAATCTCTTAATGCTATTAATCTCAGTTTGATCATTACTAGCTAAGATGATATCATCTACGTAGATGAGTTATGTAGTAAATGAATTTGAACCCTTTTTAGTAAATAAGGTGTGATCAGATGCAGATTAACAATAACTAGAATTGAGAAGAGCAGAAGATAATTTGGCACCCTTTTTAGTAAATAAGGTGTGATCAGATGCAGATTGACAATAACCAGAATTGAGAAGAGCAGAATATAATTTGGCATACCACTGCCTACTGGCCTATTTTAGACCACAAAGAAACCTTTGCAGCTTGCAGACCTGATTTGGTTTAGTGGCTTTAACACCTGGTGGCAATTGCATGTATATGTCCTCATGAAGATCTTCGTGGAGAAATGCGTTATTTACATCAAGTTGCTGTAATATCCAATTGGAAGCTGCTGCTACAGAAAGTAAAACCCGTATGGTGGTCATTTTCGTCACAGGAGAAAAGGTGTCTAGGTAATCAATACCCTCTGTCTATGTGTAACCTTTTGCCACTAACCTTGCTTTATACCTCTCGATGCTCCCATCTGATTTGTATTTTATTTTATAAACCCACTTGCACCCTATTGGGATTTTCCCAGCAGGTAAATCAGTGAGTGTCCAGGTTTGATTTTGTTCCAATGTAGCTAATTCATTGTTCATTGCCTCTATCCAGCATTCAGATTTTGCAGCTTGGGAATATGGTTTAGGCTCAGTGTTTGTGGAGATCGAAAGAGAGAATTTTCTAGGTTGTGTGAGAGTTTGTCATAGGACAGATAAGAAGAAATAGGATATGGAGTACCTGAATGTAGATTTCTACCTGAGGCTTGATTGACAACTGCTGATGCTGAGAGACTATGGTGGTAATCCTGTAGGTAAGTTGGTAGTCGTCTGGTTTTGTTTGAGTGTCTTGTAGTAACAGGTGCAGTAGGGATTTGATGATTTGATGTAGTTTCTGTTGTAGAATGTTGATGCTGATTATTCTCTGGTATGATGGTGTTTGATTGTAGTATAGGCTGGATATCATAATCAGATGCAGGTGTGTTCTGTGGCAATGGCACTGAGGTGAAAGATGTGTTCTGTGAATGCATGGATGCAAATGGAAAACAAGTTTCATGAAATATGACATGTCTAGATATGAACAATTCCTTATTGTTTAGATCATATAGCAAGTATCCTTTTGTGCCAAATCTGAAACCAAGAAATATACACTTCTTTGCACGTGGATCAAATTTCTTTCTATGTGCTGTCAATGTAGAAGCAAAACACAAATGAACCAAAAACCTTTAAATTGGATAAATCTGGTTGCTTGTTATATAGAACTTCATAAGGTGATTTATTATCAAGAACGTCAGTAGGCAACCTGTTGATTACGTAGACAGAATGTGATACTGACAAAAAACCAAAAAGGTTTTGGGAGATTGGACTGAAACATTATTAGTGCTCTAGCTGTGTTTAGTATGTGTTGATGTTTATACGTTCAACAACTGCACTTTTGCTCAGGGGTTTTTACACAACTAGTTTAGGTGGATTATTCCTTTTGAAAGAAAGAAATTATTCATTATGAACTCTGCACCGTTATCTGTCCTGAGCATTTTGACCTTAGTTTCAAATTGAGTTTCTGCTAAGGAAATGAAAGATTGAATTAACTTTGTGGTTTTTGACTTTGCTTTCATAAGAAATATCCATGTATGTCTCGTATAGTCATCAACTACAGATAAGAAGTATCTATGACCTTGAATAGAAGGAGTAGAAAATGAACCCCATATGTCAGCATGTAACAGCTCAAAAGCTTTTAAGGATTTTGTAGTGCTTAATGAGAAAGGCAATTTTCTTTGCTTAGCCAAATGGCAAACTTCACATATTACAAAATTTTTACAAAAAATGAATGGAAATGATGAATGCGGTACATTTTTTTTCTCAATAGAAAGGTGGCCTAACCTATAGTGCCACAGAGCATTATTTGGAATAGTGGGAACAGAAGTCGTATTTATAACTGAAAATTTATAATGGTTGTTCCCAACTGAAAGGCTTGATGTGTCAAGGTCCACCAAGTAACATTGTCCCTCTTTACTTTTAGCTAAGCCAATCTTCCTCGAAGTAGAGATGTCCTGGATCACACATTCAGAATTTTGAAAAATTAGTCTACAATTCAAGGAGCTCGTTAACTTTGTAACTGATATTAAATTGAAGGTAAAGTCTGGCATATACAAAACATCAGACAAAAGAAAAGAGTTACTGAAATGAATGGTACCAGAAAAATAAGCATAGACTTTACTGCCATTGGGAAATCTAGCTGGAACTGGTTTGATTCTTTTATAAGCAGTAAAGAAATTGAGGTTAAAACAGATATGATCAGTGGCTCCTATATCAAGGATCCACTGATTTGATGTTGAAAGTTTGGATTTTCTACCTGAATCTGAAGGCTTTTAATCAGGCAAGGTTTGAACAAGTGTGCTATTAACTAAAGCACTAGGCTGGTTAGCATGTGAGGAAGCTTGGACATGATCTGGATGATCTTGATGCTGGAATAGAGCCAACAAATTCTGATACTGCTCCGGAGTAGGAAACAAGCCTGGATTTCTCTGATCTCCCTGAGGTTGATCCATGATAGGCGTGACATGCGGGTCTAAGTTTGCATTGATGTTGTTAAGAGCTGTTCTTAGATTTCGTGGCTTATAGCCATGAGGAAATCCATGCTTTCGATAGCAAACATTTACTGTGTGGCCAGATTTTCCACGGTAAGTACAAATCTTGCCTTGTCCTCTTCTGGTCCAGCCTCTACCTGCTCCTCTGCCTCTGCCAAAAGGCTGTCTTGCTGCATTGTCAGCAGCATTAATGAGAACTTTCGGCTCTCCTCCTAGAAGCTGCCTCTCTTGCTGAACTACCATGGCAAATGCTTTATTAACTAGAGGTAATGGATCTAGCATAAGGATCTGAGATTTAACAGTTGTAAACTGATCTCCTAATCCTTTCAAGAAACACAAAAGATAGTCATTGTCCCTATACTTCCTCATAGTAGGGATTGCATTACAAGAACATGTAATTTCACAAGTACAAGTAGGAATTGCACGAAAATTATCAAACTCATCCCATAGTATTTTGATTTCTATGAAATAGGCAGTGACTGATAGATCTCCCTGTTTGAAGGAGTAGATCTCCTCCAGCAAGTTGAAGATGCGCAGTGCATCACCTTGGGAGAAATGATCTTGCAGATCTTTCCACGCATCTGCAGCAGACTCTGAACAAAATACTCTGCACAATCGGCGGCGACACTACATGAACAATTCAGGACAAGAGCATATTGTTACACCTCTGCCATGCCTAATAGAGAGGATCATCCTCGGCTGGAACTGGAATGCTACCATCCAAGAACTTCATCTTGTTCTTTGACATCAATGCCATCTTCGTATTACTCTGCACCAGGAATGATAGTTAGTGCCTGTGAGCAAAGTTGACACAAGAACTAGTGCTGGATTCTCATTCGGATGCAGAAAAGTAAGGACTCAAATGGATTTTGCAAATAATCCGCCATTGGAGCAGCAGCAAAATTCTCCATTGGAGCACAAGAAACATATGATGAACACGCAACAAAAAGCAAAGCTCTAATCTGATACCATAATATCAGATAAGGAACCAAGAGAGTGAGAAAGAACAAGAGAGAAAAGAGAGATTCTGATATTAAAACTCGAAGGATGAATAATGCTAATTTACAAGAGAATGAGCTCTGCTTTTATACACATGACAAGTAACTAATTTTTGAACTAACTAACAAACTTATCAACGAACCATAAAGTGTGATCAGGTGTGGCAGCTGCAAACTATGACAACTGCAGACTATGGCAGTTAAGATGAATTTGTATCAGGTGATATTAAGGACATTGATCTCATTGAAATTCCATAATAACTTTACGATGAATTTATAATAAAACATTGTACATTAAAATCAAAAAGTATTATTATTATTATTATTTGAATTCTCCAAATGGGAAAGCATGTCAGGTGACAAGCGAAGCATACGGATACTTCTCTCCATTTTGAGTTCTGTGATACGTTGAAGCGTTGCTAGTCTATGATCCTAAAATATTGATGCTGAAGTTGTGCAAGTTGCTCATACTTCGCAATTTGCTGATCTAGGTCCCCAACATATACTCGATTCAGCTTTTCTAACACATCCTTCGCAATTTTCTCGATAAGTTCTGATTCCATCCTGTAATTAAGCATGCAATAATCATCATTGTACGTAAAAGGTACATAGAAAGACCATTCTACAGATTCTTATCAAATTCTCTAAAATCCATAGAAAAAAGACTATTCCAACATTAGACAGAAAAGAACATATACTTCAATGATTTTGCAATTTTAAATTTTTTTTAAACCAGAGAATCCCACAGGATTCAGCTTATTTCCCTATATATGAATAATAATGGTATGACATTCCCATAAAATACAACTGTCAGGAATCAACCGAAGTTCTAATGCGTAGTTCACTTTCTCTACCTCACCATCTCATGCTAAAGCAAATTTTAGCTAGTAATGGAGCTTAATGATACGTAGAGTTAATTAGTTACTAATTACCTGTCGACGGAGCAATCCCAACCAGAGTAATTGGCTGCTTCTGTCAAAGCCTCCCTCCACCTTCGCACCTTGTTCTCATTACCCTGAAAATGGCGCTCGTGTTTTGCGAAAGCCTCTGCATAACTCCCCGTCTGGTGGCGCACATGGGAAGGATCTATGTCATAGAAAATGGGCAACATAATTTGCCCCTTCGTCCTCTTACACTCAAGTATTTTCACAAGCTCGTCCAAACACCACTTGGAAGTTGCATAGTTCTTGGAGAAAACAATCACGGAGAGCTTGGCTTCCTCAATTGCGCCAAGAAGTGAGGATGATATCTCATCCCCTCGCTGAAGATCGTAGTCTATGTATGTTCTGACTTGCAGCCTGGTTAAGGTGGTATAAAGATGGCCTGTGAAAGTGCAGCTGGTGTCCTCACCCCTGAAGCTGAGGAACACCTCGTGCTTTTCTTGAGGGGTGCTAGAGGAGGTTGACCATGCGAATTTGTATTCGCTAGCTAGCTAGATGTTGAGTACATGAGACTCTTAGTTAACTGGGGATAATGGGTGAATTTAACACTCTGTGAAGTCCCTTTTATAGCATCGTGCAGCTCTGCAAGAGTCCATCATCCAAAAAAAAAAAAAAAACCTTCCCTGTAGTCAAACTCTTCCTAGCTATGGCACAGGGGTTTGAATTTCTCGGTTACTTCTTTGTACCTTCCCCGGATGTAAGTTGAAGAGATTTTGGTGATGACCAATACAGGTCAGAAAAAATAGCATGCGGGACAGAGAAAACCATGATCTCGTGTGAAAACTGAAAAAGGAATAGGAGAGTTTCTGTCAACACGTCGATTTCTATATTTAAATCAAAATAAAAAAAAATGAATAAAATAAATTCCATGATTGGAGTCGAGAGATAGGTTATTGGATTTTATATAGCCATAAAGTTTGGCCTAATGAAAAATAAGAAGGATCTTAAATCTAAGCAAATCAAAGTACCGTAATTCATGAGAAAGGAAATTGGTTGTGAATATAATCAAAATGTAAACACAGTTCATTTATTATTGCATTGGATTTAAATTTGACAAAAAAAATAAGTTCAATTAAGATTAGAGGCAAAATATAATAGTTAACAATCAGAGCGTTGCACTATATATACATTAGAGCCTTGGCCACAAAACTCGCACTTTGATAAGCCGAAAGGAACTTTGTTATTGTAAGGATCTGCCCTCGAATATCTTTTCCATAGCCCGCGGGTTAAATATGACATTGACAATTCTGAGTTTTAAATTAGGAACAGGGGGAGCATTTGAAAGAACAGAGATTATGAATATGGGCAAAATTTGAAAAATCGCTTTTCAGTTTTATCTCTTGTATGTATAATTTAGTTTTAAAATTTTTAATTCATATAATTTATTTCAATGTATAATTTATCTCTTTCATGATTCTTATCACAATGCTATTAAATTGGTTATAAATATCAATAAATGATAGGAATAATTACACTAATCAAAATATTTAAAGTCACATAAACTAGTAACCAGCAAAAAAATAGTCACGTAAGCTAGAGTTGAAGAGTTTTTTTTTTCTTTGAAATTTGCACTACATAGTTGGTTTCATTAAATAACGATTAAGTAATAGTTTCGCAAATCTGTGTCTATTCTTTTGTTTTGGGAGATCCAGATAACTGCAGGTATAGTTTGGGAGAGAGAGAGGAGACATTAATTAAAATTGTGGGACTCACTTTTATCTCTCTCTAATTGTCCATACACAGTTACATTACGAATTTGAATCATACCCTGTGACAGGATTATTAGGTTAGAGAGATAGATATAAATTATAATATATTAAGATTCATTATAATGAATTATATATTTTATTTTTTATATTTAAAATTTTTTGTGTCTTTTTATTTTTAATAAGATACTCTCATATTATTTCAGAAATAGAAAAGGATTAATACAAGGATCTAAATCCTTTTCTGTTTTACCATCATTAATTTTTTTTTATACAAATATATCCACTAATTTAGATCAAGATCTCTACTCCTTCGGTGGAAATGTTCCATTTTTTTTTTCTTTTTGGTCTTTAAACAAATTGGAAAAGTTTTGTGCAACTGATTTTGGAGGAAGAAAAAAAAAGGAAACAATAAATATCCATGTTGTTCCAGCCCAACAGCAAGGGATCCAAATCCTACTAATCTCAATCACACATCGTTAAGTAAACTCAAATGGCTAATCCATGTCGATCATGTGAGTAAAATCAGAAAAAAAAATATCATAAAAAATTACTTTTTACGAAAGAAAAATTAGGTGCAAATATTTTATAAATAAAACAACTCGAATTAAAAACTGATATTTTCCTATTAATTAACTACTTTTCGAACCATGTATACCAGAACTAGTTGAATTTACGGACGTTGACTTATAGCATAAAAAAGGACATGAATATATATTCAATATATAGGTATAAACTATTCATTATTTTATCAACAAAATTTGTAATTTTAATTTGACAAGCACTTACCTCAATTTTTTTAAAGACTGTGATTTGATAAATATTAAAGGTTCGATTTTCCGTAAAGTCACATGTCTCCTCCTCTGTTCAAGTGCTGCTTACATTTCTGATATATAAAAAAAAAAGAGTACATAGATTTCTTAACATTTGAATTATTTGTAAATAAATTTTTAAACTTTAAAATTATCTTAATTAGTATCTAAATTATAACAATTATACAAATCAACAATTTCATCTATTTTTCATTCACTTTAAGTCTTTTTTTATTCAATTTAGAATATATGAAAAGTTGATAGAATAGTTAATTTGTGTAATTGTTATAATTTTCGTACTAATCAGGAACGATTTTAAAGTTCAGGAAATCTATTTACAAATGACTCAAAATTTAAGAAGTCTATATATTTTTTTGTCAAAAAAAAATTATTATTTAATATTAGAGTAATGTTGATGAAGTTTTTATTCTTATAATTAAACTAGAGCTATATATAAAGAAGATGATTAATTCATGTAGGATCTACAAATATAGTCCAACCCAACATTTTTTCCATTTAAATTTAGGCAGAGCCACTCCAACGGTAATACAAAGTCTTATGAACATAAAACCTGTTGAAATAAGTGGTCATAATAATTGTCCGATAATTAATTAAGACAACCTTTCATATTTATTTGAAAAATCCAATTTCCGAATGATAGCATTAGTTTACACCCCTCGTGGCAGTCTGAGTTGACGAACATGTTTCTCCATTCTAAGTTGCGCAATACGCTGGTTGGTCGCTTGCAAATCATTCCAATCTTGAGGATTAAACCCAATCCCAAGCATGACATTCTGTGCTTGAAGTTTCGCTAGCTGCTCATACTTCGCGATCTGCTCATCTAAGTCACCAACATACGCATGATTCAGTTTCTGCAACACATCCACAGCAATTCTTTCGACAAGTTCTGATTCCATCCTCTTGTTGTAGTACGTAGTACAACAAAAACATGCATTAAAAGAAAAAAGAAACTTTCAGACAAAAACAGCACTACAAAATTCTTCAGGTGCATTCATTACCTGTTGAAATTCTAAAAAAAAAAAAAAATCATTTCAAGGTACAATATTTTAGTATCAACCAAAAGTTTCATGGTACATAAAATTACCTATTGACCAAGCAATCCCAACCAGAGATATTGGCTACTTCTGCCAAAGCACTCCTCCACCTTTGCACCTCACTCATGTTACCCTTAAAACGCTGCTCATGTTTAGCAAATGCATCCGCATAAGTTCCTGTCTGATTCCGAACATTAGATGGATCTACATCGTAGAACACAGGCACTATAATTTGTCCGTTCATCTTTTTACATTCGAGTATCTTCACAAGCTCATCCAAACACCACTTCGAAGAAGCATAATTTTTCGAGAAAACAACCACCGAAAGCTTTGAATCCTGGATTGCCCTGAGAAGCGTGGTTGATATTTCATCTCCTCTCTCGAGATTGTAGTCTATGTAGGCTTTGACTTGTAGCCTGGTTAAGGCAGCAGCATGAAGATGGCTTGTGAAAGTATAGCGGGTGTCCTCACCTCTAAAGCTAAGGAACACCTCGTGCTTCTCTTGAGGAACAGTACTGGAGGATGACCATGCCATATGGTTCTGTGTCAAGGTGATGAAAATGAATTGAAGCCCTGCTTAATTAGATTAAGGAAGCCAAAGTCTGCAGCCCCTTTTATACATAACATAGTAACCCACCAAAGAAAGAGAAGAGAGGAGTGAGAACCAAAGGGGTTCTAACCTCGTGCTTGTCCTTGCTGGAAGACAACTTGTAGATTTAAAAAATCTAGACAGATCCAGCTAAGGCCTATAACCTTCTCTTTCCCCCCGAAAAGGATAGCAGGCACAAAATGTCAAGATTTCATGTATGAAAAGAATCAGATGAGTTTCAGTTAAGTTACTTTAAAGAGACGAATCCAAGTCATTAGGAGTTTTAGATAAATTGTAAGAAATCATAAATTCAAACATGCATGGCAGTGTTATAACGAAGAAAAGGAGGCGAATCTTATAAATTCAACATGAAAAACAAGCAGAATATATTTGGAATTTTGGATTAAATTTTGATTTATTATTATTATTATTATTTGAATAATTTTTTTTGATTTTGTCATTCATTCTTAATGTGCTGTCACATTATTTAATAACTATAATAATTTTTAAATTTTTTTAATAATGACAGTAAATGATGATTAATTAATAATATAAAATTATTTTGAATTGATGATAATTTAGAAATAAACTTGATATATAATTAAAATATAAAGTCAACATTTTCAGAACTCATCGATCTTGAAATTGTCATTGTCTTCCAATTGATTTTACGGAGAAAAATTACTCCTAAAATCAATTATACTATTTGCCCGATGGCGTGAGATTTACAGATGATTTTATTATTTAATAATCATCAGCAAATGAAAAATAACACAAATTGATTCATTTTACACATGAACCATTGTAAGTCAACCATAAATTTCGGCTACATTTATGACAGACCTAGCTTACAATCGTCCGTACTTCGAAGAATTTTTTATTTATTTTAAATAAAAAACAATTTTTATTTTAATTTCTCTTCACAATTATATTTTATTTTACTTTTTTTTTTAAATTTTTAAAAAACTCAACAAACTCGTCTTAACTAGTAATTCTTAAAATTACTAAAGAGAGCTCGGTTACACAACATATTATAATATACACAAATAAAATACAAAAATAACTATATTAATCCTTCTTAAAATTAATATTTATTACGTTCAACACTTTTATTATTTTAAAAATTATATTTACATTCCTTAATTAGTATATTATCCTTACGTTAGATATTTTTTTTATTTAATAAATTACACTTACCCATCTTTTTTGTATATGATTCTTATACTATTTTTTTTATATAAATAATGAAATAAAAAATATAAATATAATTTTTAAATAATAAAAGTGCCAAGTATAATGAACGTTAACTTTAAAAAAAATTAATATAACTACCCTAAAAATATATTAATGTTCAGTTGGCTTGTTATTCAGTAAACATACACCCAAGATGGTAGATTACATTACAAGTACTATTTGCAAATTTTTTCCTCATAAATACCGTTCTAGTAAACGGGCCAAAAACTATACCTGTATATGAACCTTCCAAAAATCCAAATCACAATCCAAGACTTGTAGGAGCTTCAGGACAAAGATGACTGGGCAAAGAGCGCACCACATTCTCGCATTTTCAAGGATAGTTTTGTTTACAATATGGAATGCGTCACCCTATACAGGCATGCCGGACCAATAATGCTTATTGGTAAGGTGTCAATGGAAAGAAACATGTACTCGCTGAGATGCTTGCTCCCAGTCTAAAACTCAATTGGCATAAGATACAACTTCAACAATAGGTAGATATAGGAACAAAAAAGTACCAGCGAAAACAAAAATTGAAAAAACCAACGTTTTCTTCTCCACCTCAAAAAAATGGTTCCCAACAGTTCTCTGCCTTCCCACATCTATAAATTCCTCTCACGTTTTTGTAACAGATGTCTCTTGTAGTCTGTCTGTCTATTCTCTGTTGTCAACTCAGAAGGGGGGCAGGGGGCACCTCAAGAGTGATTCCTGCTTGGATTTGACCCCACCCAATAAGACGCCAATGCTTCTCAACACGTCGACTAAGTGCAATCTTCTCATTCTTGCTAGTGCACACGGGGGAAGTAAGTTGCAACTTTGCCAAATCATTCTTCACAGCGATAACTCTGGCTCCTGTTGACATTGATCCTATGTTCAACATTAGCATCTCTCCTTTAGCCAGCTTAGATACCTTTCCCTGCCTCTCAGAGCCTTTTGTCCGAACACCAAGAAGCCGTCGAAGCAAGAAAAAATTCACCTGCAAGACCGCAGAGTACAAAATTCAGCCCTAAACAATGCTTTTCCAGCACTACAGCAGAACTGAGTGTCATCTTTCACAAGAAACATACGACTTCGAATTTGTACTAAATGTTCAGGGCAGTCCACATTCCCACCCAACCCCACCACATTGACAAGCGAAAAGTGAGGAATGAAGATATAATAAAAATAAGCTCTTTCTCCTCACTCCTCTCATGAATTTCAAAACTCAGCAAAGTAGAATTGACACCTAAATTTCATGGTAGGCATGCATAAACTGGTAAACCATGAGGCACAGCCACCTACCTCAAGCTCAACAAAAACCTCAGGGAGTGATCCAACCTCTCCGAGAACTTGCCCCACCAACCTGTCAGCACGTGTCAAAGTGGGATCCATTGTTGTCCCAACACCAATTAGGCCTCCGGGCACAGCAAATTGAAGCTCATTTTGCTCAGCATACAACGAAACTATTCTAGAGTATATGGGTGTGCATCTAATATTCCCACTCTCGTCTTTAACAACTATCCCAGGTCGAACCTCAATGAATTGGTTTACCTTCAAAACACCCTGCAAATTTCCATGTGTTCAACAAAAACATTTCAATATAACTGATCCCAGACTCAGTCTAGGATCACAAACTCACAGGGTTTAGAGATAAAAAGTTAAAAACAAAACACAAAGCAGCTTCCTTTATTCTAGTTTGGAAATAGAACACTATTGAGTCTGTCAAGGTCTTCTGAAAAATTGAATGCACAATAAGTTTCATAAAATAATGAGATGCAATATATTAGCAGGTCACTTGTTTCTTACTCACTGAGTATCCATGTATTGTATTCATGGCACACACCTTTTGCATACTTTGCAAGACGCTTTGCACATAAAGAATCACTGCTTTGAAATTCTAGGATAGATTAAACATTTTTAAAAGCTAAGCATTATACATGTTACGCAGAAATCATTCCAAGCACCAATAGGAATACTAACACCTTCATGTAATGCATACAAATTTGGATCAGTGCATGTGCAGCATTCAAGCATAATATTTATGGACCGAAAAGACTTACCCTCAGAATGCTTCCACCAGCTACGCCTCCTTTTATTTCATCAACCTCAAACCCAGGTTTATTGACATCAAATGACCGAATCACAATCATATTAGGTGGAGAAATAAAGTTCCTTTCAGGGATTGGGATCTTTTTCACAATATACTCGCACACAACATCAATATTATACTTCAATTGTGCTGAAATGGGTACTACTGGTGCACCATCAGCAACAGTTCCCTGGTAAGCCACCGAAAATGGGGGAGAATATCATGTAAGTCACTGAAAGAGGCTTAATTGCAAAAGTCTCTTCACAGAAAACTTACTTGTATAAACTTCTGAATAGCTTCATGCTGATTGATTGCCACATTTTCTTGAATCAGGTCAACCTTATTTTGAAGTATTATTATGTGCTGTAGACGCATAATTTCCACAGCAGCTAAATGCTCAGAGGTTTGTGGTTGTGGGCAGCTCTCATTAGCAGCTATGAGTAACAAAGCTCCATCCATAATTGCTGCTCCATTAAGCATTGTAGCCATGAGAATATCATGGCCCTACAGAAATTGGAAAATTAAAAACAAATATGATATAGATGTAAAAACAAGCAAACTAAATATATATTTAATGAATTAGCATTGATTGGTAACTAGTAACCAACTGACTTATAAAAAGGATATCCATAGAAATATGATAACCCCATGCCATATGGAAAAGAGTAAGAGCAAAAAAAGAATAATAATACACCATACAAAACCATATCTTCCTGCAATTAAAAGAATAGGGAGAGATAAGAGGTAATATGCTAAGTAGACGAAATATAAATTTTTAAGGACAACAAAATGCAAAACCAATGTGCAGGTATATGGAAGTAAATCCCTTTATTATATCCTAATCTAATGAAATTATGGCATAAAACAGCCCTAAGTAACAAATAAAAGGAGAGGCTTTTACCGGGCAATCCACAAAAGAAACATGCCTCAGCAATTTCATCCTGCAGTTTTCAAACCCTGGCACATCACATGCAGGACTATCTTCCTTTCCACTTCCATATGCCCTTTAGAAGAAATTCGATCACATCACTGAAAGTTGAAATAAACTGATAATATAATAGCATTTGCAAAATAAATACCCACTTGTAGCACATAGGTCTTTGACATCGTTCATCTTCACACTTATATATCTTTGCATTTGCATAGCCAAGCTTGATTGTAATGTTACGCTCCAACTCATTTTTAAAACGAACAGTCTGCACGTTCATAAGAAACCAGAGAGGTCAACTGTTTACAACTAAATATCCAAAGCTTGAGGAAAATGTACACAGAATATAATATGACATCACTATATATAATCCAATTTTTAAAAATATATATAATCCTATTTCAATTTGACATCAGTATACCTGAACACCTGATATTGCTTTCACAACTGTTGACTTGCCATGTGCCACATGACCTATGGTACCTGCCAGCATACAATTCATCAACTTTAGCAGTCATCAATTGAAAAGAAGCATTTATACAAGTGTTTTTTAAGTGAGAAATCTATTTAAGTTCAAATATGGTTGTAACAAATTTGACATAAATGAAACAAACAAATTTGAGAGAAAATATTACCAATATTAATGGTAGCCTGCCGAGATATGACTTCAGGAGAAAGTGGATGCAATTTTGTTACATCCAGTTTACTTAGATCTTGTTCCATCAAACCCTTCCGTGACATTTTGGCTGCTTCCAATGGAAACCTTAACTGAGTTATGAAGTTAATTTATGAACTTGGCAATTCACAATGTTTGATGCTAAGCTGTCTGCATATAAACACCACAGGACAAGAAACCTGCATCAGAATCCACATTTTTTTTTTTTGTAAAAATCTGCATCATTATATGACACAGAGCCCTAATTCTCTTACCATACCACAAGCCATAATCAAGTAAAAGAATTATGTTTAATGTAGATTTATTATTTTCTCTAAACATGAAAAAATTAATTTTTCAGGATGTCCCAAAATAGACATCAATTGATTATTTCAAATCTTATTTTACCCAAGTCAATATTTTTCTCTAAATAAGGAAGAAGTGCACAGGAAGCCCTTCAAATTTGGGGCTTCTGTAAATAGATCCCTCAACTTTCAGTTTTGGCAGTTAACCCTACAACTTTAAAAAGTTTGTGTTCATGCGGAATGGCTAATGTTTAGGGAATTGGGTTTCTATATAAACTTTTTGCTAAGGAATCAATGGGTAGATTGACGGTTGCAAAATGTAAGCTTGAGAGTGAATAGTGAAGATGAATTGACTTATATAAAGCAGCTAATGAAAGTCTTCTCAAAGTTGAGGGGAACCCATGCACATTCTCCTTTTCATAATTGCAATTTGCAACAACAATTAGCTTATTGAGAAAAAATTTAATTGATAATTATTTTTAACTTTTGATGAAATCATTATGTTAATTAGAATCTAACAGGTTGGTAGTCCCTTGATAAATTAAAATCACTGATTTTCATTTCATTTAAGGTTTCCTCTTCCCCATCCTTTGTGTCCTTACTCATTCCCCCACCCAAAAAAAAAATGATAAGTCACTTCCTTCACACAGTTTTCTCTTTCTTCAAAATCTATTGTGCTTGAAATTTTGTTTTTACTATATATAATTTATTCTGTTTCTCTGACAGAAGATATCATCATAGTCTCATGTATTCCAACTCCTATTACCTAACTTACTTAGACTTTTTAGAAACAACAAGAAAAAGAAAGTATGTTAATGACATTGAGCTTGAGCCATAGCTTAAAAGTGCCAATTTAGGGAGCTGCACACACTGGGAGAAGAAAAATATAATATGAACAAAATGATTTATAAGAATCTTTTGACCAAATGGCATGGCAACTGTTCATGGTACCATCTCTGTACTCGGCAAAAAGACCCTATTTTTTTTAACAACAACTCACACTACCCCAATCCTCTCCATCACTAGTGGCTTATGGACATACTATATCAATTAGCAACTGTTTCTTATATAGCTCTTAAGACATGTAGCATCATTCTGAGTAGTATAAAAAGCAGTTTGAGACAACAACAAAAAGACTAACGTTTGCAATGGAATTTCAATGTGCTATACTCTTCCAGAAGAAAAAAAAAATAAATTGGAAGTATATTGGGCATTTGATAATTCATGGTATCCATATATTAATAATGATTGCATCCCACCCCAAATATCAGGGCTGTTTGCTGCTGCTCCTAAAACAATGATTATTTTCAATGCATGCTATAATGTCTAAATGAATCAAATCAAATATGGGTACTAGACCGTATAAACTAATAACAATCAGAAAAACCCCCATGAGAGCATCTCCAAATGCTATATGCGAGAGACTTAACAAAATGATAGGGAAGAAAACAAAAATCTAAACTTCCGCTAGCCCAACCAAAATAAATTACCAAGAACTACAAATAAACTAATTAATTAAGAAAGAGAGAGAGAAATAGGGATAAAACCTGAAAGAAGCTGGAACCGTAAGACGATAAAGCAAAGTCGTCGTTAGTGATGGCGGCGTCAGAGGATGGAGACCGAGGAACAGAGTATACGGCGGCGATGAAGAGCGGAGATGGAAGCACAGAAGCAGAGCTAAGGAGAGTGTCTGAGCGAGAGTGCGTGTGGCTTATGCTAAGAGGAAGAGAAACCCTAATTCAAGAAAATGCCAAAAATAAAATAAAACAAACAAATTTCCTCGTAGGGAAAGAAACAGATATTATTTTGATAATTTTTATATAAAAGAAATTATTTCAGATAATTTGAGCCAAATCCAGAAAAAGAAAAATGTTGGAATTCTTATATTTTACGATCGGACATTCCTTCGGTACCTATGATCAGTTTGAAATCACTTTGAAAATAGAGCTACGAATTTTATAAATAATTTTTATATAAAAAGTTGTATTAAAAAGAAAAAAATATTTTAAAATAACCTTAATTAATATAATAACTAATTAAGAGAAAGAGTCTTTTGTAAACTATAAGTTAATAGAATGTAAAATACTTTTTTCTTGAATGTCTAGTTTTTCTATTTATTTAATGAACCACAAGACTAATTTAATGATGTATTAGAATTCGTGGGCTTAATCTATATAAATTATGTTTTAATTTATTGACCCAAAAGTTAAAATGAGTTTTTTATGATATCAAAATGTTTATTAAGGTTACTTATATGTGTATTTTTTGTTCTGATTTATAAAAAGGACTATTAATACACATATGAAGAAGAAATTAAAGAGATACAACAAGAATTAAAAATAACATAAATGAATCCAAATTTTCTGTCACATTTTCGTGTTTTTAACTCTGTTCCTTTAATAAAATATTGACAATTTAATAAAAAAATCTTTTTCTTAGTTAATAACAACTTCACTTTAAATTGAGATATTTTAATTGTTAAGTTATTAATTTAATTGTATGAACATAATCGTAAATAGAAAAAATGAAGATAACAAAACTATTGAGATTATATGTATATTTCTCTAATCAAGAATAAGCAGATGCTAAATGTAGTTGATAAGAACATTTGAAGATGAGACTTCAAAGAAGAAGTTTCACTTTCTCCAAACAAAAAATTGAGCAACCAATTGTAAGATTTTCTAGTTGTTGAAATATTAAGCATAGAGTAGAGCAGCAGCTAAACTTTGTCCAGCTGAAATATTGAGATTGAGACTCGAACCTGGTCCTCAACAATTTGGGAGAGCCCTTGGACCATATGTTTTACTATTTGCTTTTGGTGGATTGGACTTTAATATATTCATGCAATAACATCTCAAATTGACTATATGTCCAATAAATGTTTGTCTGAGACCATAGCATGCATTTATGCAGAAAAATTTTGTTTATATGCTAGAAATACGATGAGGTTTTCCTAATTAGATGCTATGAGATAAGGGAGCTATGAATCCACCCATGAGGTTTTCCTCAATTAGATGCTATGAGTTTGTGGTTGTGCTCTTGTGAAAAACATAACTAGTTTGTAATCGGAACACCTTATAGGAGAAAGCTTCTTAAGGGTTTGCTTGGGGAGTAGATACAAGTTAAACTATAATTGGGTTAAATCATCGTTTCCTTGTCTTTAATTAATTCCCTACAATCCTCACATTATATTAGTTGCTTGCTTGATTATTGTTTGTTGTGCTAGATACTTAATTAGGAAACAACTTGCATTAATTGGATAATTTGCTCAAAAGGTCTTTGATAAAAAAGTGTTTTTTTTTGGTAAATATAAAAAAGTGTTTTAAAAGTTCATTGAAACAAACAACTAATTCACCCCATCTTGGCTATTTTGTATCTATTACAAACAAGCAACATGTCATATTTTTTATGTAGTTAGTTTGATAAATTTACTTGATGAGAACTAAATACAAAATTTTCAATTAATTTTGTCGTTATTGGTCTAGTGCATAAAATGCTTGATACATCATCATGTATACTAAAAGATTTCCTATACCTTTTTTTTTCGGTCAAGGGAGCGGGATGGGGGTGGGAGAAGGAGATGGGATGTCCTCAGCAAGTCTCGATCCTGGAGTATGGTTGTTTCAAGGCAAGCAGAGTTGCCAGTTCTACTAAGCTGGATTATAATATTAATTTTAGGTTTAAGGAAAATGATGAAGCTTGGGTTCCAACCTTGGGCTTAAGTAGCAAAATTAAGCCTAGCATGGATCCAATAAAGAAAAGCCCAATCAGAACTTAAATTTGTGTAGCCCACCTCTAGAAAGATTATCCCGTGGCCCTACCCGTATCCTAATGATTGCCGACCAAATTGTATGCTCACTTTTTAAAAAAAAAACTTTTAAAATTTTTTAAAAAAATATAATAATAATTATTTTAATTTTTTTTTAAAAAATGTTAATATTAATTTAATTTTTTAAATTTTAAAAAATAATATTATTTTAATTTTTTAAAAAATTATTATTAATTTAAATTTTTATTTATAAAAAATATTATTAATTTAATTTTTTAATTATAAAATTATATTAATTTAATTCTTAAAAAATAATTTAGATATGTCTTTTTATAATTGATGAATTAAACTAATATAAAAATTAAAATAATAATATTTATATTTTTAAAAAATTATTTTTGTTTCATAATATGTGCTACAGAAGCAAACTAAACTCTTGAAAGAATAATGTTAAATTCTTATAAATAATTAATTTAACAAGATGATTTTAATGTGTAATATCAAAATTATTAAATAAAAAAGTAAAGTTACTTAATATTTTAAATTTTAAAATATTTTCATTTAATAATTAAAAAATTATAAGTCTAGTTATTTAAGGAAATTTAAAACTTTTCTTGGAAAGTTGAAAGGAAGATACTGTTAATGATAAAAAAACTTTAAGAAAGGAAGATACTGTGTGTGTGAGCTCTTAACCCTTTCTTGTCAGTCCAGCTATTGGCTTTGGCCACCCCCGACTCCACTGCACGTTCTCTTTTTAATATTATGAAATATATTTAATCAATCTGATAGCATAACAAGTCTGTCACCAAACATCTCTACAGTGTAAATTTGATATTCAAATTATAAACTTTAATCATTCAACGCATTTAAATGCTAAATAAATTTCTATAAGTTTCCAGAAATAAAGCGAAGCCTTAAATACTAAAAGGAAAAAAAATATTACATAAATTTGTCTTAGGGCAATTTTAAATGCTAAGCAGTGCTGTGATCTTTTATTAAAAAAACTTATGCTAATATTTTTTTGCACAATCTCTCACAATTATTAAATATTAATGCGTTTATATTGATATTTTTGTCATTTTTAAATATTCACGTAATATTTTCCTTTGATTTCTTGCATCTGAGTTTCAATATTTAACTTCTGCCCAAGAGTATGTGGCCATTATCTATTGGACCTTGGTGAGCATTCCAGCTCCACAAGCTGTTACAGCAGCGACTCTCCCTCCTGACAATAGTATAATTCGAAAATTGAAAATGCAGAGATGAAAGGAACTGCACCTCTCTCTACGCGTCAACACTTGAATTCCTTATCGCTTTGTTTCAGTGTATCTCTCTCCCCAGAACCGTGATTTCTGCTACTTTTGCGCGTTGGCGTTGCTTCTTCTTCTCTCCCTTCACAGCTGGCCACTGCTTAGTTGTCGTAGTAGACTCGGTGTGTTGGACTCACCCACCAACCCGCCCATTTGCAGCCACGCAGAGAGTCAGAAAGCCAGAGCAGAGAAAGTTTCTTCTTCAACCCGTAAAGCACTCTTTTTTATACAGAATTCGGCTTTGTTTGGAGGACATGGTGGCAGGGGACTACTACAAGATTCTCAAGGTGAATCGTAATGCGACTGATGAGGAGCTGAAGAAGGCTTACAAGAGATTGGCCATGAAATGGCACCCAGATAAGAACCATCAACACCCACTTAGGAAAGAAGAGTCTGAGGCCAAGTTCAAGCAGATTTCTGAGGCTTACGATGTCCTCGGCGACCCCAAGAAGCGCCAGATCTATGATTTCTATGGCTACTATCCCCTTACCTCTCGTCGGGTCGGCAAGGAAAACGGTGATGGGGATGTTGGGAATCAGAAGGACGAGAAAGTAGGGGTGGTTGAGAGCAAATTGGCATGTACCCTTGAGGAGCTTTACAAGGGTTGCAGAAGGAAGTTGAAAATCTCAAGGAGTGTTCCTGATGAATTTGGGTAACCCACTATCTCCCTTTTAATATTCATGCATTAATGGTAGAAATTTGTGATTTTTATAAAAGATACTGGTAGAATTAAGGTAGTGGATTTGCTTTTTACATCACCTTCTTCATAAGGGAATTGGATGGTGCGTTAGAAATTCGATGATTCAACTTTTGTCATCATTAACATAGCATGTTTTTGTTGGCTATAAGGCAAGCTGTAGATGTTAGCAGTGTCTCACAAAGCATTTGAATTGAAATATTACTATTTACTAATACTGAAACTAATACCACTTATTGTATCACATCTAACTGTAATCAAAATAAATTTTGCTGCTGATATTGAATTAGACTACACTTGCATTGTTTCCCAAACCTTCCACTCTTGATTTTTTTTTACTTATAGAGAAGGATCCGTGGTTCAACTGTGAATTTTATTGTCTTTTTCTTTTATATTGTACAATTCTTGCATAGAGTTTACTTAGTACATTGGTATTTGGTGCTTGATCCCATATTCCCATGGCCTTGCCTTCGCTATCATCTCATTTCATAGTTTATTATTATTATCATTATTATTATCATCATGATTATTATAATTATTATTATTATTATATAATTATTATTTGAATATGAATACCACGCTATCCGCTATTTTGGCTGTTTTCTCTTTTGGCCTCACACTGATTTGGCTTGATTGTGCACACTTGTGCTGGCGCGCATGCATATGCATTCATCCGTACCCACATGTGGAGAATGGGAGGTCTAATATTAAATGTTTTTGGGATTTGCGCTGGCCCTCCTGATGTTAATGTCAATTACATAAAAATAAAAATAATAAGTTCAATAGAACATGTTTGATTGGTTTGTAATAATCTGGAATTTTAGGTTTATTTACTGGTGAACTTGGCTATTTGAATCAAAATTGCATAACATAAAGTGGGAACACAATATGTCCTCTCTCTTTTATTTTTCCCTGATTTCAATTTGCTTAGAAATACATGCTTTTGGCATCATGAACTTGCTCTCTTTCTTGTTTTGACAGTATTTTAAAGCCTGTAGAAGAAATCTTGAAGATAGATATTAAACCTGGTTGGAAGAAGGGCACAAAAATCACTTTTCCTGGGAAAGGCAACCAAGAACCAGGAACTACTCCAGCTGATCTAATCTTTGTGGTGGATGAGAAACCGCATGCTATTTTCAAGAGGGATGGAAATGATTTGGTAGTCACCCAGAAGATATCACTTCTAGAGGCTCTCATTGGAAATACTCTCAACTTGACAACCTTGGATGGAAGAGACCTCACAATCCAAGTGACTGAGATTGTGAAACCAGGCTATGAGCTGGTGGTCCCAAATGAAGGCATGCCCATTTCCAAGGAACCTGGCAAGAAAGGAAACCTCAGAATCAAGTTTGATGTTATGTTTCCATCGAGGCTCACCACAAAACAGAAGCATGATCTAAACATGATTCTGAGCGAGACTCGTAACTAATTCAATCTTTTTAGTCTTAATGGCTGTAACTCTCCATTAACACTGTTTGACATGAAAGATCAGTTTACAAGTGTAAATATGTAATTCCACTATTAGATATGAAACTTGTGTAAAATACAAATAAACCAAGCATAGTTGCTACCTTATCAGCAGCATGATGTAGCTTTGGAAACTAGTGTTTTCAGCTGCAAAAGGGGACTTGGATTTTGTTTATCAATATCATACATTTTTCCTAATTTTACTCTGCTGTTCCGGAAGAAAGGAAAAATGAAAAAGACAACGAACTGTGTGATCATTAGTGCATAGTGGTTTCAGTTAAATAGAGGCGTCTTGTTTATTTATGATGTGCTCAGTATGAAATTGACTTATCAGGAGATATTTCTTGTAAGGTACCGTGTATCAATGTCCATTCGTTTTGGTCCCATGATTTCTTTCTATTTTTGCTTTTTATTTGATAAAGCTGTCTTCAGATGGTATTTGAGATTTTTGTTTTTTTTTTTTTCATTCTAAGAGAGAACTATGTCGGTTGATCAATAATATTGCTAGTTGTTGAAGATATTGATGAGTGTCAAATATCACTAAAGAATCCAATGAATGTGAGGTTTGACGTTACAGCGATTCTGATGCATTGGGACCCTTCTATGTCTTCATTCATAATTAAACATGGGAGCCGACACGACATATATATTTATTACTACATATTAAATTGTAAATTTGTAACGGTAAAGAATGATGACACCAACTTATTGCATGAGTTGTTGGTATTTTCTTGTTCCCTTGTAATGTTAAAGGTAGAACATCCTGCAGAGCCTTGCGGATTTTATTGCAGTGCATGATGTACAAATTCGTTTTCTGTGTTTCTCAATCATTCTTTGTAGCTCCTCCTTTCTTAACCCCTCCCCCCTGCCTTTCTTAATGAGTATGAAAGTAGACATTGTCTGCACCTGGAATTCTTGAGACACCTCCTGTTGGCATTTATACGGTGAATCCAAATCAGTTCACAAGTGGTGAAAATCATTTGTCACTCTAAACGAATAGCATTTATATGATGTATTGCTTTTACAATAAGGATTAGTTAAAGTGAAGGGGATTGAGCGGTATACTATCAACTCATCCACATCAATCGTGATGAACTCAACATCTGTGTATTTTGCAGCAAACTCTTGGATAGCTGGGTCCATGAGTTTGCAAGGTCCACACCATGTAGCTGTGAAATCAATCACCATCTATATAGCAAAGAAAGACAATGTCAGGAAAACCAATTTTACCAGTTGATGATGATACTAAATTACTAATTACAGACAACGTACTAGCTTGTCAGTTTCTTTGAAGGCATTGAAGTGAGCATTCCATTTAGCAGTGGAATGGAAGGTAAGGATGTGTGGGATGACTCTGATGATCTATCAACATACACAAAATTAAATGAGTTGGCTCGCATGTTGGTTCCTTCTTCTGGGGAATGATAAACCAAAATTGATTTATGAGCCTGTATGAATCAAAAATAAGTTGGAAGAGTCTCAGGTTTTTTTACTGGTTCGGACAAGGGAAAACTGGTTGGAAAGCCCCTATATATAGGATTAAAAAAGTGGTAGGAAACTACTATGTAATTTCTCTTGAAACGCATCAGATTCTTCCAAGTGGCAAGCTGTAAAATTGACCCTATTGAAGCTAATTAAGACACATTTGAGAGCATAAGTACCTGCTATCAATAGCTGGTCCCAAGTCCCAACTTCATTCGCGTTAATTAAATGGTCCTTCTAGCGCCTATTTGTGTTCAAATCTTGTGTTAAGAATAAGGACAACTTAATATTTTTAAATGCATTAAGCCGATGCAGGGATGCGTCTAAAAGATTATTCGAGAAATGACAGAGTCTAAATTGATACAAAAGTTAGCTTGATAATACCTTTATTGTTAGTTTGGCATGGGGGTAACATTCACTTATTGTAAAAAAAAAAAAAAAAACAGAGAAACCAAATGATTAATTACCTCAAAACATGTGATTAATATGTTATTGCAATACTAGGAATTAACATATTCTGAAAATATAGTTAATTAGATTCATATGTAAATATGTAATTAATATGTGTTGTTAATTAATTAATTAGTTTTTGCTTTTGTGACAGAGTCTTGGAATGCTATTCAAGGCTTTTAATTATTTTGGCAGAAGAAGTATCGTTTTATTCAAATTGAATTAGACTCGCAAAGTTGACTGAAGCTATCCAAGGTAGTCTCCATATAAGTGGAGAAGCATGAAATATCATCACTAAAATCCTGAATGTGCTGTAGTGGAGTTGGAAGGTTGAAGTTAATCACTTATACAGGAAAGAAAATAAAGTTGTTGATTGCTTGGCTTCTTAGCGCTTTGATTATGAAGAAGTTTTTTCTTGTTAGAATAGTTCTCCTAAACATCTGGGAGATCTGCTTTTATATGATACTATGAGAGTTTCTCAAAAATATTTTAATTTGTAATTTTCTTCTTTTTAAGTGCTAGCCCCTTTCATCTACCTAAAGAAAAAATGTGTTTTTGACTTAATGCACAAGCTGATATCATATCCCTTACTGTACAGATATATGCTAGATGCAACGTTATTTTTCAGAATCACGTGCTTAAATGTGAACCGCAAAAATTTATGAAAAGGAAAACCAAAATGATAATAAAGAACGGTCTTTATTCCTCTTGGCACTGCATGAACCATGAAGTAAAAGCACTTGCGATTTCTATTATCAGCAGAGACAGCAGGGAAGGTTTGGATTGAACTCTGCGGCATCTGATCCAACTTCCTCTCATCAAATCAAACAAGCTTGTCATCTTTTTTGTTTTTTGGTTTTTTTTTTTAAACCAAACTTATATGAGCTGCTACACAATTGGACAGGGGGCATCTACTTTATGACAACGTCCAGTTTCAATTCCATACCGCTGAAAAGTGAAAATTAGTGATAAAAAGTGGAACACAGACATAACTAAAGACGGAAAAAAAAGAAGAGAATGGTCCCAAATCTTTCAAAACTCCACAACTTCGCCAAACAAAAGATTCACAAATATATTCCTTCCGGCACCAAATTCTGCTACCATTACTGATAGAACAAACGGTCACTGTTGATTTCTATGAATGCAGTTGCCTTTACTATTTTTTTTTAAATTCTAATTAAGGATGTTATTAACTATATGAAGTACTGTATTATTTTGAGATTGTATTTATAGTTGCCCCATAATATTCTGTCAACTATGAAAATTTAAAATGATATTGTAGTATTCTGCTTGACTAGCATTTGTTTTCCAGTTTCTTTGACAGTATGCGAAGTACAAAGCAGGTCAATGCACAGGCTCTGAACATTGAAGTTGCAGGGTATGGGAGAGTCAGCTTTATTATTACCTTACCCCATGAGCATAGATGCTATTTCTTCAATTAAAATTTGTGATCACTAAATCTAGGACAACAACTTTATCGTTATCCTATTTCTCACCCTCATAAAATGTAAAGAATATATTATTAAAATTTATTTAGAATAATAATTTATACTATCCTTTTATATACATTTATTGATTCTATTGTGTGCTCCTTTTATACATATGATATAATTTGTTTCTAATAAAATATTTAATTCTTGCTGTAATTCCTTCATTTTTATGGATTTATTTAAACAGTTAGTTAATTGCAACATAAGCTTACCATATATTTAACTGCTAAGTTAAATTTATTTTCTTTGAACCTTCATGATTAGGATATCTAATTAATTATGAAATCCTCTTCCTAGATATTTGGTTGAATAATTATATCTCATATTGATAATATAATTATATTTTTATTTGAATTTGAGAGAAAATTACATTATTGGTGCAAATATATAGATCATTTATGATTAGGCACACACAATATAAGTTGAGTTATTTGGTACATCAAAGAGTTATTTGTCACAACTTGAATTTATTATCTTCTAGCCGAAATCTTACTCAGTTCAAAGTGGCAATGCACTCAAAATAATTTTGAAAATTAACTGATAGTATCTTGCATTTATTCCTCTATGAAGGTATAATGCAAATTATTTTTTTGCATTCAATGATTTGGCATGACCTGACTATGATTTTGTGTGAATTAAAAGAAAATTAACGATGATTGATAGGCATACACATCAACATGGTAATGTGGTATAGACAGGAGATATTGAATTGTCTTATTCTTGTTGTCCTTTATTCATATCTCTTTATTCTTCTTTCACTTATAATTGGTTGATTTAGCTTGGCATTTTTAGAGTGAAGACACTCATTTTCGATGTTTCTCATCCAGATCTGCAGTCCTCCTCTTGCTCCACCTTATCAACAATATCCTTTTTTTATCTATGAAGTTGGCATTCGCTGCACTTGGATTCTTGAGAAACCTGTTTATTTATCTCCTTGGTTAAATCAGTTCCTAATATAATAATCCAATGATTTTGAGTACAGTGAAAAAATTTGCACGTAAAATGTAAATTAAATAGCGCATGTGTTCCTTTTTTTTTTTTCACATTAAGTGAATATCATGAGTTCTGTGAAAGACTGAAGGAAATGAAATGATTGGTATACGTACAACAATACTCCAATAATTTGAATGAACTCAACTGTTGTGTATTTTGGCGGGCACTCTTGGATATGGGTCCATGTATTTGCAAGGTACACACGTAGCCGTGAATGATCATCTTACAGCAAAAAAATTCAGATAATCTATGAAGCAAAAAAAAAGAAGAAAATGTACTGATTACTGTCATATAGCTGCGACATACAGCTTGTTTAGTTTCTTTGGAGGCATCAAATGAGCTTCCATTTCGGCGTGGTTGGATGTGAGGATGTGGATGACTGCTGTGAATGTGATGGGGTAGCACATCTCATGTTGGATAGTTGGTTCTCATCTTGATTCTTTTTTTGGGGATGACAGATCAGAAGTTATTTTCTATGTATTGGAAGAGGTTTTGGCTTCTAAATTGTTTGGATGATAGATTTTGCAGGGAAGCTCCATTTTATAGGACTAACAAATAGAAGGGAGAGAAAACTAATTAAATACTTCTTCAAAATAATAGATGTCTTTCTATTGAACTTATGTTAAGTATTCGAATGGAATACAAGTCATATTAGGCGGAGTTAGAGCACGAGTAATCTGCTTTATGTATACATGAATATATCGAACTGAACATGTTGTAAGTTTCAGTTGTTATCTATGACATCTGATACTAAAAGTAAAACTTGTTAGATATGTGTTATAGTATACAATATGCTTCTATACTATGAATTATGCTTTAGTTATCTGATTATATTAAAATTGGGGGGTAAAAAATTTACTAAACTACCTTCTGATTTTTTTAAGTCATTTAGTATTAGAATAAAATGCGGAGTAATTTTTATGAATGAATTTGTGCGAAGTATTATCAACATACCTTAATGTTAGGGTTTAAACGTAAAAATAAATTACCATTCTTTATATAATTGGTGGCATACTTTATATTGACTTTGAAATTTAATTGTACTCATGCTAGGGTTACTTAAATTAACTTTATTAATAATTTTATTGAAGTAGATATAGATTTTATACAATCAGTACTGTGAGTAAAGTGGTTGTACAAAGAGGTTTTGTTTTGGGATGTTATATTTGTACACACTCATTATCTTAAATATTTTTAGCATTGTAGTCTGGACGAAAAATCAATGAAAATTTGAACATATGCGATAGATGGGGTATATTCCTTGGGTGGTAACAGAATAGGAAGGGTTTCTATTCGGAGGGGAAGGTTGACTAGACAAGTGCATGTGAGTGTTTTACCACAGTTGATAGCTTATGATAGGGGGCTTTGCTTTCTGAAGGGTAAGACACCACTGGAGAATTTTCGAGGAGAAGACACAGAAAGAATAAGTCGAGGAAGATATCTCGTGGTCGTGATGTTGTATTGTAGAATTCCTATTGTTTTAACTTTTAGTTCACGTATATTTCTCTTACACAGAACATTTTGCAGACTTCACTGTGTTTTGGTAGATTTTATTGCCGTTGTTATTTGTCTGCCTCATGTGATTTCGAAGAGAGAACAAACAGAAGATGTTTTTTTATATGAGACTGACGCTTTGTGAAGGTTTTTTCGGATTTATGCTTAAGTTAAAGGTCGATATTGTCTGGAGAATATATCTGAAATTTCTATATATTTAGCAACATTATATATATGGTCCGAAAGAAGCATCCTTTTTTTTTTGTAATACTTTTAAAAATTTTTAGCCCTTTGCTTTTGCTTTCAAGAATGTGTTCGTGCATAAATTATGGTTCTTCGAGAAGATCTTAATGATCGGTGTGAAATATATGTACATAATTAATATAGTATTTAATTTATTTTTTGTTTTTTAAGAAAATTATTGAAGAATATAGAGATGTTTAGATTTCAAATTCTTTTGGTTTTCTCTTATTCTAATAAAATAAATGTATTAATAGTAATTAGAAATAATATTAATAATTCTAATGTAGTTAAATTGTTTCAATAGGATATTCACGATTTAAGTGATGGTTCATCATATGAAATTAGAATATAATAATAATAAATTTATATAATATATAATATATATATAATATATTATATTATTTATGTGTGTGTGTGTGTGTGTGTGTGTGTGTGTGTGTGTGTGGAGTGTTGTGGTGTGTGTATATTTATCAAAAAGTTTGAAAAACACATATTAATCAAAAAGTTTTTGTACAAAAACAAGTTGCCACAATGATAAATCAGAATTAGTTTAAAGGAATTTTTTATTTATTTAGTTCATTTATTTTAATTTTTGATATTTTTGAAATTATGTTAAAATCAAGATGGAACTGATTGAAATAGTAGAAATATCAATCTAATTTTTTTTTCATTAAATTTAATTGGTTTTAAAATCATCGTTTTAATAGTTTGGTTCAGGTTTGAAGTTTTTGCCTAGTTTTGATTGATTGGAACTATCTAAATTGATTTAATTTGACCACGGATATTATATAATAGAGCTGATTGCAATTCAATCGTTTCT